>SJYT01036542.1:391456-401882 GCA_006410635.1 Cephalophus harveyi | reverse complement strand
AAAAAAAAAAAAAAAAAAAAAAAAAAAAAAAAAAAAAAAACCAAAAAAAAAAAAAAAAAAAAAAAAAATCTTTGGGACATAGCAAAAGCAGTTCTAAGAAGGAAGTTTATAGCAATACAAGTCTATTTCAAGAAATAAGAAAAAATCTTATATAAATGATCCAACCTTACACCTAATGGAACCAGAAAAAGAAGGACAGATAAAATCCAACATTAGTAAATGGAAAGGTATCATAAAGATCAAAGTAGAAATAAATGAAATAAAGACTGAAAAAACAATAGGGAGATAAGTGAAAATAAAATCTAGTCATTGAAAAGATTTAAAGTAATCAATAAACCTTTAGCCACACTCATCAAGAAAAAGAGAGGGCCCAAATCAATAAAACTGGAAATGAAAAAAATGTAAACTATAACTGACCCCACAGAAACACAAAGGAAAAAGAGCCCACTGCAAACAATTATACATCAATAAAACAGACAATCTAGAAGAAACAAATCCCTAGAATGTGCAATCTTCCAAGAGTGAATCTGGAGAAAAGAGAAAATATGAACAGACCAATTACCAGTAATGAATCATAAATTTTAAAACTTTCAACAAACGAAAGTTCAGGACCAGACAGCTTCACACATGAATTTTACCAAATATTTAAGGAAAAGTTAGCATCCACACTTCTCAAATGACTTCAAAAAACTGCAGAGGAGGGAAATTTCTAAACTCATTCTAAAAAGCTGCCTTATGACCCAGCAATCCCACTGCTGGGCATACACACTGAGGAAACCAGAATTGAAAGAGACACTGAGGGGGGTTCAGGATTGGGAGCTCGTATACACCCATGGTGGATTCATGTCAATGTATGGCAAAACCAATACAGTATTGCAAAGTAAAATAAAATTAAAATTAAATTAAAAAAATAATAAAATAAAATAAAAAGCTAACATTAACCTGACACCAAAACAAGACAAAGATACAGCAGCAACAACAAAAATGTACAGACCAATAACACTGATGAACAGAAGTGCAAAAATCCTCAACAAAATATTAGCAAACAAAATTCAACACTACATTAAATGGATTTATATAATATGATCAAGTGAGATTTATTCCAGGGAAGTGAGGATGTCTCAATATCCACGAATCAATAAGTGTGATACACCGCATTAACCAATTACAGAATATAAATCATGAAAATTTCAATAGATGTAGAAAGTTTTTTGACAAAATTCTACATTCAGTTATGACAAAAACACTTTTTCCAAAGAAGACATACAGATGGCCAATAGGCATGTGAAAAGATGCTCAACATCATCAATCATCAGGAAAATGCAAATCAAAATCACAATGAGACCTTGCCTTGCGTTTGTCAGGATGGATATTATAAAAAAGACAACAAATAGCAGCTGCTGGCTAAGTTTTGGAGGAAGAGGACCTTTCACGCACTGTCGGTGGGAATGTAAATTGTTGCAGCCATTATGAAAAACACTATGGATGTTCCTCAAAAAGCTACAAATAGAACTACCATACCATCCAGCAATTCCATTTGTGAGTACTGATCCAAAAATAACAAAAAACACTCATTTGGAAAGATAGATGCACCCCAATGTTTGTAGCTGCATACTTCAAACAGCCAGGATATGGAAGCAAGCTAAGTGTCCATCAACAGATTATGGACAAGACGTGGTACAACACAATGGAGTATTACTCAGCTATAAGAAGAATGAAATATTGTTATTTGTGACAACGTGGGAGACCTAGAGAGCATCACGGTAAGTGAAATAAGTCAGATAGAGAAAGACAGATAGTGTATATATTTCACTTGTATGTGGAATCCAAAAGGAAAACAAACAAACATCATAGAAGGGAAACAGAGGGTAGATACAGAGGGTAAACAGATGGCTGTATAAGAGGAAGGGGTGGAAGAATGAGAGAATAAGGTGAAGGAGACTAAGAGGTACAAACTTCTAGTTACAAAATAAATAAGTCAAGGGAATATGAAATGCACACTGTGGGAAAGACAGCCAATAATTACATAATATCTTTATATGTTAGCATATGGTAACTAGATTTATCATGATGATAACTTTGAAATGTATGGAAGTATTGGATCACTATATCGTGCACTAGAAGCTTACATAGTATTGAGGGTCAATACTGTTCAAAAACAAACAAATATACTCATAGAAGAAGATCAGATTTGTGGTTACCAGATGCAGGGTTGTGGGGAGATTGTATTTGATGAAGTAAGCACAAATGTAAAAAGTTCCAGTGAAAAGAAAAATGTGTACTAGAGGTATAATGCACAACATGATAAATATAATTAAAACTGCTGTACGTTATATATGAAAGTTTTTAAAAGAAAAAATCTTGACTTCTCATAAGGAAAAATTGTTATATCTTTTATTTTATATCTATACTAAATGATGGATTTTCACTTCACTTATTGTAGTAATCATTTCATGATTTATATGTCAATTCCTTAGGCTGTACTTCTTAAATATATACAGTTCTGTATGTCATTTATATTGTAATAAAATTAAAAGGAAAAAAGTTAAGATTGATGATATCTTTTCCATGTTTGTGACTTTAAGGGTGATGCATTGTCTTTTATCATTAATACAATGTTATTATTATATGGTCACTTTGTCGTGACTGACTCTTTTGTGACCCCATGGACTGTAGCTCTCCAGGCTCCTCTGTGCATGGGATTTTCTAGGCAAGAATACCAGAGTGGGTTGCCATTTCCTTCCCCAGAGGATCTTCCCAGACCAGGGATCAAACCCACGTCTCTTATGTCTCCTGCATTGGCAGGCAGATCCTTAACCACTGCACCACCAAGGAGGCCCTTCATCCCAGCCACCACCGGATGTCTGTGCCCTGGAGAGAAGACCCATGCCGTCTCACCCTGCTGTCCTCTGGTTAGCCAGAGACCAGAGCTGGCACCGAGGGTCAGGTCAGCCAGATGTGCACACAAGAGCTGCATATATTTCATAGATCAGGTTTAGGAAATGTGCTTATATTTCTACATTCATTAAGTTTTTGAAAATAAGGAGTAAATGTTGGATTTTCTCAAATTCTTTCTCTAACTCTAGACGTTCACTTTTTTTTTTTTTTTTGTCTTTTTAGGTTACTCACATGATTTAAACATGTTAATGGGAAATAGATGGGGAAACAGTGGAAACAGTGTCAGACTTTATTTTGAGGGGCTCCAAAATCACTGCAGATGGTGACTGCAGCCATGAAATTAAAAGACTCCTTGGAAGAAAAGTTATGACCAACCTAGATAGCATATTGAAAAGCAGAGATATTACTTTGCAAACAAAGGTCCGTTAGTCAAGGCTATGGTTTTTCCTGTGGTCATGTATGGATGTGAGAGTTGGACTGTGAAGAAAGTTCAGTGCCGAAGAATTGATGCTTTTGAACTGTGGTGTTGGAGAAGACTCTTGAGAGTCGCTTGGACTGCAAGGAGATCCAACCATTCTGAAGGAGATCCATTCTGAAGGAGATCAGCCCTGGGATTTCTTTGGAAAGAATGATGCTAAAGCTGAAACTCCAGTACTTTGGCCACCTCATGCGAAGAGGTGAAGACTCTTCATTGGAAGAGACTCTGATGCTGGGAGGGATTGGGGGCAGGAGGAGAAGGGGGCAACAGAGGATGAGATGGCTGGATGGCATCACCGACTCGATGGACGTGAGTCTGAGTGAACTCCGGGAGTTGCTGATGGACAGGGAGGCCTAGCATGCTGCGATTCATGGGGTCGTAAAGAGTTGGACACGACTAAGCGACTGAAATGAACTGAAACATGTTAGATATACCTAGCATTCCTAGGAATAATCCCACTCAGTTGGATTTGATTTTCCAATACATTTGTTAATATTTTTTGCATCTATATTCCATGAGACATAATAATTTGTTTTTCCTCTTCCATTTTTGTACTATGGTAATACTGGCCTTGTGGAATACATATGAAAGTATTCATATTTTTCAGTTTTAGAAAAGTTGTGCTGAATTTTTGTTATTTCTTCTCGGAATATTTTATATAATTCACCAGTGAAGCCCTGTTTCTGTGAAGTTTAATTTATGGGAAAATTTTAACTGCAAAATCAGTTATATAAAGTCTTTCCTAAGAGTTCAATTTCTTCTTGAACAAGCCTTAGAAGTTTGTATATTTAAGGCATTTGTTCAACTAAGTTGCTGAGTTTCTTAAATGTTTTTTAAAATATTCATTTATAATACTTTTAATATCCAGAAATGCTATAGTAATGCCAACTCTTTCATTCTTATATTGCTAAGTCCTCTCTTGTTTTTTGTTTTTTTTTTTTTTCTTGTTATGTCTGGGTAGGTTTGTTTTTTTTTTAATCTATTTTATTTAACTTTAAAAAGAAATCAGCTTTTCATACTACTTACCTTTATTGTTCATCTGTTGACTGTTTGATTGATTTCTTCTCTGACCTTTATTATTTCCCATTTGCTATTCATCTGATGCCTAATTTTTCTGAATGTTTCTACTTTCTTTTGTTGGTAACTGAGAAAATTGATAATTCTTGAGTGCAGGATTCAATATTATAAATTTTTTTCTTATCACTGGTTTAGCAGTGTCCCGCACTTTGATACATTGTATTTTCATTTTAATTGACCTTTATTATTTCCCATTTGCTATTCATCTGATGCCTAATTTTTCTGAATGTTTCTACTTTCTTTTGTTGGTAACTGAGAAAATTGATAATTCTTGAGTGCAGGATTCAATATTATAAATTTTTTTCTTATCACTGGTTTAGCAGTGTCCCGCACTTTGATACATTGTATTTTCATTTTAATTCAGCTCAAAATTTTGTCTAATTTTCTTTTTGATTTTTTTTTTTTTGCCTGATGTTTTATTTAGAAATGTTTTATTAGTTTCCAAATATTGGGGATTGTTCAGATTGTCTCTTGTTGAATTCTAACTTAGGTTCATAAAACATAACAAGCCTTTCATTACAATTGTGGATTCTGTCTCCAGCCTACCTTTGAACTTGAAATGCAACATCATTTTCTCAGGATTTACAACCTGAAGATCTGCTCTGCAGATCCTGGATTTGTAGCACTTATACCCACTGAGCCAGTTCCTTATAGTCTCAGTCTCAAACTCTCACCGTCTACACACATGAACACACACACACATATACACACGTGCACACATCTGCATGCACACACACCACTTATTGGTTCTGTTCCTTATTAGAACCCTGACTGATACAGATTTTGATTTTATGACCTGGAATATGTGCTATCTTGGAAAATGTTCTACGTGATCTTTAACAGAATACTTAATATTGTGTTTTTGAGAACATTGTTGCATGAGTGTCAACTGTGTCAGGATGATTAACAGTTTTGTTCAAGTGTTTCACATTCTTATCTTTTCTCTTATTAATTATTTATAAAGTGCTGTTGAGATATGCAAAGATATGCAACTACAGTTGTAGATTTATCTGTCTTATTATCCTTTTTATCATATTTTATTTCAAATATTTTGAACTCTGAAGTTAAGTGAGCACACATTTAGGTGTAGGTCTCCTTTTTCGTAAACAATCCACATTATTCCTTGTAATATTATTTTCTCTGAAAATTATTTTCTCATATTAATGTAGGAATTTGGCACTTATTTTGATTAATGTTCAAATGGTACTTATTTTTCAATATTTCTAATTGTAACTTACTTGTGTCTTTATATCTGATGCTTTCTGCAAGCAGTATGTAACTGAATTTTACATTTCATCCTATTTGCAAGTGTGTGATTATTAATCTGGTGTTTAGACCATTTATATTCAATATGATTATTGATTTGTGCTTATTTTTTAATTTGTCCCATCTGGTCCCACCATGCCTTTCTACTTTTTCTTTCTTTCTTTTATGATTGCATCTTCATCTCCCTTTTTTTGACTTACTGGCTGTTACTTTGTTACTTTTGTTTCAGTCCTTGCTTTAGGGTTTATGTTATGCATGTCTAACTTACCACAGTCTACTTTCAAGCAATATTATGCTTTATGTGCTGTATATGATTACTGCAATCAAATATCCTTGCTTCTCCTTTCCAAGTGAAGTCACTCAGTCATGTCCGACTTTTTGCCATCCCATGGACCATACAGTCAGTAGTGGAATTCTCCAGGCCAGAAAACTGGAGTGAGTAGCCACTCCCTTCTCCAGGGTATCTTCCCAACCCAGGGATTGAACCCAGGTCTCCCTCATTGCAAGAGAATTCTTTGCCAGCTAAGTCACCAGGGAAGCCGGTGAAGTATATACTGGGGAGGTACATGAATACTGCAATTAAATATTCTTGCTTCTCCTTCCCAAGAATATTTGATTGCAGTATTCATATATTCTTGCTTCTCCTCCCCAAGGGCTTCTCTGATAGCTCAGTTGGTAAAGAATCTACCTGCAATTCAGGAGACCCTGGTTTGATTCCTGGGTCAGGAAGATCCCCTGGAGAAGGGATAGGCTACCCACTCCAGTATTCTTGGGTNCCCAAGAATATTTGATTGCAGTATTCATATATTCTTGCTTCTCCTCCCCAAGGGCTTCTCTGATAGCTCAGTTGGTAAAGAATCTACCTGCAATTCAGGAGACCCTGGTTTGATTCCTGGGTCAGGAAGATCCCCTGGAGAAGGGATAGGCTACCCACTCCAGTATTCTTGGGTTTCCCTTGTGGCTCAGGTGGTAAAGAATTCCCCTGCAATATGGAAGAACTGGGTTCAATTCCTGGGTTGGGAAGATCCCTGGAGACAGGAAAGGCTACCCACTCCAGTAAACTGGCTTAGAGAATTCCATGGTCTATATAGACCCTGGGGTCACAAAGAGTCAGACACGGCTGAGTGACTTTCACTTTCATTTTCTTCTTTCCCAAACTCTACATTTTTTCAATGGATTTAGTTCCATATATGTTATAAACCTCAAAATACATTCATGTTTTATTCTTTTGCAGAAATAATTGGTTATACTTTAAGGAAATTTTAAAAATCATAAATATTTTTATATGTCTATACAATTACTATTCCTACTGTTATTTATTCTGTTGTTTAAATCCAGCTTTCTATGTGATCTATTTTTCTTTGTTGTTATTTCTTTAGGATTTCTTGTAACATTTATTTTAGCACAGGTGGCTGGTAATGAAATCTAAGCTTTTGTAAGTCTGAAAAAAATCTTTGATTTGCATTCCTTTTCTAAAGATATGTGACTGGGTATAGAATTCTAGCATGAGTATATTTTCATTCTAGTGCTTTAAAGTTGTTGCTCCACTGTCTTTGACTTGAATGATTTGTGAAAAGAAGTCTACTTTTTTTGTCATTCTTGTACCTCTGAGGATAATGTGACCTATTTTATCTGATAGCTTTAAAATTTTATCTTTGATAAAGACAAACATTGATAATGTTTTTAGCACTTTGATTATCATGTGACTTGGTGTCATTTTTAAGTACTTCCTCTCCTTGTAAATTACAGTTTTTACATCAACAAATCTTGAAATTTATCATCCATTATTTCTTCTAATATCTGAAGCCTACCTTTAGGAATTCTAGTTACAAATTCAACTGTCCTCTTAAACTGTTCCAGTGTTTGATATTTCTCTGTTCGTTTGGTGTGATTGTTTTTCATTCTGTATTTCACCCTGAGTAGTTTCTGTTGCTATGTTTTCCAGTTCTTCTGGGAAGGTGGGCCCTTCCCCCATATTGGTACTGCTCTGCTGCTGGGGGCCTGGGCCCCAGGGAAAAAGGAATTTTCCACTTTGCTTCCTCCTGGCAGGGCTCGTGATTCATCTTCCTTCCCAATGTGAAGCCAGACTGGCCTGTATCAGTGGACCTCCCGTTTGACCCAGGATAGGAATGAAGCTCCCTGGATGACCTACTTTTGTGTATTTAGGTCAGGAAATGCTCAGCTTTGCTCACTTTCTTGGGTTGGACATAAGACACTCCATTATCATTTTGTTTTTCCAATTATAGTGTCCCAACACAGTTGATGTTAACATCTTTCAAGTTCTTGGTTCCTCTTGCATTGTTTCCAGTACTTTTATTTGTGAGGAAATATAGGCAGAAACAGTTCTATTCCATCTTGTCCAGTTTTGAGATCCTCTGCTCGCCTTCTCATTTGTAAAATGGGCATAACAACAAAACATACCTTACGGGGTCATAGAAACAATGCTGGTGTTTCTTCAGTATGCAGTCACTGTTCACTACTGCCTTTTCATCCCCTCTCATCTCATTTCCTTGTTCTATCCTGCCCCTGTCATTTTCCCAATTTTCACCCCCAAACCATAACTGCTACACACCAGGCAACCATAATTTGGCACCACGTTACAAGTATTCTGTAACTATAAACTATTTGGAATTTTATCAAATTTAGTATTTAGTTAGGGCTGAAAGGATAAGTATAAAGGGAGACATACAGAGGGAATTTACCCTTTTCTACATTGCTATACTTTATAAAGCATCTATGCCACCTAACCTGTTGTTTTGTTGTCTGTACAGCATTCCTCCGGTTATCCTGAAAGATTCACATAACTGAGCACACTAAGAATTAAACTGGAATCTAGCCAATTAAGACCTGTGAAGGTTTTGACTTTCAAGTACTTTTTGTCTTTGTTTCTTCCTTTCTTTCTTCTATCTTTCATCTAGGCATTCTTTGGAGCTTTGAACAGAAATTCAAATTATATAGGTACAGATATAAAGAGTAATAATTTTCTACTAAGAAAATTGTTTTCAGTGAAGAAATTTTGCTCAATATTATTTTGAGAGTCAAAGAAATAAAAAGTTGATAGGTTATATATGAACAATTAATTATTTTGCTGTTCATACTGTTCATGGGGTTCTCAAGGCAAGAATACTGAAGTGGCTTGCCATTCCCTTCTCCAGTGGACCAAGTTCTGTCAGCCCTCTCCACCATGACCCGCCCGCCTTGGGTTGCCCTGCAGGCATGGCTTGGTTTCATTGAGTTAGACAAGGCTGTGGTCCTAGTGTGATTAGATTGACTAGTTTTCTGTGAGTATGGTTTCAGTATGTCTGCCCTCTGATGCCCTCTTGCACCACCTATCATCTTACTTGGGTTTCTCTTACCTTGGGTGTGGGGCATCTCTTCACGGCTGCTTCAGCAAAGCACAGCCGCGGCTCCTTACCTTGGACGAGGGGCTGTTCCTGACCTTCAACGTGGGATAGATCCTCTAGGCCCTCCTGCTTGACTGAAGTGACGCAGCGGCAGCAGCAGCAGACTTTAATCTGGATTCCCTATTTACCCTTTATCTGGTTTTCTTGCTTTCATAGCAGTGATATCTATATATATATGCAACAATGTTTGTCAGATCTTTAGATTATAAAATCTAGACTCGATCATTCTGAATCATCACACCTGTCTTCCCCTACTACCTCCACACCCCCACATACACACACACAACAGACATCTCCATAGCAACATCCATCAGAAGACAGAGGGCTTTTCTAGATCTCTGATTCATGAAATTGCAGCTCTCCAGTTTGTGAGTATATGTTACCATTTGGTATCGAACATAAACAGGCCAAAACTTGAAAAGCCCCAGACTAAGTTCGTTTTCTTTTTTAGTGGATATGCAGGTGTTTCATCTGATTCAAAAGCAGAGGACAGAAAATCAATACCAACATTTCTTGAGTGATATAATTACACGGGGCAGGTAGCGGAATAAAAACAATTTTTAACACAATCTGTTGTGTTCTGCAAGGGAGGATGGGAGGGAATATGTAAATAAAGCAGGTAACTGAGAGCTCATCCCAAAGGAGTTAACATACCAGCTAAGAGACTGGTATTAATCCCCTTTGCCCAGGATTATTTAACTGATCACAGGTGAAGAATGAATGTTTCTTCTTTCTAAATTTAACTCCATAAAGTATTCCTGGTAAGGGATTCAGATGCACAGGGGAAAAGTCAGAGGCATATTTAATGCAGGAAGGAGATAGATATTCCTGTTGATGCCGAGGCTTTGCCTTGGGGGCCTGATTAATACTGATGAAGATTACATGCATAGAGCTATCATGTTCTTTTTTGCATTGTATGAGAAATATCTCTATAGCCTTCAGATTTTCCAGAAATAATGAAGATTAAAAATCAGAAGCATTCAAATCAGTTGTTTCCGTGCCTAGATTTTGCACTGCCTGAAGAGAAGTCTTCCCTTGCCCATGCAACAGTAGATAATGGTGACTTTTACATAACTTTGAAGTAAATTGCTAGCCCTGAGATTCTATGCGAATACTGTGATTAAAATTCTAGTTTTGAACCTTCTAATTCACTACCTCAGTTTCTAAAATTTTATTCTCTTCTAGACCTGACATTTACTGTAAATACACTAACTCTGGCTAATCTTGTATCATACTTGAAATTACCTTATCTTTGGAGGGAGGAGCCTGCTGGGCTACAGTCCATGGGGTCGCAAAGAGTCGG
>SJYT01036542.1:324033-391330 GCA_006410635.1 Cephalophus harveyi | reverse complement strand
GATTCATGGGGTCGCAAAGAGTCGGACACGACTGAGCGACTGAACTGAACTGAACTAATTATTTTGCATTTATTAAGCCCCAAGAAAGGGATTAAAAAAGATAACATAATTGAGTGGCAGAGAAAGAATTATGTCAGACATTAAAGATGCCCTGATACCCTGTCACTTGATATTGGTTTTCTGTCTCAAGTGCTGTGAAGTGTGTAATACATTCTGATGGGCAGATGGATGGGAGAGTTTGATATATTGACACAGCTCTAATAACCCAGCAGGCACCAAGATGAATGGTACATTATGTTTAATGAATGCAGACACCATTCTTCATGTACCTGCTGCTGCTGCTAAGTCGCTTCAGTGGTGTCCAACTCTGTGCGACCCCATGGACGGCAGCCCACCAGGCTCCCTCATCCCTGGGATTCTCCAGGCAAGAACACTGGAGTGGGTTGCCATTGCCTTCTCCAATGCATGAAAGTGAAAGTGCAGACGCTCAGTCGTGTCTGACTCTTAGCAACCCTATGGACTGCAGCCTACCAGGCTCCTCCGTACTTATCTGAATTCAAAAAAAGGAAGAATAAAATGTAGGTCCTTGAGAACTTCTTTTTAAGTAAGTTAAAGTTAATGTTTTTATAAATAATTACTGATGAAATAGAATAGTTAAACTCTAGTGGCAAAGGACTACCCTGATTCCTATAATTAATGGATATATTTTTATCTATGAGACAGGGGAGAGGTAAAATATTATAAGAGGTTTTAAGTATGTATTAAATATCAGAATTTATCTCAGGACTCATTACATTTAGTAGTCCATTTATTTCTAACAATAACACCACAAAAGATAGGTGGCATTATTTTGGCTTAACTAAAAAAGAAATATAGACTCAGATAAATTAAGTAAATTTCTCAAGGTAGCAGTTATTAAAATAAGAGATTCCACTCAGTGAAGTTCTGAGTCAAAACTTGTGGCACTTGAGGAATATCTGATATTTCTCTAGTCTGCTAGTCTGAGTCAAGAAGTACACAAAATCAGGACTCCCCTGGTGATCCATTGGTTAAGACCACACTTCCACAGAAGGGGCACCAGTTTGATCCCTGGTCAAGGAACTAAGTTCCCACAAGGTGCACGGCACAACCAAAAGAAAAAAAGAAGTACAGTAGATAATCTAGGCTATTTTATAGTGCTGTAAAAGAAGAAATCTAGCAACATGATATTGGTGCCAATGAGAAGAAGCTTCTTTGGGCACACATGGAACAATATGAACATTAAAATAATAATGAATGCAATTTATGAAAACACTGTGAGAATAAAGTTCTTCTGTCAATGATGATAATTGACTGATTTCACTCTCTCATCTGAAATGATGATATTTATAAGAATTATGCAGATAGAGTCAGGCATTAAACATCACGCAAAACAAGTGATTTATAATAGATAAAGAAGCAGAATGACAGGCTTTGCTTACTATCTGAAGAGTTCCCAGGCCACCCCAAGCTAGGGGAGACCAGGATTGCAGAAGAGGCATCAAATTGAGAAAGCAGAGGTAGGGTCTGGTAAGATTAGGGTGAGTGGAGTTCCCAAAGTAGAGAATTGGAAAGAATAAAGCTGCAAATAGAGTCTTCAGAAACCTGAAGAGATTTTTCAAATCTCCAGCTGAGCACTA
The DNA here is from genome assembly GCA_006410635.1 of Cephalophus harveyi. Taxonomy (NCBI): domain Eukaryota; kingdom Metazoa; phylum Chordata; class Mammalia; order Artiodactyla; family Bovidae; genus Cephalophus; species Cephalophus harveyi. Next base: position 389,672 of record SJYT01036542.1, on the reverse strand, counting down.
ATCAGTGCTTGCACATGGAGAGGTTACCTGAGGTCTGGAGATGAAGCACCTAAAGTTCCAAGGAGGAAATCTGCAGAGCTCACACACAGCTAGATTTCATTTGCATTCACAATAGGGAGAATGTGTGAAAAACTACCCAAGGCCAGGAAAAAACCCAATGGAATGGATTACTGAGAAAAATGACCAGTGAAAACACAAGGAAGCTTAGTTGATGTTTTCATCAGCAGCTTCAGGTTGGCTATTCAGGTTTCTATTCCAATGGTGGATTAGTCCTAAACTAAATGCTGCTCTCATTTTTCCTTATGTATTCTAAAAGCAAGCATCAAAACAATTAAACCATCTCAAGTAATTGACAGTCCTAAAATATAGTCTAATAATATTTATATAATTTAAAAAATTTCTGTCCAATAAGGTAATATTTACAGAATCTGCCAAAAAAGAAATAATTATCAGGCTTATAAAAATACAGAAATCTGTAAACTATAATGAAAAGAAAAAGCAGTACATTGAAATTAACTCACAAATGACTTGATGTTAGGATGTACAAATAACAAAGCTATTATTAAAGATAGGAAACTTCAAAATCAGTGAACCTGAAACAATACAAACTATCTCCAATAACATGCAGAGTATTAAGAAAAAATTGAAAAAAATCAACACAGCATCATAGAATAGTAAGATGATTCAAGAAGCCAATGTATTTGTAATTTGAGTGCTCAGTGGAGAAAGGGTACAAATATTTGAAAAAAAATAACAGTTGGAAATTTCCCAAATATGTTTTTCTTGAATATAATAATATCTACAAAGAAACAGTGGTTATAAAAAAGAACCAAATGGAAATTTTAAAGTGAAAATTGTAATAACAGAAAATTTTAAAATCTTATGGGCTTAATATTAGCATGTAGATCACAAGATAGAATCAGCAAATTTGAATACAATTCAAGAGGATTTATCCAATCTGAACAGTGGAGGTAAAATATATAAAGTCTCAGGGGACTTATGGGATAACACCTGAAGCATGCATCATCAGAATGGCAGTATCAGAAGGAAAAGAGATGAAAAGTGAAGCTGGAAGAGACAGTGTCAGATCCCACAGGTCAAGGGCTCAGTCCCCCAAGACTGCTCACTCCCCATCCCTGCTTCAGATACAAGCTGCATGTCCAAGTTCTCCTCTGTACCTCTGACCAACCACCTATAGATGGGAGATTTCCAGGACTCCCCCTTGGGTTTGATTAATTTGCTAGAACAACTAACAGAATTCAGAGAACCATTTTGCTTACCAAATTTCCAGGATTTTTAAGTAAAGGAGTATAACTCAAGAACAGTCAGATGGAAGGGAGGCATAGGGCAAGGTGTGGGAACAGGCTGAGGGTTCAGAGTTAGGTAAAATAGAGACAGCACCTTGTATCAGTACTCTGCCTCCAAGCAAGGTAGAGCAGACTTAAGCTATAATCCGTTAATAAATTCTGCTCTGGAACTAGGGCACTGTTTGGGAATGTGGGCTGACATCTTCAAGCATGCTGCCACGCCCAGGAAGTTTGGTCATGACCAGCGTAAAAACTGCCACACAGCTTTCCTACCATTTTGTGTTGCCTTTTCCTAAATTCAGCACTTTCTTGCTTGTTATTAACTTTTGACAGTTTTCTAGATTCCTAACAAAATTGGTTCTGATAGTTTCTGCTTGTTTTTCAACATTTTCATTCATTTTCCTGATGCTACTTTGTCAGTGATTTAAGTAGTTTATTTTCTTGTGACTTGCAAGGAAATCAGGGTCGGAGACGGTAACTCAGGGCCAAATATCATAATGAATTATACTGAAATCATATGAGTGAAACACGATAAATACACTTCTTTGGGGAAGTCTGCTTATCGATTCCATTTAATATGATTGTTGCAATAGGAAGACCATCAGGTTTAGCAGGAACAGATCATTTTGTGATCTCTCCTCTTGTTATCTTAGTGACCTTTCATGACTCATTAAATTCTTTGAACCCGTTTCCCTTCTCTAGGATGTTAATAGGCTTCCCTTGTGGCTCAGACTGTAAAGGATCTGCTGGCAGTGTAGGAGATGTGAGTTCAATCCCTGGGTCATGAAGATCTCCTGGAGAAGGGAATGGCTACCCGATTCAATATTTTTGCCTGGAGAATCCCATGGACAGGGGAGCCTGGCAGGCTATAGTCCCTGGGGTTTCAAACACTCGGACATGACTGAGTGACTAACATGGGCAAATGATATTAATATCTAACACTTTTCTAAAGATACACTGAAATTAAAAAGGAAAACTGAGATAACTAACATATGAAGTTCTACTAAAACAATATGTAAGAATAATAATGCATTCTCCTATGTAAGTATCATCACAATTTCTGTCAAAGGACATAATTTCTTCCATCATACTTTTCAATTTGAAATTTTTATATGAAACCAGGTGAAAAAATCAAAGTGACTTTGGTGGGATCACATGGTGTTTCACAAGGGGAGGATCTGTTCCACTTACTAAAATGTCTATAGATGGAAGAAAGAAATACATAGAAAAACCTCAATGGATCTGTCCTGGAATATATGAGTACAGTCATTTTTCACTTTTACTTCATTCTACATGGGTGCACATAACTAAAAGAAGAAAAAATAACTCAGAAATGTCCGCACCAGTGAATTATTTAGCTTTGGTTCAGGAAAGTTCACTTTATTTTATTTAAAAGTTATCAGAGACTTTACCTCCCAAAAAGGCTTTGTACTTGATAGCTTGAAATTTTTGAGTTCACATAAGGCAAAACCTTCAAACTAGGCTTCAAGTACATGTGAACTGAGAACTTACAGATGTACAAGCTGGATTTAGAAAAGGCAGAGGAACCAGAATTCAAACTGTCGACAACCACAGGATCATATGAAAGCAAGGGAATTCCAGAAAACATCTACTTCTGCTTCATTGACTATGCTAAAACCTTTGACTGTGTGGATCTCAGTAACTGTGGAAAATTCTTAAAGAGATGGGAATACCAGGTCACCTTACCTGTCTCCTGGGAAACCTGTGTGCAGGTCAAGAAGCAACAGTTAGAAGCGGACATGGAACAATGGACTGGTTCAAAATTGAGAAAGGTCAAAGCTGTATATTGTCACCCTGCTTATTTTAACTTCTGTGCAGAGTACATCATGCCAAATGCTGGGCTGGATGAATCACACGCTGGAATTAAGTTTACCAGGAGGATATCAACAACCTCATATATGCACAAAATACCACTCTGATGGCAGAAAGCAAAGAGGTACTAAAGAGCCTTTTGATGAGGGTGACAGAAGAGAGTGAAAAAGTTGGCTTAAAACTCAACATTCAAAAAAACTAAGGTCATTACCTTAGTTTCATCTGGTTCCATCACTTCATTACAAATAGATGGGGAAAAAGTGGAAACGGTGACAGATTTTAATTTCCTGGTCTCCAAAATCACTGTGGATAATGACTGCAGCTACGAAATTAAAAGATGCTAGCTCCTTGCAAAAAAACCTATGACAAACCTAACAGTGTATTAAAAAGCAGAGACATCATTTTGCTAACAAAGGTCCATACAGTCAAAGCTATTGTTTTCCAGTAGTCATGTGAGGATGTGAGGGTTGTACCATAAAGAAGATGGAGCACTGAAGAACTGATGCTTTCAACTGTGGTGCTGGAGAAGACACTTGAGAGACAGCAAGGAAATCAAGCCAATTAATCCAAAAGGATATCAACCCTGAATAGTCACTGGAAGGACTGATGCTGAAGCTGAAACTCCAATACTTTGGTCACCTGATGCAAAGAGCCGACTCATTGGAAAAGACGCTGATGCTGGGAAAGGTTGAGGGCAAAAGAAGGCAGTGACAAAAAATGATATAGTTGGATGGCATCATCGACTCAATGGGCATGAGTTTGAGCAAACTCTGGGTGATAGTGAAGGACAGGGAAGCCTGGCACGCTGCAGTCCATGAGTCACAGAGCAACGGCTGAACAAGGCAAACTGTCCTCTTGGTTATGTGAGGAAATGAAAGATAAGAGAACTTCCTCATAACATTTGCAAGGCAAAAACATCCTAGGGACAGTTTCAATACTCTAAAAGTAAGGTATCTGGTTTCTCAATCAGTGCAGTGTATGAGGGCTTACAGCAGAGCTCCTATGATTTACCTATTTATAATTTGACAACAGGACCCTCAGACTTGAGGGCAGCAGGCAAATATTGTTCTGTTTGGGTTCAAATTCATGGGGTGATCATTTCTAGTAGTGAAAGGCACCAGTGGAAAACCCATGCTACACTTTAGCATTGAAAGGTAATTTTAAAAATCCTGCTTCAGACATATTTTCAAACTTTTTAATGTAGAAAATTTCCATCGTATAAAAATGTAGAGAGAATACTGAAATACACCACAAAGATGTAAAATTCTTTACACTTGATTAATCTTGTTTCAACTTACCTCTCCTGTTGCTCAGTTTCTACACACACACACACACACACACACACACACACACATACTCACACACAGATTATTTTAAAGTAAATCCCAGAGAGTTTATCAAGTCATCCAATGATGACCTAAAAATGCTTCTCCTAAAGATAAGAGATCTATTTTAAATAAAAGTTAAATACTATCACAACTGAAAAAGTAACAATTCTATATTATCTTTAAATATTCAACTAATATTTAAATTTATTGTTTCACTTTTTAAAGTGNACACACAGATTATTTTAAAGTAAATCCCAGAGAGTTTATCAAGTCATCCAATGATGACCTAAAAATGCTTCTCCTAAAGATAAGAGATCTATTTTAAATAAAAGTTAAATACTATCACAACTGAAAAAGTAACAATTCTATATTATCTTTAAATATTCAACTAATATTTAAATTTATTGTTTCACTTTTTAAAGTGGTTGATCTCTTGAATCAAAATCCATGTAAGGTCTTTGCTCATTTGGCTGCTGTGCCTTGTTAATCTGTAAGCATCTTCTTTCTTCTTTATTTGCTTTTGCAATTTATTTATTTAAGATCTCAATTGGTTTTCTTGTAGAATTTCCTTCATTTGAATCTTATGTCATGCCCCTGTGTCATTAATAATTTCAGGTGTCGCCCGTATTTCTTGTAAATTTGTAGTTAAGTTTAGTCTTGGATCAGTTCAGGTTGGTTCTCACAATAATGAGTTTTCAAGTTACAACGGGTTAAAATATCTAATGCAGACATGAGTATATGATGGATGATGCTTTAGTTCACAGAGTCAAGAGCTAAATATCAATTCAACATCTGGAAAAAATGTGATACCTAAAGAGGATGCAATTCTCAGTTTACAAACTTTAAAATAAAGAATAATTCAGAATAAGTTCTACCTTCAAACTGTCTATCCCCAAGCTGGCTGAAGAGCTAACTTTACCATTTTCCATCAGTTGGGCAGAGTGGAGAACTCAGTGTCAAATATTAAGTTTCTTAGAAAGAGTAAAGCGATGTCATATTTCTTTTTAAAAAAATGTTTCTTGAGTTAATGTCAAGGGTTCAAAACAGTGATTCACATGTTTTAGAAGTTACACTCCATTTACAGTTGTTGTAAAATATTGACTATATTCCCTGTGCTGCTGCTGCTGCTGCTAAGTCACATCAGTCGTGTCCGACTCTTAGTGACCCCATGGACTGAAGCCCACCAGGCTCCTCCATCCATGGGATTTTCCAGGCTCTGTACTGTGCAATATATCCTTGCACATCTGCTTCTGTGAAATGAATCGCACTAGCTCATAAGCAATGTTTCACTATAACCTCACAAAACTTCTTGGTGTATATATGAATATACTTAGGACACTGATGCTTGGAAATGACACAGTTGGACTTTGAAAATTTTGTTTCTAAATATTTAGTGATCTTATCTAATTTCCTTATGAAAAGTCACTTTGGTTTGCACTTCCAAGAGCATTTCCACTTTTGGAAATGTTATTAATAGCCAAGTTTTTAATCAGAATAGAAATTACTGTCAGTTTTGTTCACATATTTCATCTCATTTTATTATTGTAATAATTCAGTGAGTTAGGCAGGTTATGATGAAATCGATTTGTAACTCCACACAGTTTCAATTGAACTTGAATCTGTCCAACTCCAGAAGTCCCTTTAGTAACACACTAAGGTACTCTCCTAGGGGGAATTTTGTAGAGATGGCTTTTAGATGGCAATGAATAAATAGAATAGGCTTTTAGCAACTGTTTGAGAAGTAACAAGGTTCAGGCATTTTGTAACAAGGTTCAGGCATTTTGGTTTATAGAACTCTACAATACAGGGGACTGAAATGTTAGTAATGTTCGAAATGACCTTTATCTGACCTTCCAGTTAGGAGATTTACTTCAAGAATTAGAGTTCCACATGACAAAACTTAAAGAGATTTGCGTCTAAAGTATTTGGTAGCCAAAGAAGATGTATGTGTGTGTGTGTCTCTTTCTCTGTGTGTGTTGGTGGGTGGGTGGGTATGCAGGTCCATTCTCCTCCTGTCTCTTATACACATCTAGAGTTTCTACAATATTTAATGCTTTATTCCCTCAAAGCAGTATTTTTTCTTCAGATACTTTTTGAAATGGATGTTGTTTGAGGAATTGTATACTATTTTTCTGTTTTGTCCCTAAAAACAAATAAATCACTCTTTCCAGGCAAGTTCAGCTTTTCATTTGTGACAAATTTAAAAACTTGACTGGCTGAAAAATGGGAGGGTTTATTTTTCATCCCCTTTTGTGAATGAGGCATTAAGTCTAAAATTGCCTTCAGTGACAAATTCCTTTCATCACTAATCCTTCATAGAAACAACTTAGTGAACTAAAAGTGACAGAGGCTTCAGAGAAAGAGGTGATCTCAGCCTTGTAAATAAAACCCATCTTGAAAAATAGAAGTAAAGTAACAGACACATGCTTACCTTAAAGGTATTTTTTTTTAACTTAAGTTTAAATGCCTTAAAACATAAAACAAAGTAAAATAAAATGAAATCTTCTAATTATTTTGTCACCCAAAGTGAAATTTTTAGTCTCTCTCATTTGCTTGTTTTAGGAATATAAAGAAAAAGGTAGCCACGGCTCTTGATTTTCTTCAGAACTGTCTGTGTTATTTATGGAAGAAAGTTTTAAAAAATATTTTATATTAATACTGTCAGGGGAGAGTTTGTAAATTCCTTGGTTCTGTCTCACCAGAGCAAAAATTTGAAGCAATGGATGGATGCTGCTGCTGCTGCTTTTTTAGGAATATAAAGAAAAAGGTAGCCACGGCTCTTGATTTTCTTCAGAACTGTCTGTGTTATTTATGGAAGAAAGTTTTAAAAAATATTTTATATTAATACTGTCAGGGGAGAGTTTGTAAATTCCTTGGTTCTGTCTCACCAGAGCAAAAATTTGAAGCAATGGATGGATGCTGCTGCTGCTGCTTCTAAGTCACTTCAGTCGTGTCCGACTCTGTGCGACCCCATAGATGGCAGCCCATCAGGCTCCCCCGTCCCTGGGATTCTCCAAACAAGAACACTGGAGTGGGTTGCCATTTCCTTCTCTAATGCATGAAAGTGAAAAGTGAAAATCAAGTCACTCAGTCGTGTCCAACTCTTAGCGACCCCATGGACTGCAGCCCACCAGGCTCCTCCTCCATGGGATTTTCCAGGCAAGAATACTGGAGTAGGGTGGTGTTACCTTCTCCAATGGATGGATGAGTGTCACAGCTTAGTTTTATTTGGCAAGCAAAGGAAACTACATCCTTGAGGCACAAGGGCAGGCTGACCCAAAAGACACAAAGAGAAGAAAGGCCCCCAGCTCAATTGTGGCTCCTCTTTTTATATGTTTTTTTTCTCTTCCCCATTAGCCTGCCCTATGTAAATTGGGCTAAACCAGGAAGGCTCCTTGTTTTACCTGAGGTTCTCACTCCAGTCCTCAGGCTTTCCTTTGTTCTATTTTCATGGGCTTTTCCCTTCTTTGTCTTTTAGCGACCATCATTCTGAACTCCTTCTCCCTATTGTAACTACCTAACAAAGCTGATATTAACTCTTAATGGTTATTAACAAAGCTGATGTTAACTCTTCATGGTTATTTCTGCTGAATTCTGATCAACAAACTTCTTTATCTACTTTTATATACTTTGACTTGTTGAAAGATGTGTGGTGATCACCTATGTATCAGACACTGTACAGAGCTATTAGAGATGCTGAGATGATGCAGGTAAGGTCCAAAGGACTACTTGTCTACCTATATTTTTGACAAGTGAGTTGAAATACAATGGAAGTGGATTTAAATTGCTTTGGATGGCCATCAAAGGAATTTTGATCTAACCTAAAAAGATGAAGAAGAATAAGGGTAAAAATAAGTGAAAATCAAAACAGACTGAAGGAATGCATATACAACTTAAAAAGACTTTTAACAGCACAGCAGAAATTGCTCTGTGTGATGGTGTGGCAAGAGCAGAAGCAATTGCTACTGGGTATTTGGGTTCACTTTGAGGGACTGATGAAAGCCATCTAAGGAGTTAAATGTGAGCTTAAACTCAATCTTCTAAAATGAGACAAATATAGGGATTACAGTAAAAATAAGAGTTTTCTGAATTTTTTTTTTATCAATATGTTGGTTTAAACTGGATTAATTTCGATGAGGATAATTTCCAAATATTTAACTTACAGTTTTTAAAACAAAGTGAATATAAGCAACACTTCATTTAATATTTAAAGTTCATAATTAGTAAATGACTTGTTTTTTGAGAGTTTTATTTAGATATAATTAAAATAATTAAATTAAAAATTTTTTAATTTAAATTTTTATATTTAAAATAGCTAAAATTTACCCATTTAAAGATTACAGTTTCTTGACTCAATGTATCCAGAGTTTTGCAGTTATTATCACAATTTAATTTGGAACAGCTTTGTCTTTCCAAAGGCTTCCACTCAGACAGTAAAGATTCTGCCTGCAATGTAGGAGGTGCAGGTTCAATCCCTGGGTCAGAAAGATCTCCTGGAGAAGGAAATGGCAACCTACTCCTGTACTCTTGCCTGGATAAGCCCATGCATGGAGGAGTCTGGTGGGCTATAGCCCATGGGGTCCAAAGAGCCATATGTGACTTAGAAACTAAACAGCAGCAGTTCCTTCTATGTATTTCTTCAATTGTTGTGCATTTTGTTGAGGATAGTTGTCTCTACATCCATAAAGAATATTCGTCTGGAGATTTCTTTTCTTGTGATGTTTTTCTCTCATTTTGGTATCAAGGTAATACTGGTCTCATAAAATGGGATGGGAAATAATTCTTCCTACGTTTCTTGAAATATTTCATGAAAGAGTGTTATTCTAGCTTAAATGTGTGGTAGAATTCACCAATGACTTTTTCTGGCTTGACATTTCTATGTGGGAAGTTTTTAAATGACTACTTAAGTCACGTTAAACATTATGTCTCAGTCAGTCAGTCAGCTCAGTCATGAGTCAGTCATGTCCGACTCTTTGCAACCTCATGGACTGCAGCATGTCAGGCTTCCCTGTCCATCACCAACTCCTGAAGTTTGTTCAAACTCATGTCCATTGAGTCAGTGATGCCATACAACACCAATTCATCCTCTGTTGTCTCCCTCTCCTCCTGCCTTCAATCTTTCCCAGCATCAGGGTCTTTTCAAATGAGTCAGTTCTTTGCATCAGGTAGCCAAATATTGGAACTTCAGCTTCAGCATCAGTCCCTCCAATGTATATTCAGGACTGATTTCCTTTAGGATGGACTGGTTGGATCTCCTTGCAGTCCAAGGGACTCTCAAGAGTCTTTTCCAACACCACAGATCAAAAGCATCAATTCTTCAGTGCTCAGCCTTCTTTATGTCTACTCAGATTTTATATTTCTACTTGAATCAATTTTGTTAGTTTGTGTTTTTCCAGGTAACATTTCCTCTGCTGCTTATGGTTTTCTCTTATAATCTTTTGCCTGTCTTCAAGGTCATTAATGATATCTTCTCTCTCTCTTTTTTTTTTGTTTTTGTGATTTTAGTTATTAGAATCCTATCTTCCTTAATCAGCTTATGTAAAGGCTTATCAACTTTATTAATCTTTTTAAGGAAACAGCTTTAAGTTTCTTTATTTTTTATTAATGTTTTCTATTTTCTAGCTTAATTAATTCTGTTCTAATCTTTATCATTTATTCCTTATGTTGTTTTGGGTTTAGTTTGCTGTCCTTTATTTATTATGATAGGTACATATATGTTTATAAATTTTATATTTCTTGATGGAATGGTCCTTTGATAAGCAATAAGTTGTTCAATAGTTTAAAATACTGGTTGTTTTATTTTTTAATTATTTAAGTATTTACTGAATGCTTAATATGTGCCAGTCACTGTTCAAAATTGGGAGAAAAACAATGAATAAACAGAAAAATTTCTGTTGTAATGGAGTTTGCATTCTATTTGGGAAAGCAGACCCAAATATATTATTTCCTTATTATGAATAAGGAAATAATATATTGCTATAGGAAAACTTTCTATAAAAAAAGGAAGCAAACAGATCAAACCAGTCAATAATAAAGAGATCAGTCCTGAATATTCATTGAAAGGACTGATGCTGAAGCTGAAGCCCCAATACTTTGGCTACTTAATGCAAAGAACCGACTCGTTGGAAAAGATCTGATGCTGGGAGAAATTGAGGGCAAAAGGAGAAGGGGGCAACAGAGGATGAGATGATTGGATGGTATCACTGACTCAGTGGACACAAGTTTGAGCACTCAGGTAGACAGTGATATACAGAGAAGCCTGGCATGCCGCAGTTCATGGGGTCACAAAGAGTCGAATACAGCTTAGTGACAGCAGCATAGAAAAACTACTGAGCAAGGTAAGGCGATGATTACTGCAGGTTGGAGAGAACTAAAATTTATACTATGTAACCAGAGGGGACATGGTTGGATGGCATCATTGACTCGATGGACATGAGTTTGAGTAAGCTCCAGGAGTTGGTGATGGACAGGGAAGCCTGGCATGCTACAATCCTTGGGGTCACAAAGAATTGGACACGAGTGACTAAACTGAACCAGAGCAAGCCTCTCTGAGGATATAACAACAGAACAAAGATTTATTGTTAGGATGGGAATTCTGGATTTATTGTTGGAAATATTAGTTCTTACTAAAAAAGAAATGCAGGTAAAAGAAAAATAAATAGAAATAACTTACTGAGTGATGAAACTAAGACACTGTTTTAGGCACATTATAATCATATTATTGAATTTTCACAGCTATGATGAGTGGTACTTACTTTTATTCTCATTTTCCACTGAATAAATTGAAATTTAAAACTTTTTTTTAAACTTGTTCATGGTCACAATATGAAGCAGGAATTAGTCCAATGAATTCAACTTTTAAGTTCTTATGTGATTCTATTAAATATTAAATTGATTCTGTATATATTAGAGAATATACTTGATATTTATCTGTGATATGTTTATTTTAAATGACTCAAAGGGAGTATGTGAAGACAACTCTGAAAGTTTAAAGGTCTATTTAAACTGATTTTATTTGAATAATGATTCCAGAATTTTTCTACATTTTTTGCAAATTATTATTAATATTCTGTTAACCTTCTGTTTGTTTCAAAGTATTTAAGATAGATGAGCTTCAAAACATAGGCAGCTTTCTTTATAGATATTCTAATGCTTTCTGGCATTAGATTGTAAACATGTCTTCAAGTACATATTTTATTTAGACTTCAACTTCTTACATTATTAAGTAGAATGTCATGCATAAATTTGACTTTACTTCATGAACGAGTTAATTTATATCTCATTAAATGGGAAACAAGATAAAGTCTGTGACATAAAATGAAATCACTACTTCCACTCATCACATTAACATTCTTACTAGGTTGAAGTTTTCATTAAATCTATCAACTGTCAGGAAGATATAAACAGGCAGTGAAAGAAGGGTTTCACAAGTTACCTATATAAGGAAATCGGAAACCTAAGATGGTAATTTGAACACAATATCAGCAATTCTTTAGAAAGATTCTGAAGAAAAATCAATTCTTTCAAAATTTTGACTCCCCTTAGAAAACTCAGAAAGAAGAAAGTTGTAGAAATATGGAACTTAATGGATCATCAGTGTTTTTCCTGTTTTATGTATTCCTGGATTATATCAACTTGCCATGTCCAGTTTAAATATCTTTTTTTTTTTTTTTAATCTCAACTGTTAACCCATCGGGAGATATTCTCCTCATATACTTTCATCTGTTATCCCAAAACAGCTCTGCCCTGAATTTAGTAAAGGTTTTCCTCAATAAATCTCTGAACTAATGACAAATTTTACCCAGTTCTTGTTGTTCAGAGAAAAATATATGTTTTCTTTTAAATACAACTTTTAGAACTATATGATTCACAGGTTTGGTTTTGATAGGTTTTCAGATATGCTAATATCAGATCAAAATCTCTCTCAATTGCATTTAAAAAAGAAGTTAGTTTGTTTTCTTTCACTGTGTTTCGTTCATGTCAGTGCCTTCAGTAAAATTTTGAAGAAGCCTTGGACAGTTTCTTTAAGCTTTCTTAATATTAATGTTTAAAAGAAGACAACAGTCCCCAAATGGAGTCAGTCATGCTAAGTCTCATGTCACCAAACCAAGATTTAACTTAATAAGACTTTGACTGTTTCAGAAATGAAATTTCAAGCCAGTCAGTCAAGAATCACCTGCTCAGCACTACTGAGGTGATGTGCCAGGCAGAGCCCTCCTAGTCCTAAGGGAAGGTAACCTTGCAGTAACCAGCTTGCTTGCTTTATTTGCCTAGAATAATTTCTTGTTCCTGTTCCCTCTTTTCTATAAAATCTCTTACCTTGTATAGCTCTTCAGAGTTCCTCTCCATCTGCTCAATTCATGAGTCATTGGATAAAGGCACTAATATCTTAAACATTTACACAGTTGGATATTTTTAAAAAATAGTTTATGTGGATTCAGTGATAACAACTTCATGTGTTAAAATGAAAATTAAAATATAATACAAAGTGCCTAGCACTTGTAGTTATTATTATTCAAGAAATATTGGTTTTATTTCTTTCTAATGATTCCCATCACTTTCAGAATTCATACCATTTCTATTTTACATGGGGGAATGGAATGTCTGGACTTCCCAGGCAGCTCAGGGGTTAAAAAAAAGTCTGCCTGCAATTTAGATTGCAGGAGACAGGAGACATGGTTCAATCCCTGGGTCAGGAAGACCTTCTGGATGAAGAAATGGCAACCCACTCCAGTATTCTTGCTTGGGAAATTCCATGGATAGAGGACCTTAGTGGGCTACAGTCCGTGAGGTTGCAAAACGTCAGACACAACTGAGTGACTAACACACACAGTAGAGGAATATCTAGGAGATGTGAGGGAGAGGCCTCAGATTAGTGCAACTCGACAAAGTAATGGAGCACTTCAGTAATCCAAGTGATGGGGAAAAGTTTTTCCCACAATGCAAAATATCTTATAAAATTTGGCTGTATGTATGTAACTAAGCAATTACAGACAAGTGATTTACAGATTTAAAATGGGAACCAAATATATCTGATTTCATAACCCAGGTTTTAAAATTATTTTTTATGGTATGCTTTACACAAATATTCAGTCTTTTAAGCTAATTTATAAGTCATATATTAACATTCTGGGAAAAATTTTATAAAATGCTAGCTAAAAGATAGCTATTTCAAAACTTCCAGGAATCAAAAATCCTAACGGAAAAGCAAATTGTAATTTAAAGAGGAGGATCTCTTTGGTCAATTGTTAGAAGTCTAAAATGATCAGTTCCTTTTTTCAAGGTGTACTCATTAAACTGTAGCACCTTCTTATTCTCTGGAAGAAGCTCTAACAATATATAATATATTGAAGTTTTTGCCCTTATTGCTTTCTATGCTAATGTAATGCTTACCTTAGCATGTCATGAATACATATTTGTGGAGTCAAACTTAAATCAATTAAATTGAATTGAGAATGGAATGAATACATAGTTCCCCAGTGGCAACCACTCCAGAGTCTGAAACTAATTTTCAAAGTACTCTCCCTGTTTTTCAAAGTGTAGGATGAGAAAAGCAGTAATATTTTGCTTTATTTTTCTTTGGAATCCTGTGTGGAGATCCATTGGAGAAAAACTGGGCCAGAATCTCTGGCCATCAACCTCTTAACAATCTCCCCCAGCTGATAATTTGGCATAGGAATGTTTGAGAGCCATTCCCTCAGTACAGAGAATCAGTTTCATAGTGAAATACCATACTCAATTCCTTGACTTGATTCAATGTCAAATCATAAATTCACTATATACCATATGCTTATGTGTGTGTGTGTAAGCATGTTGCATGTAGATCCACACAGAACTGTATACTGTCTCCATAGGTTTGCCTTTTCTAGAATATCATAGAGCTGGTATTGTGGACAAAGAATGTCACCTGGCATTTCAGTAAACAAAGGATGCTGCATCCTTGAAGCCTGGAGCCTCTGCAGAGACCCCTGAAATGGTGCATCCTCAGGGAATTCAGGAGGGAGAGAAGAGGATGCTGGCCCGGGAGAGTTAATTTATTAAAGGAAAGGTTTGAATAAGCCTAGATTCTTGCTTCTTCCCATACAAAACAAAGCACTAAGTTCACTAAGTTGAGATGTCTGTTTTTGTGATTAGCAGCAAGCTTTTGATGTTTGAACACATGTTTATCTAGCTTTTGTCCAAAAAACTAATACACATCCTGGCTCCTCCCTTACCTCTTTCGAACAATCCTTCAGAGCTATTTGAGAAGCTGTACCTCAGGCTTAAGTTCTCAGCCTTTTCAAGTTGGTTTCTTACACTTAGTGACTTACATTTACTTTCCCTCCATGTCTTGTCATGGCTGAATAGCTCATTTCTCTTTGGCACTGAATAATATTGCATTTTCTGGATGTTGCACAGTGTATTTATCCACTCACCTACTGAAAGACATTTCAACTGCTTCCAAGTTTGACAATTATGAATAAGGAGGCTTTAAACACACACTTTTTGTGTGGAATAAATGTTCAACTCATTTGTGTAAATATCAGGGAGCACAATTACTGACTCATACAATAAGAGTATGACTAGTTTTTATAAGAAACTGTCAGGATGTCTTTCAAAGTGGCTGCCCCATTCTGCATTCCCACTATCAGTGAATGAGAGTTCCTATTGCTCCACATTCTTACCAGCATTTGGTGTTGTCACTTCCCTGGAATTCCATCCATTCTAATAGATATGTAAGAGTAATTAACTGTTTATATTTGCATTTTCCAAATGACAAATGGTGATGAGCATCTTTCCACATACTTATATTCCATCTGCTTATTTATTTTTTTTGATGACGTGTCTGTTCAGATCTTTTTGTTCACTTTTTTAATTTTTATATTGTTGAGTTCTTTGTATATTTTGAATTACAATCCTTTACCAGAGGTGTTTTACAAAGTTTTTCTCCCTAAATCTGTAGCTCATCTTTTCATATATTAATAATGTCTTTTACAGAACATAAGATTTTTGTTTTAAAAAGTTTTTTATTTTAAACTTTTTCTTTCATGAATTGCATTTTTGGTTTTATACCCAAGAGGTCATTGCCAAACTTAAAGTCACCTAAGATTCTACATTATCTTTTATGAGTTTTATAGGTTTGCATTTTATGTATAAATCTACATTATTTTGAATTAATTCTGTGAAAAAGGTAAGTCCTGTATCTAGATATATTTTTCTAAATGTTCGAGTTCCAGCAGCTTTACTCCATTGACTTGCCTCAATTTATCTTGCTTAAACAAGATAAATTGACCTTGGGTGGGTCTACTTGTGGGCTCTCCATTCTGGTCTTGATCTCTTGTTCATCTTGTTCAGTTTTCGGTTTGTTTGTACTACATTGTCTTAATTACTATAGCTTTATACTAAGCCTTCGAGAAGGTGATGGCACCCCACTCCAGTACTGTTGCCTGGAAAATCCCATGGATGGAGGAGCCTGGTAGGCTGCAGTCCACGAGGTCGCGAAGAGTCAGACACGACTGAGCGAATTCACTTTCACTTTTCACTTTCATGCCTTGGAGAAGGAAATGGCAACCCATTGCAGTGTTCTTGCCTGGAGAATCCCAGGGACAACAGAGCCTGGTGGGCTGCCGTCTATGGGGTTGCATAGAGTCAGACACAACTGAAGTGACTTAGCAGCATAGTTACCCTTAAAGTCAGTTCAGTTCAGTCACTCAGTCGTGTCCGACTCTGTGACCCCATGAATCACAGCACGCCAGGCCTCCCTGTCCATCAGCAGCTCACAGAGTTCACTCAGACTCTTGTCTGTTGAGTCAGTGATACCATCCAGCCATTGCATCCTCGGTCGTCCCTTTCTCCTTCTGCCCCCATTCCCTCCTAGCATCAGAGTCTTTTCCAATGAGTCAAATCTTCACATGAGGTGGCCAAAGTACTGGAGTTTCAGCTTTAGCATCATTCCTTCCAAAGAAATCCCAGGGCTGATCTCCTTCAGAATAGACTGGTTGGATCTCTTTGCAGTCCAAGGGACTCTTAAGAGTCGTCTCCAACACCACAGTTCAAAAGCATCAATTCTTTGGTGCTCAGCTTTCTTCACAGTCCAACTCTCACATCCATACATGACCACTGGAAAAGACATAGCTTTGACTAGATGGACCTTTTTGGTAAAGTAATGTCTGCTTTTGAAAATACTATCTAGGTTGGTCATAACTTTTCTTCCAAGGAGTAAGCGTCTTTTAATTTCATGGCTGAAGTCACCATCTGCAGTGATTTTGGAGCCCCGAAAAATAGTCTGACACTGTTTCCACTGTTTCCCCATCTATTTGCCATGAAGTGATGGGACCAGATGCCATGATCTTCGTTTTCTGAATGTTGAGCTTTGAGCCAACTTTTTCACTCTCCTCTTTCACTTTCATCAAGAGGTTTTTTAGCTCCTCTTCACTTTCTGCCATAAGGGTGGTGTCATCTGCATATCTGAGGTTATTGATATTTCTCCCGGCAATCTTGATTCCAGCTTGTGCTTCCACCAGTCCAGCATTTCTCATTATGTACTCTGCATGTAAGTTAAATATGCAGGGTGACAACATACAGCCTTGACATACCCCTTTTCCTATTTGGAATCAGTCTGTTGTTCCATGTCCAGGTCTGACTGTTGCTTCCTGTCCTGGATACAGATTTCTCAAGAGGCAGGTCAGGTGGTCTGGTATTCCCATCTCTTTCAGAATTTTCCACAGTTCACTGTGATCCACACAGTCAAAGGCTTTGGCATAGTCAATAAAGCAGAAATAGATGTTTTTCTGGAACTCTCTTGCTTTTTCCATGATCCAGCAGATGTTGGCAATTTGATCTCTGGTTCTTTGTTTTTGCTTTGGCTCCATCCCTTCATTCTTTCTGGAGTTATTTCTCCACTGATCTCCAGTAGCATATTGGGCACCTACTGACCTGGGGAGTTCTTCTTTCAGTATCCTATCATTTTGCCTTTTCATACTGTTCATGGGGTTCTCAAGGCAAGAATACTGAAGTGGTTTGCCATTCCCTTCTCCAGTGGACACATTCTGTCAGATCTCTCTACCATGACCCGCCTGTATTGGGTGGCCCCCTAGTGTGATTAGATTGACTATTTTTTTGTGAGTATGGTTTCAGTGTGTCTGCCCTCTGATGCCCTCTTGCAATACCTACCATCTTACTTGGGTTTCTCTTACCTTGGGCATGGGGTATCTCTTCATGGCTGCTCCAGCAGCCGCTACTCCTTACCTTGGATGAGGGGTATCTCCTCACTGCCGCCCCTCCTAGTCAATCTAATCACACTAGGAACACAGCCTTGTCTAACTCAATGAAACTAAGCCATGCCCGTGGGGCCACCCAAGATGGGTGGGTCATGGTGGAGAGGTCTGACAGAATGTGGTCCACTGGAGTAGGAAATGGTAAACCACTTCAGTATTTTTGCCTTGAGAACCACTTCAGTATTCTTGCCTTGAGAAACCTTAAAGTCAGATGGTGTCAATTCTCTAACTTTGTTCCTCCCCTTCAGTATTGTGTTGGCTCTTTTGAGTTTTCTGAGTCTCCATAGCAACATTAGGATAATTTTATTAATGTCTACAAAATAACTTTCTAAGATTTGACTAGTGTTGCATTAAATTAATAAATCAAATTTGGAAAAACTGATATCTTGACAAAATTCTAAGCATTCTGTCTTCATTTTTGCTCATATATTTTCAACAACTAAAATGTAAATTTTATAAAGTCAAAGTTAAAAAAAATGTTTTTTCATCATTAAACCAGTTTTTATCTTTGTCATATCCCCAGTAGACTCTGGCACATATAAGGTACTGAATAAATACTGTGTAATGAATGAATATGACTTTCTACTTTGGATTTTAGCACTGTGTGTATAGATCTCAACTCACTGTTGAGTGGTATATTTAGTAAGGGCAAAGTTATGCCTTATGCCAGCATGCCTTCTTCATATCCTGCTAAGTAATCAGTGTGAGTCAATGCATCGTGAGTAACCAAGTTTAAAAAGTAATGAGCTAAAATATCTCTGGGAAAAAAAAAAAAAACTAAAATTTCAAAATGCCAACAGCAATATTTTATTTGCTAAAACAAAATGACAGTAAACAATAGCATTATTCTTATATGAATAATGCAATACCAAAATGCATTTATGTTATTTTGCACATTATTCAAAGGTTGAATTTTTATATAATTCTCAAAATCATCTGATTCTTTAGAAGCTCCCAAGATAGCCTCTCAGTAAGCATGTTCACACCCAAACAATTATTTATCATTTCTTTCCAAGGCCTTAGCATCATCCTCTTCTTTCCTGTAATGACACCTTTTAAATGAAACAGTGTCTATGTCAAGGAGGCCAGAGACACCGAGCATAGTTATAACCTTAATCTCAAAAATGCACTTAAATCTATGTTGAGCTTCTTGCTAACATCCTTCTTGCTGGATCCCAAGTACTTCATTATCTATTAGATATTCGTTTTGGGGAATGGAAGCCCCATGTCTATGGCTCTCTCCATCGTGTATCTCTGCTTCTCAGATTCTCCTGTTATCTCTCTCTCAGCACTCACGTGAGGGACTGTGTTGAGTGGCCCTCTGCCCTATAAACTGAATTCATTGAATATGGAAACTGATCTGTTTTTCTCAGCAAGGAAGCATCTTTCTGTTGCTATGTATTCTACCATAAACAGATGTGACATTCACAGTAACAGAAACTTCTACTGCTTCAAATCAAATTGCTACTGCCAGTCTTTCCCTGGCAGGTCCTGGTCATATTGCAGTAATTTCTCTGTAGCACAAGGCAGAGAAAGAAACTAAGTGTCTTTTGAATCGCAATTTAAACCAGCCCCTTATGAAGTTCAAAATCAAGAGCCCTTAATTTTGCTGCTTAGGGACTGCTGGTGTCACTTCTTACATACCTGTGTTTTAAAAATGTCTCTGAAACTTACTTTATATGTGACCTTAAGAACGGTTTGACTATCCCTCCTTCAATCTTCTGCTTCCCCATTTGTAAAATGGCAATGACAATTATTTCACTGTGTTTAAGCTAAATTAGATAATGTATTAAAATCATTTCCACGACTTCTGCTCTATAAATTGCTTATTTATGACTGTCATGTTACTTCATGCAATTTTCTCAATAGTATAGGAAATGATTAGATTTTCTCCAATCCCTTTGCTCACCTGGAATTGACACACTCTTTAAATGATACAAGAGTTCCAAATTCAGTCTCCATTTTTTCTCATTCCCTAAATGGACTACACCCACTCCCACTGAAAAATGACGACCTGAATCATTTTGCTTCTTCAACAACTATTGCATTCTTTTCATTCATATGGGTGACTTCCAGTGAAGTGCTATGTAGGAATTAAGGAATGCACACACACTCACACACACACATACACACACACACAATCTTTCTTTCAAGTTGTATGCTACAGTGAAAGAAGTACAAATCCAAATTTGCCAAGCATATAGACTTGCATTCTTTTTGCCATATTCAGATCCATAACTTCCTCCTTTAAGCTTTTTGGAATCCCTGTACTCTGTCCTAAGTAAGGTTTCCCAAGTGGCCTTTAGGGTAAGTGGTTCAATCTAAGTGGGAACAATGATTTTCTGCTGCTGAATCAGCCAAACTTTGAGGTTGACAGGGCAACAGAGATCATCTTTAAGTGGAAACCCAAACTGAATTCAGGATCCAGGTAAATACTCCGGAGGTGTGAGCACATCACCATCACATTATGGGAGCCATCATATAGGAGGAAGAAGTAACTCTACCATATTTATGCACTTATAACCAAATTTTACCCTGAACACATTTTAAACATCACTCATTGAAATCATGAAATGCATTCTGATCTATTGTCATGCTAAATATAATGCCTCTGCTAAAGATCTAGATAGAAATATTTGAAGTGCTTTGGGGATGGCAAGCCTCCTTAGAGGCCTTCAGAAGTTAATTCTCCATCCCTGGTGTGTATCATCCTGATTATGATAATCCGAGTTTTAGCTAATCAGCCTGAATTTGTAGGTTAAGGTTAATTTACAAATACTTATATCAAACTATCTCCACTTAACTCTTTCAAATTATACAGATTTGAAGTTAACCGCAGACAATGACCAACCCCATGTCTTTAATTACCATCTCCAGGCAAAAGACTCAGATCTAGACTGTCATCTCAGATGCTGAATTTGTTTTCACTGCTGCCACAATGAATTACCACAAACTTAATGGAGTAAAACACACACCTCTTATCTTGCAGTTTTGTAGGTTGGAAGTCTGTCACAGGTCCCAGGGAACTACAGTCCAGGTGTGTTAGCACCTCATTCCCTCCAGGAGGCTCTGAGGAGACCTGCCTGCAGGCTCATGCAGGATTCTGCAGAATTTAGCTGAACGCTCTTCTTACTCTTCTAATCTCTCCGACTGCCTCTGTCGCATCTCTGATTTACTCTTCAGCCTTCTTTCACTCTTAAGGGTCCAAGTGGTTAGTTTTGGCTCATATGGATAATTTAAAATGATCTCCCCAACTTATGGTCCATATTCTCAATTCCACCAGCAAATTTCCCTTTGCCAAGTAAGGCAACATATTGGCAGGTTTCATGGAATAGAGTATAGACATCTTTGGAGGTCATTTTTCTACCTACTAATAGATGCTTATATTGATTGAGTCATGCCACATATGAGAGTCCACTGGAAAAACAGGCTTGAGTGCTTCATAGAGACCTCCATATAAGCATTTCTAGTATTTAAATTTGTGGCTTTAAAACTTGTTCACCCACCTATGTGCATGTGTTTAATGTGAAGGAATGCTCAATCTATTTGCTAACATGTGAAACCAGAAGTTTCTGAAAGTCCTCTTTCATCTTCATCCAAATTCCAAAGATCTATTGGTTCTAGCATACCAAATGTTGGGCTTCCCTAGTGGCTCAATGATAAAGAATCTGCCTGCCAATGCAGAAGATACAGTTTCAATCCCTAGGTCAGGAAGATACCCTGGAAAAGGAAATGACAACTCATTCCAGTATTCTTGTTTGGGAAATCCCGTGTACAGAGGAGCCTGGCAGGCTACAGTCCACGGAGTAGCAAGAGTGGGATATGACTTAGTAGCTAAACAAAATCAAATGTTTGCATTTCTTTTCATCTCCAAAGCTGCATATAATTTAGACCATTGACAGTCATCCTGAGTTCTTGAAAAATCTTTTTAATTGGTCTCCTATCTTCCAACTTTCACTATATACCTTGATTCACTTTTCCATGTGATCCAGAGGGATCTTTCTAAACCAAAATCAATCTCATGTCATGTTAATACTGGAAATTTTTCAGAAAGCAACTGCTTATGCTGGCCCTAAGGTAAGGGTCACATTTCAGACAAGGCAGTGAGAAGGTATCTATTTTTAGTGAACTCTGAGCCCTCTAGGCTCACTTCTCAAGTCTTGGATCGCTGTTGCTCTGTTCACATCACATTGAAATACTTAGAATTCTCCAGAGATGATGTTGAGAATAGCACAGTACGTAATGCTTTCAGGAGACTTGCTATGTGCCAATCTCTGTAATAAATACTTGTGTTAAGTTTCTGTTGTTGTTATGCACATCTATCCTAAATGCTATTATTATTCCCATCATAGAGCCAGAGAACTTTAGTAGCATATCCAAGGTCAATGAATCCAAGGTAGTGAATCATGGCACTAAAAGTCCAGCCCAGACTCCATTGCCCCAGAGACTGCTGTAAATTTTACAGTCTAGTTTTCTATGTGTTTACCATTCCTATTCTGTGTAAATAACAGCCACTTCATGACTCAGCTTAATTTCATTCTCTACTGGACAACAAGGATGATCCCCAGAGATGGACTATGGGTCCCTCTTGTTTGTTTGCACTGAGTGATAAGCAGAATAACAACCCTCTGCTGAAGCCAAATCTGGCCTCTCTAGCCCAACACCAGGTTAAATCTCAGAGACAGTTTTGAGTGAAGTAGAAAAGGATAGCTTTTACTGCTTCGCCAGGCAAAGGGGGTCACAGTGGACTAATGCCCTAAAAACTGTAAGTCTTGCCCTGGAAGGAGTAGGGAAAAGTTTTAATAGTAATGGTTCAAAGAGGGCATGATTAGCTCGTGAACATTCTTCTGATTGGTTGGTGGTGAGGTAATTAGAAGCCAGCATGATCAACTTTCTGGTTCCAACAGGCCTGGGGTCTTCATGCTTGTGGGCAGCAAACAGTTAACTTATCCCATCTGGTGAGGGTTTCAGTACTTGCAAAACAGCTCAAGGACATCTAGTCTATATTCCTTGAAGGCGAACAGGACCTTGCCCCAAAGCTGCACTATTGTTTCTTGGCTGCCCCTCCCTTGTCTCTGCATCCCCTCCCCTGATTAGCAAGTGTTTGAACCTGTTCACCGGGGCTTCCCTGGTGGCTCAGAGGTTAAAGCGTCTGCCTCCAATGTGGGAGACCTGGGTTCGATCCCTGGGTCGGGAAGATCCCCTGGAGAAGGAAATGGCAATCCACTCCAGTATTCTTGCCTGGAGAATCCCATGGACGGAGAAGCCTAGTAGGTTACAGTCCTCAGGGTCGCAAAGAGTCGGTCGCAAAGAGTCGGACACGACTGAGCGAGTTCACCTCACTGGAATCCAGGGAAGATCTTAGAGACTGAATGAAACCAGATGGGTCAGAGAGAATCTAACTGCAATTTATGCCAGAGTGTACTGCCTGTTTTCTTCTAATAGCTTTATAATTTCTGGCCTTACATTCCTTAATCCAGTTTGAGTTACTTTTTGTGTATGGTGTTTGGAAGTGTTCTAATTTCATCCTTTTACTGTAGCAGTCCCGTTTTCCCAGCACCACTTATTGAAGAGGGAGTTTTTTCTCAATGTATATTCTTGCTTCATTTGTCAAAGATAAGGGGTTCATAGATTCGTGGGTTTATCTCTGGACTTTCTATCTTGCTTCACTGGTCTATATTTATGTTTTTATGCCAGTACAATACTTTCTTGATGACTGTAGCTTTGTACTATAGTTTGAAGTGATGGCATAGAGGGGTAAGATGGTGGAGGGCAGGGAGGGGAAAGGGAAGGGATATATATATGTGTGTGAGTATATGAATTTATGACTGATTTGCATTGTTGTACAGCAGAAACCAACACAAAATTATAAAGCAATTTCCATCAATTAAAAAATAAATAACATTAAAAGAAATGGGGTCCACAGAAAAGCTTTTGTGCCCAGCACCACACAGGGTCCTGCTAAGTATCACTCCCAAGTAACCATTTCTTAATCCCTATGTTAGGTAATTAGAATGGGAAAAATGAGTCCAAAATGGCAGTGGCTAAAGACAAAGGAAAAACCCCACAAAAACAGAACCAAAGAAAATCCAAAGACCTGATTCAGGTGAGCCAAACACGCCCTCTTCATGGTCGGCTCAATTTGCATAGTCCAGGCTCAAGGTGTGGAGGAGACAAATGTATAAAAGGAGGAACCGAAGATGGATTGAAGTTTCTCCTTTGGGGTCAGCCTGCCTTCATGCCTCAAGGGTGTACTTTGCCTTGCTTGCCAAATAAAACTCTGCTGTAACAGAGCTGTAACACTGGTCCACCATTTCAAATCTTTACTGTGGTGAGACAGAACTGAGGAAGTTGCACATTCCCCCAACATCTCTGGTACTGTGACTCGGATTTAAGCTGGCTGAAAAAAATCCTGGCTTGGTCCCCGTGAGGTGGAGGCCAAGCACAGCAGAAGCCCAACTTGGCGAAAGCTCAGGTTGTGGAAGCTGAACATGAAGGAAACCCAGTGCAGTGGAAGTAACAAGAAGCCCAGCGTGCTGGAACCAGGACATCAAAAACAAACTCAGCAGAAAGCTCACGCAGCTCAGACTCAGATTCCAGAAGACCTGTGGTTAAGGAGGAGGTCCTCGCCACTGTGGTTGGAAGGACATGGCTAACAAAATTTTAATTCCTTTACAATCTCTCGTTTCTTGTTTCCTCAAACCCCCTATGAACAGGTGAGCAGCAGTGGGTGCAACTGACGGACTCTGGCCAGGGTTCCTCCCAGTGTGTCCTGAAGCCTCCACTGTCCCATGAAGGCTCCATGGGCGGCTGTTGCCCAAGCAGATGAGGGTTCCTCTGTCCTTAATCTTCTTCATGCCAAGGATTGGGCCAATGAAAACTGTGAGCACAGGTCAGGTATACAGCAGAGTTTATGACAGGTTATGAAGGGGATTCCTTGGCACATTTTTCCCACTGCTTTTTCCTCCTGTCCTTCAGCTCCTCTCTCCATCTATGTCACTGTTTTACAAAGTGTTGGGCAAGTCATCGTCTTTCCATTTCTGAAAGTTGTGTTTAAAATTGTTTACCTAAGATTGGGACTCAAACCCACATGGAAGGGACTCTGTGCTATGCTTAGTCACTCAGTTGTATCCAACTGGGGCTTGAACCTGGCCAAAACCCGTGGTGCTTGGTTTCAGGACCTAATGAAGCTCAGGCTCTTGATGATGCCTCATTGCAAAAAAAAAAAAAATCAGTGAGTAAGAGGTGGATTTGTTCACATTAGAGAGAAACCTATTCCGCAGGGTGTAGGCCATCATGGAGGGTACAGTGGCCATGGAATGTGGTGTGGTTAGTTTTTTGAGCTAGGTGATTTCATATGCTAATAAGTGGGAGGGTCATTCCAACAATTAGGAAACCACCCACTCCTTGGTCTTTTGATAGTGTCTTGGACCTGGCCTGGCACCTCTGGGTGTATCATTTAGCTTGCAAATTGAGAATCAAGGTTTAGTTGAATCTGACTTGTCTGTCATTTTGTACCCATTTGACCTTAATTGGTTTATGTTATGCCTTTGGACCATGTCATTCTGTCAGGTTGTGCCATGCCCCCTTCTCTCCTATTTCATGCTCTTTTCCTGAGCCCTGCCCAAGGCCCACAGTGTTGCTTCTATAATATTCTGGAGGGACAACCAAAAAATAGCTGGCCCTTGGGAGGGAAATACTGTGTAATATCCAATCTCTCTAGATATTCAGGCCTTTATCTTCCATGTTTTCTACAACATGTGCAACAACAGCATCTCTTCGTGAACCCACTAGAGTGGGAGACAGGTACACAATGCCTGCTAGAAGTCCTGTTGGCATCCCTTCAAGGGCAATTGCACTTCCAGGGACAATGTTTGCCACTTTGGGAGTTAGCCTTGCACACTGTTTGGGACCAAACCCTTACCACCCTTCTCCTAAAGTTACAAACATACCCCAAGGTCAAATCTCCACTCCACCTTTATAGAACATCTGGTCTGTTGCCTCTTATCAATTTGTTCTTAAGCCACTTACTAACTCCTAAGCTGTACTTATGGAGGACTAGTGGGGGAAATCAATGATTTACATTCCCTTGGAGCAATAAGCGGGTAAAGCTTATGGCTATTTCACCAGGTTCCCAGTCTCAGGGCACAGGCTTGGATTGCTTTACATCATGGTATCTATTCCCATCCACAACGGACAAACCAACAATGAGTTAAGATTACAAGCCCTTAATCCTACCCAGCACTAGTCACTCTGGAGACCTTGGGAATGCCAAGCTCCAGCCTGGGAATCCCAGGAGGTCGACCTGCCTCGACCTACTTAGGGATCTGGTACTCAGAAGTTTGTCGTGCCTCAACCTGCTCAGGGATCTGCCAGTCCAGGGGTCCCATGAGGTCGATATGTCTGGACCTGCCTGGGAACCCAATTCTCAGGAGGCTGAAGTGCCTTGACCTGCTGGGGGATTCAATCTCCAGGAGACTGTCATGTCTCAACCTGCCTGGGGGTCTGTGCCCTGACTCAAGGATGCCAAGCTCTGAGGTTGCAACAGTACTGGATGGGATAAGCTTCAGAAAGACTCACCCCTAAGGAAGTCCACCCATGGAAATATAAGGAAGCCTATTAGTTGTGGGACTGTGACCACTCTCAGCAATAACTCAGGAGTCCTATGAGAACCCCATTGCCTTTCTGGAAAAGCTAAAAGAGGCTATCTAAGAGTTTACCAATCTGGACTTAGACTCTTATGAAGAACAGGTGATTTTAAAGGACAAAGTCCTGTCCCAGTGTGAATCAGACATCAGGATAAAGTTACAACAGCTTCAGTAGCAGGACCCTGCTGCCTCTTTAAATGAGATGATCCAGACAGCCACCAATACATTTTATAACAGAGAACAGGAAAGGGACCCAAGGCCCAGGAAAGGGAGAAAAGGAAAAAGACAAGGCATAACCAGTTGCTGGCCACCCTCCAGGGAAGCCCTATGTTAATCCCTGAGTCCTTAAAGGACAAGGCATGAGGTAAATGCTCAATCTGTAGACAGGCAGGACATTGGGCCAAAGAGTGTCCAAACTGTGACAAATCTCCTAAAATAGCTTGCTACAGATGCCATCAATTGGGACATTGGGCAGCCCTCTACCCTTGGGATCCAAGAGCCTCAAGGTCAAGCACCAAGCCTTCCCTCACAATGGTTCAATGCAACTGAAGCAGCCCGCTCCAGCCACCCTGCCTATCACAGATAACCATCAAAGGGCTAGAGCCAAGAGTGCAAGTTGATATGGTAGGTAGGTCTGAGAATTTCTTGATTGACACAGGGGCTACCTATTCGGTCCTGACCTCCTGCTCCAGAGCCTTCTTCTCCCAAACCTGTACTATTTTGGGTGCTACAGGAAAAACAATTACAGAAAGATTCACCTGAGCACTTTGTTTCTGGGATTGACAAATATTTTCCCACCAGTTTCTGGTGGTCCCTGAGTGTCCTACTACCTTATTGAAAAGAGATCTTTCCTTGCCTTCGAAATCTTGCAGCTATTGCAGTCCTGATAAAAGATACTTTAAAACTTTCTCTGGGGGGCAAACTATTTTTACTCACCACCAGTTGAAACAACTCCTTAATGGGAGAAGCATTTATGGATGTCTGATCAAAGAATCCTCAGATATCAGATAGTGCTGATGGAAAATCCAGGTCTGACTATATCACCTTGTGAGGTTTTTAAGCCAGCTCCCCTCCTGCCTACCCTAGAGGGCTCTTTCTCCCCTTTCACTCTTGCCTAGAAACCTTGTACCACTGGACAAAACTCTGAGAGGGATTTTCAGAAGATCCTCTGACCAATCCTGAGGAAATCTGGTAACACTGTCTTGGATGGAAAAAGAAGAGACTACTGCAGTAGTCTCCAGTCTTGAGATCATGGAGGCTAAACCTTTGCCACCAGGTCTTTCATCCCAATTAAGCTCATAGCCTGAGCTCATAGCCCTGACTCGAGCTTTAGAGCTGGGAAAATAAAAAAGAGTAGCCATTTACACTCACTCCAAGTATGCCTTTCTGGTGCTACATGCACATGATGCTATTTGGAAATAAGTAGGCCACTTGACCACCTGAGGGTCCCCAATCAGATGCGGTGATAAAATCTTTAGGCTCTTGGAGGCAGTCCATCTGCCCACTGAGGTTTCAGTCTCCCATTGTAAAGGATTCCAAAAGGGAGCACAGAAGTAGTGTGAGGGAACCAAGTAGCTGATCAGGCAGCTAAGAGAGCAGCCTTACAGACCAATGAACTAATAAAGGTTACCACCCTAGTTCCACAGACTTCTTTGTCAGATACTCCTTCATATACTGAAGGTGAGACTCTTAAAGCTAAGAGTGCAGGCTTTCAAGAAATCATATGGGGTGGTTCCAAAAAGAGGGACTCCTTTTTCTGCCTGGAACCTCCAATGGAAGTTGGTTAACTCTTAACATGCCACCACTCATTTAGGAGTGAAAACCCTCCAAAGATGGCTAGAAAGGTCCTTCAGAGGAACGGACCAGCAAACGACTATAAGGCAAGTGGTCTCCTCTTTTCCCACTTGCCAATTAAACAACCCCCAAGGAGCTTGAAGACTGCAGCTGGCTCAGCCCATCCAGCTTTGTTGGATCTACCCAAGAAAGGACTGGCAGATGGACTTCACCCAGATGCCAGTTTCTTAGGGGTATAAATACCTATTAGTCATGATAGACACATTCACAGGATGGATTGAAAGTTTTCCCACCTGAACTGAGAAGGTTGAGGAGGTGGTAAAAAACTGCTCCATGAAATCATTCCAAGGTTTGGTCTGCCCAGGTCACTACAAAGTGACAATGGGATATCATTTACTTCTAAGGTCATCCAAGGGGTCTCTAGAACATTGAGCATTACTTATTACCTCCATTGTGCCTGGAGGCCTCAGTCTTCAGTAAAAGTAGAAAGAGCCAACCAATTCTTAAAATCAGTGATAAAAAAGATATCCCAGGAAACCTCCCTGAGATGGAAGGAGGCTTTATCAATAGATCTTCTCTGTACCCATATTTCCCCCAAAGAACAGGTTGGTCTTAGTCCTTATGAGATGTTATGACCACGTGAAGCTGCTCAGTCATGTCTGACTCTTTCAGACCCTGTGGACTGTAACCTACCAGGCTCCTCTGTCCATGGGATTTTACAGGCAAGAAAACTGGAGTGGGTTGCCATTTCCTTCTCTAATGAGATGCTATATGGGAGACCTTTTGTTTATGTCATGACTTCTTCCTAGATCCAGAGGCTCAGACCCTCTGGTCTTATACCATGGCCATTGTGCAATTCCAACAAGATATATGCTTGTGGGATGTCGACCAGGACCCAAAAGATTCTAAAGAACCACCACTCTATGCTCTAGGGACTCAAGTCCTAATTAAAGTCTGGAAGGATGGACAACCAAAGGCTCAACTCCAGTCCATATGTAAGGGCCCCTACCCGGTAATACTTTCTACCCCCACAACAGCAAGGTACCAGGACACAACTCCTGGATTCACCACTCATGAGTCAAGCAGTGGAAAAAAAACAGAAGAGGACACTCAATACACCTGTAAGCCCCTGGGAGATCTTAGATACCTATTCAGGACTACGAATGAGTGCCATTCTAGTGAACACCCCCAAAATTAAGTTTATGGGGATAAGATTTCTCAGGATAGCTCTAAAGAGCCAACACTGCTTGGCAGGTGTTGTACTCCAAAATAAGCAGGAGATAGATCTCCTGATCCCTGAACAAGGAGGGACTTGAGCCATCTTGAATGAGATGTGTTGTTTCTGGGTAAATATCTTCAGCTAAGTTAAAGAAAGTATCATGATCCTCAAAAACATTTAGGTCTTGTAAGATCTCAAAGTATGAGCTGGAGAGTTCTTGGGTAACTACAATCATCTCTCTTTGGTAAATCCTTCTCCTGGCAAGGGGGAATTTGGAGTTGGCTAATGCCTATACTAATCCTTGTTATCACCATATTGATGCTGCTTATGATTGCTCCATGTATTATCAATTGTCTAACCCATTTTGTCTCTTTCCAGGTCAACAAGCTCCAAAATGCAGTGCTAGTTCAACGAGGATATATAAAACTACACCTAGCCATGGAAAATATCACTCACCCTTAGATAGACACCACTATAAGGACTGTGAGGCTTGAGACTAGCAAGAGGGGGAGGCTCAATGCCCCTCGCCATCCCAGCTCAGCAGAAAGTAGCCAGAGAGACCTCAACACCCCTATTCTCAAAGAATCGGGTCTCCCATCTATTGAAAGGGTAATGTTAGATAGTTAGAATAGGAAAGGAGTCCAAAATGGCAGGGGCTAAAAGACAAAGAAAGGAAAAAGCCTACAAAAATGGAACAAAAGAAAATCCACAGACTGGAGTGATAACTTCAGGTGAAACAAGCATGCCCCCTTCATAGCCAGCTCAATTTGCATAGGGCTGGCTCAAGGCAGGGAAGAGACAAATGTATAAAAAGAGGAAGTGAAGAAGGATTGAAGCCTCTGCTTTGGGGTCGGCCCACCCTCATGCTCTGAGTGTATACTTTCCCTTGCTTGCCAAGTAAAACTCTGCTGTAACGGAGCTGCAACACTGGTCCACTATTTCAAATCTTTGCTGAGGCAATACAGAACCAAGGAAATTACACAATCCTCTGACATCTCAAATCTGTGAATTTATTACATGACAAAAAGATGTGATTAAAAACACTGGCACTGAGGTGGTAAGATTATCTTGAAAGTGAAAGTGAAGTTGCTCAGTCATGCCCGACTCTTTGTGACCCATGGAGCCTGCACCAAGCTCCTCGGTCCATGGGATTTTCAAAGCAAGAGTACTGGAGTGGGTTGCCATTTCCTTCTCCAAGGAATCTTCCCAACCCAGGGATTGAAGCCAGGTCTCTCGCATTGTAGACAGACAATTTACCATCTGAGCCACCAGGGAAGTCCGGTGCACATAGCGTGGGTGGCTGTGACTGGCGCACATAATGTGGCCATGAGGAGCTACCCCACATCCAAGGTCAGGGGCAGAGGCCAGGAGGAGCTACCCCATGCCCGAGGCCAGGGGCGACTGCTGGAAGGAGCAATCCCATGTCCAAGGAGTGGTGGCTGTGTGGGCACAGGAGGGCCTAGAGGAGCTATTCCACATTCAAGGTCAGGAGGGGCAGCGGTGAGGAGATACCCCTCGTCCAAGGTGAGGAGTAGTGGCTGCACATTGCTGGAGCAGCCGTGAAGAGATACTCCACATCCAAGGTAAGAGAAACCCAAGTAAGATGGTAGATGTTGCAAGAGGTCATCAGAGGGCAGACACACTGAAACCGTACTCAGAGAAAACTAGTCAATCTAATCACACTAGGACTGCAGGCTTGTCTAACACAATGAAACCAAGCCAGGCCGATGGGGCTACCCAATATGGGGGTCATGGTGGAGAGGACTGACAGAATGTGGTCCACTGGAGAAGGGAATGGCAAACCACTTCAGTATTCTTGCCTTGAAAACCCCATGAACAGTATGAAACGGCAAAATGATAGGATACTGAAAGAAGAACTCCCCAGGTCAGTAGGTGCCCAATATGCCACTGGAGATCAGTGGAGAAATAACTCCAGAAAAAATGAAGGTATGGAGCCAAAGCAAAAACAATACCCAGTTTTGGATGTGACTGGTGTTAGAAGCAAGGTCCGATGCTGTAAAGAGTAATATTGCATAGTAACCTGGAATGTCAGGTCCATGAATCAAGGCAAATTGGAAGTGGTCAAACAAGAGACGCCAAGAGTGAACATCGACTTTCTAGGAATCAGTGAACTAAAATGGACTGGAATGGGTGAATTTAGCTCAGATGACCATTATATCTACTATTGCAGGAAGGAATCCCTTAGAAGAAGTGGAGTAGCCATCATGGTCAACAAAAGAGTCCAAAATGCAGTACTTGGATGCAATCACAAAAATGACAGAATGATCTCTATTCGTTTCCAGGGCAAACCATTCAATATCACAGTTATCTAAGTCTATGCCCCAATCAGTAATGCTGAAGAAGCTGAAGTTGAACAGTTCTATGAAAACCTACAAGTACTTTTAGAACTAACACCCAAAAAAGATGTCCTTTTCATTATAGGGGACTGGAATGCTAAAGTAGGAAGTCAAGAAACACCTGGAGTCACAGGCAAATTTGGCCTTGGAATGCGGAATGAAGCAGGGCAAAGACTAATAGAGTTTTGCCAAGAAAATGCACTGGTCATAGCAAACACCCTCTTCCAACAACACAAGAGAAGACTCTACACATGGACATCACCAGATGGTCAATCAGGTCCATGAATCAAGGCAAATTGGAAGTGGTCGAACAAGAGATGGCAAGGGTGAATGTCGACATTCTAGGAATCAGTGAACTAAAATGGACTGGAATGGGTGAATTTAACTCACATGACCATTATATCTACTACTGCGGGCAGGAATCCCTCAGAAGAAATAGAGTAGCCATCATTGTCAACAAACGAGCCCGAAATGCAGTACTTGGATGCAATCTCTAAAACGACAGAATGATCTCTTCATCTCCAAGGCAAACCTTCCAAGGTCAACTCAATTCAATATCACAGTTATCCAAGTCTATGCCCCAACCAGTAATGCTGAAGAAGCTGAAGTTGAACGGTTTTATGAAGACCTACAAGACCTTTTAGAACTAACACCCAAAAAAGATGTCCTTTTCATTATAGGGGACTGGAATGCAAAAGTAGGAAGTCAAGAAACACCTGGAGCAACAGGCAAATTTGGCCTTGGAATGCGGAATGAAGTGGGGCAAAGACTAATAGAGTTTTGCCAAGAAAATGCACTGGTCATAGCAAACACCCTCTTCCAACAACACAAGAGAAGACTTTACACATGGACATCACCAGATGGTCAATACCAAAATCAGATTGATTATATTCTATGCAGCCAAAGATGGAGAAGCTCTATACAGTCAACAAAAACAAGACCAGGAGCTGACTGTGGCTCAGATCATGAACTCCTTATTACCAAATTCAGACTGAAATTGAAGAAAGTAGGGAAACCCGCTAGACCATTCAGGTATGACCTAAATCAAATCCCTTATGATTATACAGTGGAAGTGAGGAATAGATTTAAGGGACTAGATCTGATAGATAGAGTGCCTGATGAACTATGGAATGAGGTTCGTGACATTGTACAGGAGACAGGGATCAAGATCATCCCCATGGAAAAGAAATGCAAAAAGGCAAAATGGCTGTCTGGGGAGGCCTTACAAATAGCTGTGAAAAGAAGAGAGGCGAAAAGCAAAGGAAAAAAGGAAAGACATAAGCATCTGAATGCAGAGTTCCAAAGAATAGCAAGAAGAGATAAGAAAGCCTTCTTCAGGGATCAATGCAAAGAAATAGAGGAAAAGAACAGAATGGGAAAGACTAGAGATTTCTTCACGAAAATTAGAGATACCAAGGGTACATTTCATGCAAAGATGGGCTCAATAAAGGACAGAAATGGTCTGGACCTAACAGAAACAGAAGACATTAAGAAGAGGTGGCAAGAATACATGGAAGAACTGTACAAAAAAGATCTTCACGACCCAGATAATCATGATAATGTGATCACTCATCTAGAGCCAGACATCTTCGAATGTGAAGTCAAGTGGGCCTTAGAAAGCATCACTATGAACAAAGCTAGTGGAGGTGATGGAATTCCAGTTGAGCTGTTTCAAAGCCTGAAAGATGATGCTGTGAAAGTGCTGCACTCAATATGCCAGCAAATTTGGGAAACTCAGCAGTGGCCACAGGACTGGAAAATGTCAGTTTTCATTCCAATGCCAAAGAAAGGCAATGCCAAAGAATGCTCAAACTACCACACAATTGCACTCATCTCACATGCTAGTAAAAATTGGTATAGATGATCTTATTTACAAAGCAGAAATAAAGATGCAGATATAGAAAATAAATGTATGGATACCAAGGGAGAAGAGGAGGTGGGACGAATTGGGAGATTGGGATTGCCATATAAATGAAAACTCACTGTATAGCACAAGGAACTCTATAAAGGAAATCCAAAAAAGAGGGACTATATGTATATGTTTAGCTGATTCACTTTGCTGTATAGTAGAAACTAACACAGTATTGTAAAGCAACTATGTGTGTGAGCTCCGTTGTGTCCAATTCTTTGCAACCTCATGAACTGTAGCCCACCAGTCCCCTCTGTCCATGGAATTTTTCAGGCAAGAATATTGGAGTGAGTGGCCATTTTCTACTCTAGGGGATCTTTCCAACCCAGGGATTGAACCCATTCTTCCTGCATCTCCTGCATTGGCAGGTGGATTCTTTACCACTGTGCCACCTAGGAAGCCCTAAACTCCAATTAAAAGATAATTGGAGCTGATTATACAGAGTGAAGTAAGCCAGAAAGAAAAACACCAATACAGTATACTAACACATATATATGGAATTTACAAAGATGGTAATGATAACCCTGTATGCGAGACAGCAAAAGAGATACAGATGTAAAGAACAGACTTTTGGTCTCTGTGGGAGAGGGCGAGAGTGGGATGATTTGGGAGAATGGCATTGAAAAATGTATACTATTATGTAAGAAACGAATTGCTAGTCTAGGTTTGATACAGGGATACAGGATGCTTGAGGCTGGTGCACTGGGATGACCCAGAGAGATGATATGGGGAGGGGGGTTCAGGGTTGGGAACTCATGTACACCTGTGGTGGATTCATGTCAATGTATGGCAAAACTAATACAGTATTGTAAAGTAAAAAAATAAAAATTAAAAAAAAGGTAAGGAATGGCTTCCTCCATGGTAGAGGCAGAAAGTCTAGTGTCTTTTACCTGTGTATTCAGTATTATTTCTGCCACATTTAGCTGTATATCATATATCAGCCATGAAATTAAAAGACATTTACTCCTTGAAAAGAAAGTTATGAACAACCTAGAGAGCATATTAAAAAGCAGAGACATTACTTTGCCAACAAAGGTCCGTCTAGTCAAGGCTATGGTTTTTCCTGGGGTCATGTATGGATGTGAGAGTTGGGCTGTGAAGAAGGCTGAGCGCCGAAGAATTGATGCTTTTGAACTGTGGTGTTGGAGAAGACTCTTGAGAGTCCCTTGGACTGCAAGGAGATCTAACCAGTCCATCCTAAAGGAGATCAGTCCTGGATGTTCATCGGAAGGACTGATGCTGAGGCTGAAACTCCAATTCTTTGGCCACCTCATGCGAAGAGTTGACTCATTGGAAAAGACTCTGATGCTGGGAGGGATTGGGGGCAGGAGGAGAAGGGGACAACAGAGGATGAGATGGCTGGATGGCATCACCGACTTGATGGACATGAGTTTGAGTAAACTCCGAGACTTGGTGATGGACTGGGAGGCCTGGAGTGCTGCGATCATGGGGCTGCAAAGAGTTGGACACGACTGAGTGACTGAACCGGAAATCTATCATATATCATATTCCTAGCTGCTTTTTCATCCACAAACCATGACATGGATATCCCCAACAATATATATGCTATTGGATTGAAGTTAAACA
This sequence comes from Cephalophus harveyi, assembly GCA_006410635.1. Classification (NCBI taxonomy): domain Eukaryota; kingdom Metazoa; phylum Chordata; class Mammalia; order Artiodactyla; family Bovidae; genus Cephalophus; species Cephalophus harveyi. The sequence goes on along the minus strand of SJYT01036542.1, from coordinate 354,434 downwards.
CTGAACTGTTAAAAGAGTAGACATGAAAGGGCATTAATATTCATTCAAATTGATATAACCACCCAGCAACAGTAATATACAGATCTCAAGCAATGAAATAAGAATTAGATGCATTTGATAAAGGAAAAGATTGATAAACATGAAGTGGTCCAGAGACTCTGAAGAACTGGTCTCTAAGGGAGTCCCCTGCAGTGATGCTAGGTGACTAAGGGCCCTGGGCCAAATAAGTGAGTGAACTGGGCAGGNTTAGATGCATTTGATAAAGGAAAAGATTGATAAACATGAAGTGGTCCAGAGACTCTGAAGAACTGGTCTCTAAGGGAGTCCCCTGCAGTGATGCTAGGTGACTAAGGGCCCTGGGCCGAATAAGTGAGTGAACTGGGCAGGAAGAGGGTTGCAGAGGAGAGGAACTGGAGACTCCACTCTAAGCCTAAGTCTGGGGTGTGTGTGTGTGTGTGTGTGTGTGTGCGCGCTCTCAGTCATGTCTGACTCTTTGTTACCCATGGACTGTAGTCCACCAGGCTCCTCTGTCCATGGAATACAGACAAGAACACTGGAGTGGGTTGCCATTTCCTTCTCCAGGGGATCTTCTCAACCCAGCAGTCAAACCCACATCTCTTGCATCTCCTGCACTAGCAGGTGGATTCTTTACCAGCTGAGCCAGTGAGGAAGCCCAAAGTCTTGTAGTTAATTCCAAGCTTTAATAAAGATTAAGTAAATAAATTCACTATAATTATTTATTGCACATTTGATACTGAATTCCATATTTTAATTGTTGTATCAACTTTTCTTTGAGCATATGAACCTTGCTCTCCAACCTGCATCAACTTAATAATTATTTTACAGATGCATGCAGTGATTGGTGGGGGCCAGGTGTAAGATTTCTCAAAGACACCCGATTTTATTTTCTTACATTTTTCTGTGAGTTTTTTTTTTTTTTTTTTACAAATTATCCCTTCATCTTGCCAACCAAAATCTTTTTTTGACAACAAATTTGATTGGCATTAAATACCTGAAAATCACCAATCATTTTTCCTTAAGCCTATTTTATATTAAGCTACAAATTCCCCATATGGTTGATTGGCATTAAAGTGCCATCAGTTATGAGGAAATCTCAGCATTTAGCTCCAGATCAATGGAACAGATTATAAGGGAAATTTAGAAAACAATATCTGTTGAGGATAAGATACATGAAAAATGCATATTATCATACTCCTGCTCTAACAAAGAATTTCAAAAACACCTGAAAAGAGAGATTTGCTGTTTCATTCATGCCCCTGAAGATGGCACTGATGATATTAAAACTTTCTTTGTTTTTACAATGTCCCTGTAAGGGTTAATCTGTGAGGTCCAGCACTTTCTTTCATTCCAGGGACATTATACTATTCTCAGGGCATGAACCCAAGAGGGTAGTGGAATTTGTGGAAACTAGTTCAATCTGGTCTGTCTCTCCATTGCACCAGCTCCCACAGTTTTAATTAAACTCAGTGTATAGTAATCTCTTTTACTTAATAAAGTGGTTATTGCATTTCTGGTTTCCTTCCAAACATTTATTAAGGTCTCTTCCAGGCTCTATTTGAGTAACAAGAATGCTGTCCTAGGAGTTTTGAGAACAGCCAGGAAGATACAGTAAGTCAATACATGTAGAGGAAGACAACAGAAGTGACCATCTGATCCTAAGTTAATGTGGCATTTTGTTTAAACAATAGTAGGTTACTAATAAGTTTGGCCTATGTTATATATGTTACAAAAAGATCAGAATACATCATAGCACCTTCACAGAAACATGGTACTTTAATACAGTGGAAACTTTTCAGTCAGATGAGAAAGTATGAACCTTGGCTCTATGCACTGGCATTCTGACTTTACAAATATTGTTTATTCTCTCTTAATCTCGTTTTTTTTTTTTTTTCAGTTGTAAAACAAGAATAATAACACCTAAATGAATTGACATATATGCAGAACTTAGCAAATGACCCAGATCTGCCTAATAATTCTGCCAACCATGTTTACCTTTCCTTAAATATCTCATGGATACATGAAACCCAGAAAAATTCTTAGTATACAATATAATTATATTTTGAAAATGTTGAAAATCTTAAAGTGAATAGTACCTGAAATCTTAGCAAGATTTTGCTACTGCGAAGTGGAATGTATCTAAAAATTCAGTCACAATTGTTTTGTTTTTTTCTTCTCTTAAAATATAACGAGAATAAACCTCAGAGAACACAGGCAAATTTACCCAAGAAGGAATTTATAAGTCACCACGGAATGTTGACATCTTGCCTAGCAAAATCTGTGGCACAAACTTGGCATTCAAATTGCTTGTTGAATATGAAATACAGTGTTTCTTTTTTTTTTTTGGTAATGATTTCTTATTTTGTTTGGCCCATTATACCAGATAAAGAGACAGAGTGGGAGAGAAGCTAAACAGCTAGTTCAAAGTAGCCCAGCTTGTTTGGGTTGGAACCAGCATTCCAATGGAGGATTGATTCTCTGCCCTTTTTTTCCCCCACTTCTTCTTTTTTTTTTTTTAATTTACTTATTTATTTATTTGGCTGCATCGACTCTCTGGTTGTGGTACATGGGCTGTAGAGTATGCGGGCTCAGTAGTTGTGATACGCAGGTTTGCCCGTCAGCATATGAGATCTTAGTTCCCTAACCAAAGACTGAACCCACATCCCCTGCATTGCAAGGCAGATGCTTAACCATTGGACCACTGGGGAATTACCATATCACTTATTTTTTTCTGGAATTCCTATAGCACAAATCTTAATATGCTTGATGTTGTTTCAGAAATTTCTTAAAATACCCTCCTCAAAACAAAACAAAACACACTTTTCCTTTTTCCTGTTCAGTTTGTATGATTTCCACCACTCTGTCTTCTAGATAACTGATCTGTTTCTATCAGCCAATTTATGACTGATTCCTCCTAGTATATTTTTTATTTAGATATTTTATTATTCAGCTCTGGACTTCTCTGATGACACAAATGGTAAAGAACCTGCCTGCCAGTGCTGGAGACATAAAGACTCTGGTTCGATCCCTGGGTCAGGAAGATCCCCTGAGGAGGGCACGGCAACCCATTCCAGTATTGCCTGGAGAATCCCATGGACAGTGGATCCCGGCAGGCTGTGTATGGTCCATGAAGTTGCAAAGAGTCAGATAAGGCTGAAATGACATAGCACAGCACAGCATATTATTCAGCCTTAATTAGTTATTTTTATATTTTCTATCCATGCCAAAATTCTCACTTTGTCCCTTCTCTTGGGGAACATTTTTATCATCATTATTTTAAAGTCTGTTGGGTTGATCAGTTATCTTTATTTCATTTATTTTTTCCCTCTTTTCTAACTTTGTCTTTTGTTTGGAACTTTGTCTCCTCAGTTGCCTAATTCTTTGTGTTTACATTTATATATTAGGTTGGCTATGTTGCTTTTTTTGGAGAAGTAACCTTATACAGGCTTTCCTGGTGGCTGAGACTCAGATTCACTCCCTGGGTCAGAAAAACCTCCTAGAAAAGGGAAAGACAACCTATTCCATACTCTTGCCTGGAGAATCCCATGGACAGAGGAGCCTGGAGGGCTATAGTCCATGAGGTCTCAAAGAGTCAGATATGACTAAGAGACTAACACTTTCACTTTCAACCTTACACAGAAGATGACTTTTGAGACTTAGCAGCACCCTCCACTCTGGCCCCCCGAGGAGATGCTCTAAGGAAGTCCTATATATGGACTATGGACTGTGTGTGCCCTCTGTTGGGCAATCTGACTACTGTTGCCTACGATAGGTGAGGCTGGCCCCTGACCTGGCCTGCTATGATTCTCTCCCTCGTGCCGTTTCTGTGGTTGAGCTGGTGGGTGGGGTAGGCTTCTAGGGCGGCTGGTGGCAATGACCCATGACCTGAGATTGTCGGTGGGTGGGGTAAGCACCTCCAGGCTGACTGTCTGGCCCAGTCCCACATGCTGCTGTAGGCCCACTGGTGCACAAGGCTGTCATTAATTGTCTGGAGGGAGGATTCCAAAATGGGCCTTGCCAGCTTTGATGTCAGCATGGTAGAATAACATCTTTAAAGTGGCTTCTTCTGGCCTCTCTGTGGCCAGGGAGACCCAGCTGCCTCCTGCTCTCTAGGGGGCTTTCCATGATCAGCAAGTAGGCCTGACCAGGTACCTTTCAAACTGCTGCCTCTGGGCTGGAATTCAGAGCATGTGAGGTCTTGTGTGTGCCCTGTAAGAGTGGTCTTTCTTCCCAGTAGCCCTCTGGTTTTCCTGAATGTGAGCCCTGCTGATTTTCAAAGCTGGATGTCCCTGGGACTCATCTTCCTAATGCAGGACCCTTCAGCTGGGGAGCCTGATGTGGGTTTAAACCCTTTGCTTCTCAGGGAGGACCTCTATGAGTGTGATTTCCCTCTCATTTTTGGGTCATTAGCCCAGGCACGTTAATCCTGACTTGGTTGCATCTTTACCCCCTTAATGGTCTCATTTGGCTCTTTATTTATATCTTTAACTGTGGAAACTTTTTTCTGCTAGCCTAAAAGTCATTGTCATAGATAGTTGCTCTGTAGGTAATTGCGATTTTGGCATACCCATGGGAGGAGATGAGTTCAGGGTCTTTCTATTCTGCCATCTAGATTGCTCAGCTATGATTTTTAAATAACTGTACATGGATATAGAGTAATTTATTTAACCATATCTTTATTGTTGAAGAGATAAATTGTTCCCATAAAAGTTTATATAGATTTTACACAAGCTGTGGTCATGTATGGATGTGAGAGTTGGACTGTGAAGAAGGCTGAGCGCCGAAGAATTGATGTTTCTGAACTGTGGTGTTGGAGAAGACTCTTGAGAGTCCCTTGGACTGCAAGGAGATCCAACCAGTCCATTCTGAAGGAGATCAACCCTGGGATTTCTTTGGAAGGAATGATGCTAAAGCTGAAACTCCAGTACTTTGGCCACCTCATGCGAAAAGTCGACTCATTGGAAAAGACTTTGATGCTGGGAGGGATTGGGGGCAGGAGGAGAAGGGGACGACCGAGGATAAGATGGCTGGATGGCATCACGGACTCGATGGACATGAGTCTGAGTGAACTCTGAGAGATGGTGATGAACAGGGAGGCCTGGCGTGCTGCGATTCATGGGGTCGCAAAGAGTCGGACATGACTGAGCGACTGAACTGAACTGAATATATTACCAAAGCTTCATTTAGAAATGGATTTATGAACACCAAGAAGATGCTAGTATTTAGTCAAATTTAATTATGTTAGATTTAATAGAGGATAAAAATAAAACATGACCTATAGAAGTAAAACTAGAGTATTCAGAGAGGTTACTCAGTTCCCAGATTCTTTTGTGGAGCCAAATTTGCCTTTAGGTTCAAGGATGACCATAACCTCCCTCCACCCAAAAAAAAAAAAAAGGAATGCCACATTTTGCAAAGATAGGTCAGGGCCATAAGTTAGAGGAGACACTTTGAATGAGCAATATTTGGTGTTCAGAGATCCTGACTGCACAGGTTTTGTGAGAGTCTATAGAATACACAGAAATTATATTTGGAGAATGGTTGTTGCCTTCTCCCCTTCCTATCTCTGGGAGCCACACAGTTTTACAATGGGAAGGTCATTAGGACTAGAAAGGAATACATCACTATTGGTTTTGAGAAGCATTAACTTTTGAGGATACTGTGATACAATCTAATGTTTGGAAAAAATCAGTGCAATGGATGTCATGAAGGTTTTTATGAAGTCTCTTTTCAAGCTACAACTCTATCTTTAATCTAGGCTATTTATGGACATAATTATTTGTTGTTATTGTTTAGTCACTAAGTCATGTCTGACTCTTTTTTGATACCATGGACTGTAGCCCACCAGGCTCCTCTATTTGTGGATTTCTTCAGGCAAGAATACTGGAGTGGGAAGCCATTCTCTTCTCCAGGGTATCCCCCCAATTCAGAGACTGAACCCACATTTCCTGCATTGACAGGAGGATTCTTTACCATTGAGCCACTAGGGAAGCCCACCTAATTATCTACCTGTGCATTCACATCACCGGACTTGATGGCATTTAGTGAACGTCTATTCCCTAAATTGGATCTGGGTTAGATTTGAATACTCTGTATATGGGAGACAATTTTGAAATTATAGGAGATATCTCACCTTCACTTGTTACTATTGGTTCTCAGTTAGGGATGAATTTTTCTCTCTTCTTCTCAAGGAACATTTAGAAATTTCTGGAGATATTTTTAGTTGCTACAACTCAGCCTCTAGCAAGTAGAGATGAGGGATGCTGATGAACAGCCTACAACACATAGGACAGTCCCCATAGCAGAGAATTCTCCAGCTCTTAATATCAGTAACACTGAGTCTGAGACACCACACAGTGAGCAGTCCCATGTAACAACTAGTTTTCTAACAGGTTCTGATGTCATTTTAACTTATGACATATTTAGAAAATCTTATGCATTCTCAATAGGTGTTGAGATGTAGGATGTGCTGAGGTGTAGGATGTCACTGTCCTTAAGACTTTCTGTGCAGGATTAAATATACATTTATATATACATGTAAATACATATGTAATGGATTCCTTACTCTGTCAAAATTGATATTAAAAAGGTACAAAGTGAGTGGCCTTTCCTGAATACCACACTTATACAATGTATTTTCTTACTTACATAAGCTATTCCACAGATTGAGAGAAAAATGGTGTTCTTCCCCCATAATTTTCAAATCATAGACTTTTATTTTCCTCCTAGAAACAGCGACCATCTCTACCAGCAGAGGCTGGTAGTGTGACTCAAAAGAACAGCTGTCAGATTCACAGCTTGAAGCAAAATGCTTTGATTGCAGAGGTCTTTCCTAATAAATTGTGCTCCCTCTTTGTTAGGGTAGAAAACACTTGAAGTAGCAGAAAGAGTTGCCCCTGGCTGGTGAGGGAAGAGGAGGGATAACTTAATACTTACTTTTCCATCCTGACTTTTTATTCCTCTAGTTTTCTTTCTGCCTTCCATTTCTTAGAACTGTTAATGCTCAGCTTGGCTGGAATTAATGACACGTCTTGGTCAGAAATCATCAGGATAAATTGTCACTTTATTCACATCCCACAGTTTTTCATTTTATGGTTTCCACTTGTCTCTCTCACTTCTCATCTACATTAGACTCTAAGCACAATCAATCAGTGATTCCCAAATGTGAGTGAGCATTGGAATCAAATGGGTAGATATTAACATAAAGATTTCTAGGACCACTTCACAGATATTTTAACTCTGGCATAGAACCTCAGGATCCATACCATTAACAAACAGCATTGGTAAATCTGAAATAATGCTACTGGAATTTATAATCCATTGCTCAAATATTCCGGAACTTTCTCCATAGCAGCCCCCACCCCACCTTCTGCCTAGACTATACTTTTAACCTCTTCTGTGGAGTCTTTCCTGAACTTCCCAGGCTAACTTAATCATTCCTACCTCTGTGTCTCATAGCACTTTTCTTACATGTCTGGTATTAAAACAAACGAAATAATGCACAGAAATTAATTTTGTTGTGTTATTTTACAGATCAGATTGTGAATCCCAAAAGGAATAAATACTTCTTAAAAGAGTTACTACAAGACTACAATTTGTACCAAATTAGGTGTATCTCAAGCATCACACAGAAATCCTGGAGGTTAGAGCTGCCAGTTGTAGAAAAATTTCAAAAAATATTCTTCAAGTAAATTTTGCCTGTACTTATTTAGGAATTACTTTGATTTTTAACTCCCTTCACAAAGACAAGTCCTCATTAACCTTGGGATTAATAGAAAGATTTGAACACATGATGAAATATATAATAAGTAATAAAACAGATATGTAAAATGATACTAAATAATACACATCGGAGAAGGCAATGGCAACCCACTCCAGTACTCTTGCCTGGAAAATCCCATGGGCAGAGGAGCCTGGTAGTCTACAGTCCATGGGATCGCTAGGAGTTGGTCACGACTGAGCAACTTCACTTTCACTTTTCACTTTCATGCATTGGAGAAGGAAATGGCAACCCACTCCAGTGTTCTTGCCTGGAGAATCCCAGGGACAGGGGAGCCTGGTGGGCTGCCATCTATGGGGTCTCACAGAGTCAGATATGACTGAAGCGATTTAGCAGCAGCAGCAACACATACATATACATATGATTGTAGAAAACTATACTAAATAAACTGCAAACATACACTATGAAAAACTTTTCAGTGTGATTAAATCTGGGCGCTTTCTTGGTGGCTCAGATGGTAAAGAACCTGCCTGCAATGCAAGGGACCTGGGTTGGGACATCTCCTGGAGAAGCAAATGGATACCTACTCCAGTATTCTTGCCTGGAGAATCCTATGGATAGAAGAGCCTGTCAGGCTACAGTCCACGGGATCACAGAGTCAGACACATCTGAGTGACTAACATACAATTAAATCTGAGATATATTTTTCATATTGTAAGAACAACATAAATTTAAAATAAGAGGCTTTATTCTCTCTGTTGAAAGCTGGGGGAGATTTCCCTCTCCATCTTATTCTTAGAGTATTTGCCACATAGAAAATAAAATTAAATACTTTCTCATCTCTTTGAAGTGCATATGAATTATTTTGAAGACCAGAAAGGACTTTTATCAATTTTATAACCTAAAAATGACTTTCTCAAAGCCTGGGAGCCATTTCTTTGAAATGAAAACATCAAGAGAGGTGGCACTCCTATCTTCCAGTTTCTGTGGGAAGGTAGGGGTCTAACTTCGTGGGTGCCTCACTTCAAGACAAAACTACCTCCCTTACACCAAGATGGGGGTGTTTATTTTCTCCTTCTATTAATTCTAATTAGGTAACACAGATGATCACCACAATTACCAAGTAAAGCTAGGATGAATTAGGTGTGACAAATGAAGTTGCAAACTCCTCTCATTTAAGGACTAGTTATTGCTTGAAAACGTGTACATTGTATCTGCTCAACTACAAAAAAAAAAAAAAAAAAAGGGGGCTGTGTGAAAATTCCTTCTGTTTTTGCAGTCACTTAGTTGATTGACTGTGATGTCTATCACATTCTGGTTTAATGCTTATCCAGTAATGAAAGTGTTTTCTTTCTCTACTTATTTTGGTAAAGCATATCTATGTTGGGAGATTTTGTTTTTAATTATATTTACCTTCAATTTTTTTTTCTGTTTAGTTCAAATAAGTTCTATAATGAATTGTTTGTTTAAATACAAATTAGACAGTTACTTGTAATATTTTTTCCCTAAGTCAAGAGAAGCCACTTTTTTCCCCCCTTTGGCTTTTCACTAAAAGATAATTGAGAAAAGGAAGTGTGGCTAGATGGTAAGGAAGATGAGCATCAAATATTTATTTGATGTATTTTGTTGAGTGTTAACTTACCAAAAATATTACAAGGAAATTTCTAATTTACATTTATATGGACAGTTCATTATAGAATTTATGTGAACTAAATAGAAAAAAAAATGAATATAAATGTAATTAACGTGGAATGATAAAAGGTCATGCTGACCTTAAAGGTCACTTAGTCGAACTGAAGACACAAGTATGTTCCAGGTAATACAGAGAAGCTAAGGAAGGTGGTGAAGATAGACTTATTTTCTATAGGCTGAGGAAGTGACTATTTACCATCAAGGATATAGATTGGAATGTACCAATTTTAAGGAGTAACTTGCTTCATTGACTGACAACTCTAAAATCAAGACGAAGGCAATATTTTTCATCAGTGATAACAAGGCATGGTTGATGTGAAGAGCTTTTTTTCTTTTTGTAACTATAATAGTTTACCTTATTTTCAAATTGACTATAAACTGCTAACCACTGTTTTGTTGGTGTTGCTGTTTAGTTGATAAGTAATGTCTGACTCTTTTGTGACCACATGCAGATTAAGATACTAATTGCCCAAGTATGTTCCTACCAAAAACTTCTACCTTCACTCAGAATGGATCACAAATCTAAATATAAAACATGAAATCATAAAATTTTAAGAAGAAAATGTAGGAAAACATTTTTTGTGACCTGACTGAGGTCAGGTGAAGGGTTTTTAGACATGACAACAGCAGAACTGTTTATATGTCAAGGAAAATAAGTAAATTGGACTTTTGGTCTGTGTTTGTGAAAAACACTGCTATGAAAATGACAAGACAAGATATAGACTGGGAGAAAATGTTTCAAACTCACTATATAATAAAAGGCTTGTAGTAAGAATATAAGCAACTTTATTAGAAAGTAGCTCAAAGTCTTGCCTTAAAGTTGGACTTGTATGATGTTAGTAGATCCACGCTAGCCTTTTAAATTTACATTCGGAGAAGGTGATGGCACCCCACTCCACTACTCTTGCCTGGAAAATTAGTATCTGCATAAGATATTTTTTCATTTGTTTACTATTTAGACATTTTTTCCCCTTATATTTCAGGTGTTTAAGGTAGACAACTTATAGTTGGATTTTGAACAACCTTTTCCCTTTAATATTTTATCATTAAATGTATAGGTGTTATAAATAAGCTTACATTTTATTTATATTGTTTCATGTTTCTTTCTTTCTGATTTTCTCTTGGATTAGTTAAGGTTTCAAAAATCATTACATTTCTTCATCTTATTCTGTAATCTGTTAGTTCTGGCTCTTTTTTTATTGCTCTTCTGGAGCTTACAACACAAAGTGTTCGTCTTTGACTTATTATAGTTCTTTTTAAATTGGTATTTTAATTCTTTCCAGAAAATTATGCTAAATCAGAACTCTAACTACAGTCACCACAATAATTGCCATAAATCTCATTCTTCATATATTTTAAACTTCAAGACATTTTTCTTATTGTTTTAAACAATCTGTACAAAATTAGTTTACGTACACGTTTAATTGCGACAGTACTGTTCATGCCTTTATGCATTGCCATAATTTCAACTGGAATGAATTTTCTTTTGTTGGAAAATTTTTGTCTTATTGTTATTTTCAGTGTGATTCTTTTGGTAAGGTATTCTCTCAACCTCTGTTTCACTAAAACTATGGTATTTGCCTACATTTTTCATGACTAGATCCTGATTTTAATGGTTGCCATTTATGTTAACTACATTTTAGAAAGAAATTTTCAGCAGTTTTAGAGTTCTAGGTTAGTAATTATCTTCTGTCTGGACTTTAAAGATGTTATCGCTGAGTGTTCTGGCTTCCACCATTTCTGTAAGTCCGTTGTCTGTATTTGTTCTTTGAAAGGAATCTTTTTGAAAGACTTTTAAGGTATCTTTTTCTTTGGTTTTCAGCGGATTTACTGGTCTGACTTTCTTTGTAATTGTGTTGCATGAAATTTTAGAGAATCTTAATGCTTTGGTGAGTTTTGAATTCTTTTAGGCCTGTATCACTTCTAAAATTACCATTTTCTCTGTTTTTTTTTTTTTTCCAGAACTTGCAAAATTACATATGCTACAGCTTTCCAATATCCCAATCATTTTTTTTAATTGGAGTATAATTGTCTTACAATGTTATATTGGTTTCAGATGTAAAACTCAGTGATTTGATATTTTGATACATTGTAAAATGATCCCAACAAGTCTATTCACTGTCACTATTAAAGTTATTAAAATATTGACTATGCTCCCACTGTTCTGTTTTATATCCATGTGACTTATTTATTATGTAACTCATCCTTCCACACTCATCCTCTCTGGCAACCACCATTTTGTTCTCTGTTTCTGTGAGTCTGTTTCTGTTTTGTTATGTTTGTTCTTTTGCTTTGATTTTTTAATATCAAATGTATACATAATATCAATGTATACATAATGATGCTAAAGCTGAAACTCCAGTACTTTGGCCACCTCATGAGAAGAGTTGACTCATTGGAAAAGACTCTGATGCTGGGAGGGATTGGGGGCAGGAGGAGAAGGGGACGGCCGAGGATGAGATGGCTGGATGGCATTACTGACTCGATGGACGTGAGTCTGAGTGAACTCTGGGAGTTGGTGATGGACAGGGAGGCCTGGCGTGCTGCGATTCATGGGGTCACAGAGTCGGACATGACTGAGCGGCTGAACTGAACTGAACTGATACATAAAATCATGTTTTTTTATCATTTTCTGCCTGACCTAATTTCACTTAACAAAATACCCTATAGGTACATTTATGTCATTACAAATGGGAGATTTCATTCTTTTTTAGGACTGAATAATAATTTCTTTAACTTATTTACCTATAAGGACCTAGGTTGTTTCCATGACTTGGCTATTTAAATAATGCTGCTATGAATATAAAGTGTATATATTTTGTTGAATTAGTGTTTTTGCTTCCTTTGGAAAAATAATCAGAAGTGGAATAGCTGGATTATATGATGTGTGTGAGAAGGAAATGGCAACCCACTCCAGTAGTCTTGCCTGGAGAATTCCATGGGCAGAGAAGCCTGGTGGGCTCCAGTCCATGAGGTCACAAAGAGTTAGACACGACTGAGTGACTAGCACTCACTCACTCATGATGCATGGGTGTGTGAGTGCTAAGTCACTCACTCATGATGCATGTGTGTGTGGCAGACTCTCTGTGACTCTATGGAGCCCAGCAGGCTCCTCTGTCAATAGATTCTCCAGGCAAAACTACTGGAGTAGGTTGCCACATCCTCCTTCAGGGGATCTTCCCTACCCAGGGATTGAACTCATGTCTCCTGCATTGAAGGGCAGATTGCTTACCACTAGCAGCACCTGGGAAGTCCAGATTATGCAGTAGTTCTATTTTTATTTTTTTGAGGAATCTCCATTCTTTTTTCAATAGTGGCTGCAAAAATGCATATTCCAAGCAATAGTGTAAGAGTTTTCCCTTTTCGCACATCTTTGCTTGTTATTGGTTGTCTTTTGGACAGGTGTGAGGTGATAAGTCATTGTGGTTTTGATTTGCATTTCCCTGACAATTAGTCTAATTATTGGTGCACTGAAGTGCATTGAATTGTAACATACTATTATGTGATACTGTCAGTTTCTCACTTTATGTCTGTTATTCTTTGCTCTATGTATTCAAGTGCTTCTATGTTTGGTACATGTGTTTACAAATTTTATATCTTCTTGTTGAATTGATCCCTTGATCATTACATAATGTCCTTATTTGTCTCCTATTACAAAGAGTCAAAGTCTGTTTTATCTAAGTATTGCCACCCAGGTTTTCATTTCCATTTCCATTTTTCCCATCCCTTCACTTTCAGTCTGTGTTCATCTTTAGATCTAAAATGAGTCTCTTATAGACAATATATGTGCCTGACTAGATGAAGAAATATGACATATATATCATATATATATATCATGTATGTCATATGTATGTCTTTGGATTAGAGCATTTAATCTATTTATATTTAAGATGACTTTTTATATGTAGGGTTTCCCTCATAGCTCAGTTGGTAAAGAATCCACTTGCAATGCAGGAGACCCCAGTTTGATTCCTGGGTTGGGAAGATCCCCTGGAGAAGGGAAAGGCTACTCACTCCAGTATTCTAGCCTGGAGAATTCCATGGACTGTATAGTCTGGGAGTCACAAAGAGATGGATACGACTGAGCAGCTTTGACTTTATATGTATGTTTATTACACTTTTGCTGGTTATTCTCTGCTTATTTTTGAAGTTCCCTATTGTTCCTTAGTTCTACTTTTGCTAACTTCCCTTGTGCTTTGATGACTATCTTTTGTGCTGTATTTGATTTCCTTTCTCTTTTTATGTGTATCTATTTTCAGTTTTTAATTTGTGGCTACCATGAGGTTCATATATATCAAACTAAATATTTACATGATTATTTTAAGTTAATTAAATTAATTAAGTTTGAAATTAATCTAACAACTGTGGATGTTTACTTCCTCCTCCATTAAACATGACATTTAATGTTTTGAGGTCATATTTTACAGTTTTTGATGTTGTGTATCTCTTAATAACTTATTGTTGATATAAATAATTTTTCTGCTTTTGTCTTTGATTTCTATAATATTTATAATTTTTGATTTACTGTGGTTACTGTGTGCTTGCCTCTACCAATGGAATTTTTTTCCTTTCATAGTTTTTATATTTCTACTTATGGTCTGGTCTTTTCCACTTAAGTTCCTTTAAGAGTTCTTATAAAATCAGTTTTCTTGTACTGAACTCTTAGCTTTTGTTTTTCTGTAGGACTCATAATCTCTCCTTCCTTTCTGAACTATAGCCTTGCTGGATATGGTATTCTTGGTTGTAACTTTTTCCTTTCATCATTTCAACTATATTGTGCCACTACCTTGTGGCCTCCAATATTACTGCTGAAAGCTCAGTTTATAGTCTCATGGAAGTTCCTTTGTATATAACTAGTTGATTTTCCTTTGCTTTGCTAAGATTCTATTTTTAATTTTTGCCAATTAATTACAATGTATGTTGGTATGGACCTCTTTGAGGCCATCTTCTTTAGGACTCTCTCTGCTTCCTGTAGCTAAACATCCAGTTCCTTTTCCAGGGAAGTTTTCAGCTATTAATTCTTTAAATAAATTCACTGTCTTTCTCTCTCTTTCTTCTTCTGGGTCCCATAGAATGCAAATTTTAGTATGCTGAATGTTGTCCTAGAGGTATCTTAAACTATCTTCATATTTTTAAAATTCTCTTTTCCTTTTTCTGTTCATGTTGGGTGATTTTCATTATTCTGCCTTCCTTCCAGTCACTGCTTCATCCCTCTATATCATCTAATCTACTGTTGATTCCTAGTGGTGCATTTCTTATCTCAGTAATTGTATTCTTCAGCTCTCTTTGGTTCTTTTTTATATTTTTAAATTTAGAATTAACCTTTCTCTGTTCATCCATTCTCCTCAGTTCCTTAAATATCTTTATGATTATTACCTTGATCTCCTTTCTGGGTAGTTGTTTATCTTCACTTTGCTTAATTCTTCTTGGGTTTTGTCCTGTTCTTTTGAAACATATTCCTCTCCCTCTTCATTTTGTCTAATTCTTTGTTGTTGTTGTTTTTCAAATGCTGTAGTTAAGTCAATTGCGTTTCCTGATCTTGGAGTTGATCTTTGAGACTTTGTGTGGGAGTATCCTATAGCCCCATCAGCATATTCCCCTCTGGTCACTGGAGCTACATGGTCTAGGAGTTCCCATTATGTGGGCTGCATGGGCTCTTCTGTTGCGGTGGGACCACCTACTGTGTGTGTGCTAGTGGGTGGGATTGGCTCTCAGTACAATTGGGTGCCAAGTCATAACTACTGAAGTGGCCTCTGTTCTATTTGTGGATGAGGCTGTGTCCCAGTATGGTTGGATGCTTGTCCTGGGGCTTTCCAGGATTGATGCTGACCCACTGGTGAGCAAGTATGCCACTGGTGCTAATGGTGCTTGCTGGTATCAGTGTCATTGTCACAGAATGAGTTCCTCAAAATGAATGCCACCAGTCTCTGTATCTCCAGGGTAGTTTCCAGTGACCTCTCTGGGAGGCTTTCCAAGATGAACAGTTGATTCCGACCCAGACTTCTTTCAAATTATTTTTTTCAGTATTTTGAGCCAAAGTGTGAGATTTTGCGTGCAATCATTAATATCAGAGTTTCTGTTTCCTATATCCCTCCCACGGTCCTGTTCACATGTCTCCTGTCCTTCAAATTGAAGTGTTCTGAGGGCCTGTCTTCCAGCATAAGACCCAGGCTGTGAAGTCTTCTGTGGGTCTTGGAACCCTCATTCCTTGGGGGAAAGTCTCTGCAATTGTGATTATACTCCAATTTGTGGGTCACCTAGCCAGAGGGGTCGGTTTTCACTACACCACATCTCTGCCCCTCATACTCCTCATACTCATCTTGTTGTGGTCTCTCTTTACAAAATTAATTGCATAAAATCTTTTCTGCTAGTTTGCAAGTCATTCTCATCAATAAAACAGTTTCATCTTGTGTTACCAATATTCTACATCCTTTAAACAGATGCTCCCTGCTTTCCTCATGCCTTCATCCTTGGACATCATCATTGAATTTTCTGCTTCAATCAGTTTGATTAATTCCTCTTTTAAGTTCAGTTCAGCTGAATAATATTTAATTCAGTTCAGTTCAGCTCAGTCTCTCAGTTATGTCTGACTCTTTGCGACCCCTTGGACTGCAGCACGCCAGGCTTCCCTGTCTGTCACCAACTCCAGGAATTTGCTCAAACTCATGTCCAGGGAGTCGGTGGTGACATCCAACCATCTCATCCTCTGTCATCCCCTTTTCCTCCTGCCTTCAACCTTTCCCACCATCAGGATTTTTTCCAATGGGTCAGTTCTTTGCATCAGGTGGCCAAAGTATTGGAGTTTCAGTTTCAACATCAGTCCTTCCAATGAATTTTCAGGACTGATTTCCTTTAGAATTGATTGGTCTGATCTCCTTGCAGTCCAAGGGACTCTCAAAAGTCTTCTCCACACCAAAGTTCAAAAGCATAAATTCTTCAGCTCTCAGCTTTCTTTATGGTCAAACTCTCACATCCATACATGACTCCTGGAAAAACCATAGCTTTGACTAGATGGACCTCTGTCGGCAAGGTAATGTCTTTGCTTTATACTATGCTGTATAGGTTGGTCATAACTTCCTTCCAAGGAGCAAGCGTCTTTTGATTTCATGGCTGCAGTCACCATCTGCAGTGATTTTGGAGCCCAAGAAAATAAAGTCTGTCACTGTTTCCCCATCTATGTGTCATGAAGTGATAGGACCAGATGCCGTGATCTTATTTTTTTGAAAGCTGAGTTTTAAGCCAGCTTTTTCACTCTCCTCCTTCACTTTTATCAAGAAGCTCTTTAGTTCCTTTTTGCTTTCTGCCATAAGGGTGGTGTCATCCGCATATCTGAGGTTTTTGTTATTTCTTCCTGCAATCTTGATTCCAGCTTATGCTTCATCCAGCCTGACATTTTGCATGATGTACCCTGCATATAAGTTAAATAAGTAGGATGACAATAGACAGCCTTGACATACTCCTTTCCCAATTTAGAAACAGTCTGCTTTTCCTTGTCCAGTTCTAACTGTTGTTTCTTGACCTGCATACAGATTTCTCAGGAGGCAGGGCAGGTGGTCTGGTATTCCTATCTCTTGAAGAATTTTTCCACAGTTTGCTGTGATCCACACAGTCAAAGGCTTTAGCATAGTCAAAAAAGCAGAACTAGATGTTTTTCCATAACTCTTCTGCTTTTTTTATGATCCAATGGATATTGGCAATTTTATCTTTGTTTCCTCTGCCTTTCCTCAATTCAGCTTGAACATCCGGAAGTTCTCAGTTAACATACTGTTGAAGCCTGGCTTGGACAATTTTGAGTATCACTTTGCTAGCATGTAAGACGAGTACAGTTGTGCAATAGATTGCACATGCTTTGCCATTGCTTTTCTTTTGGATGGCAATGAAAGCTGACCTTTCCCAGTTCTTTGGCCACTGCTGAATTTTCCAAACTTGTTGGCATATTGAATGCAGCACTTTCACAGCATCATCTTTTAGGATTTGAAAGATATATTTTTTAACTATATGTATGTATTTTCTTATCCATTCATCTATCAATGGACATTTCAGTTGCTTGCACCTCTTGGCTATTGTGAATACTGCTGCACTGAACACTGGAGTGCAAATACCTTTTTAAAATCTGTATTTCAATTATTTTACCCAGAAATGATATTTTAAAAATCACATGGTATCTTTATTTTTAATATTTTGAGGAACATCCATGCTGTTTTACACAATGGCTGCACCATTTAAAATCCCCATCAGCAGAAGGATTCCAAATTGTCAATATGCTTGTCAAAATTTACTTTATTTTATTTTATATTTGCCACACAAAAGGTGCAAAGTGACATCTCATTGTGGCTTTGATTTTTGTTTTCCTAATGATTTGTGAAGTTGAGCATTTTAATATATTCTTATTGACCTTTTTTGTGTCTCTTTTGGATAAGTATGTATTCGAATCCTTTGCCCATTTAAAAATCAGGTTATCTATCTATCTATCATCTATCTATTCATTTATTTTTACTGAAATGTATGAGTTCTTTATATATTTTGGGTACTAACCCATGAATGATATATCTGACAAAAGACATTTTGATGACTTATTTTCTTTTGATGACATATGGCATATTTTCTTTTCTTATGTAGGTTGTTGCCTTTCACTCTGTGGATTGTTTTTTGCTGGTATCAGTGTCATTGTCACAGAATGAGTTCCTCAAAATGAATGCCACCAGTCTCTGTATCTCCAGGGTAGTTTCTAGTGACCTCTTTTGGAGGCTTTCCAAGATGAGCAGTTGATTCTGACCCAGACTTCTTTCAAATTATTTTTTCAGTATTTTGAGCCAAAGTGTGAGATTTTGCATGCAATCATTAATATCAGAGTTTCTGTTTCCCATATCCCTCCCACTGTCTTGTTCACATGTCTCCTGTCCTTCAAACTGAAGTGTTCTGAAGGCCTGTCTTCCAGCATAAGACCCAGGCTGGGGTAAAGTCTCTGCAATTGTGATTATACTCCAATTTGTGGGTCACCTAGCCAGAGGGGTCGGTTTTCACTATACCACATCTCTGCCCCTAATACCCCTCATACTCATCTTGTTGTGGTCTCTCTTTAAAACATTAATTGCATGAAATCTTTTCTGCTAGTTTGAAAGTCATTCTCATCAATAAAACGGTTTCATCTTGTGTGACCAATATTCTATATCCTTTAAACAGATGCTCCCTGTTTTCCTCATGCCTTCATCCTTGGACATCATCATTGAATTTTCTGCTTCAATCAGTTTGATTAATTCCTCTTTTAAGTTAAGTTCAGTTCAGCTGAATAATATTTAATTCAGTTCAGTTCAGTCTCTCAGTTATGTCCGATTCTTTGCGACCCCTTGGAATGCAGCACGCCAGGCTTCCCTGTCTGTCACCAACTCCAGGAACTTGCTCAAACTCATGTCCAGGGAGTCGGTGGTGACATCCAACCATCTCATCCTCTGTCATCCCCTTTTCCTCCTGCCTTNAGTTCAGCTGAATAATATTTAATTCAGTTCAGTTCAGTCTCTCAGTTATGTCCGATTCTTTGCGACCCCTTGGAATGCAGCACGCCAGGCTTCCCTGTCTGTCACCAACTCCAGGAACTTGCTCAAACTCATGTCCAGGGAGTCGGTGGTGACATCCAACCATCTCATCCTCTGTCATCCCCTTTTCCTCCTGCCTTCAGCCTTTCCCACCATCAGGATTTTTTCCAGTGGGTCAGTTCTCTGCATCAGGTGGCTAAAGTATTGGAGTTTCAGTTTCAACATCAGTCCTTCCAATGAATTTGCAGGACTGATTTCCTTTAGAATTGATTGGTCTGATCTCCTTGCAGTCCAAGGGACTCTCAAGAGTCTTCTCCACACCAAAGTTCAAAAGCATAAATTCTTCAGCTCTCAGCTTTCTTTATGGTCAAACTCTCACTTCCATACATGACTCCTGGAAAAACCATAGCTTTGACTAGATGGACCTCTGTTGGCAAGGTAATGTCTTTGCTTTATAATATGCTATATAGGTTGGTCATAACTTCCTTCCAAGGAGCAAGCGTCTTTTGATTTCATGGCTGCAGTCACCATTTGCAGTGATTTTGGAGCCCAAGAAAATAAAGTCTGTCACTGTTTCCACTGTTTCCCTTCTTTGCTTTATAATATGCTATATAGGTTGGTCATAACTTCCTTCCAAGGAGCAAGCGTCTTTTGATTTCATGGCTGCAGTCACCATTTGCAGTGATTTTGGAGCCCAAGAAAATAAAGTCTGTCACTGTTTCCACTGTTTCCCCATCTATGTGTCATGAAGTGATAGGACCAGATGCCATGATTTTATTTTTTTGAAAGCTGAGTTTTAAGCCAGCTTTTTCACTCTCCTCCTTCACTTTTATCAAGAGACTCTTTAGTTCCTTTTTGCTTTCTGCCATAAGAGTGGTGTCATCCGCATATCTGAGGTTTTTGTTATTTCTCCTGGCAGTCTTGATTCCAGCTTATGCTTCATCCAGCCTGACATTTGGCATGATGTACTCTGCATATAAGTTAAATCAGCAGGATGACAATAGACAGCCTTGACATACTCCTTTCCCAATTTAGAAACAGTCTGTTGTTTCTTGTCCAGTTCTAACTGTTGTTTCTTGATCTGCATACAGATTTCTCAGGAGGCAGGGCAGGTGATCTGGTATTCCTATCTCTTGAAGAATTTTCCACAGTTTGTTGTGATCCACACAGTCAAAGGCTTTAGCATAGTCAACAAAGCAGATAGATGTTTTTCCATAACTCTCTTGCTTTTTTGATGATCCAATGGATATAGGCAATTTTATCTTTGTTTCCTCTGCCTTTCCTCAGTTCAGCTTGAACATCCGGAAGTTCTCAGTTAACATACTGTTGAAGCCTGGCTTGGACAATTTTGAGCATTACTTTGCTAACATGTAAGATGAGTGCAGTTGTGCAATAGGTTGCATATGCTTTGCCATTGCTTTTCTTTCGGATGGGAATGAAAGCTGACCTTTCCCAGTCCTTTGGCCACTGCTGAATTTTCCAAAATTGTTGTCATATTGAATGCAGCACTTTCACAGCATCATCTTTTAGGATTTGAAAGATATATAGGAATTTAGGATTTGAAAGATATATTTTTTAACTATATGTATGTATTTTCTTATCCATTCATCTATCAATGGACACTTCAGTTGCTTGCACATCTTGGCTATTGTGAATAGTGTTGCACTGAACACTGGAGTGCAAATATCTTTTTAAATCTGTATTTCAATTATTTTACCCAGAAATGGTATTTTAAAAATCACATGGTATCTTTATTTTTAATATTTTGAGGAACATCCATACTGTTTTACACAATGGCTGCACCATTTAAAATCCCCATCAGCAGAAGGATTCCAAATTGTCAATATGCTTGTCAAAATTTACTTTATTTTATTTTATATTTTCCACACAAAAGGTGCAAAGTGACATCTCATTGTGGCTTTGATTTTTATTTCCCTAATGATTTGTGAAGTTGAGCATTTTAATACATTCTTATTGACCATTTTTGTGTCTCTTTTGGATAAATATGTGTTCAAGTTCTTTGCCCATTTAAAAATCAGGTTATCTATCTATCTATCATCTATCTATTCATTTATTTTTACTGAAATGTATGCTAAGCTGCTAAGTCGCTTCAGTCGTGTCCGACTCGTGCAACCCCACAGATGGCAGCCCATTGGGCTCCACCATCCCTGGGATTCTCCAGGCAAGAACATTGGAGTGGGTTGCCATTTCCTTCTCCAATGCATGAAAGTGAAAAGTGAAAGTGCAGTCGCTCAGTCGTGTCTGACTCAGCGACCCCATGGACTGCAGCCTACCAGGCTCCTCCGTCCATGGGAGTTTCCAGGCAAGAGTACTGGAGTGGGGTGCCATTGCCTTCTCCGACTGAAATGTATGAGTTCTTTATATTTTTTGGGTATTAACCCATGAAGCTTTTCCTCTATATTTTCAAGTTAGCTTCATGAGATTGGTATTGACAATAATTTGTTTTTTGAATATGACACTAAGGCACAAATAAAACAGAAGTAGACCACATATATTAAAATATATATATATATATATTCTGTACAACTAAGAAAACAATCCACAGAGTGAAAGGCAACAACCTACATAAGAAAAGAAAATATGCCATATGTCATCAAAAGAAAATAGGTCATCAAAATGTCTTTTCAAACTCCTCTAGAAAGTTGCAGAGGATGGTAAACTTCCAAACTCATTCTATGAGGCCACAATCACCCTAACACCAAAACCTGACAAAGATGCCACAAAAAAAGAAAACTATAGGCCAATATCACTGATGAACATAGATGCAAAAATTCTTAACAAAACTCTAGCAATCAGAATCCAACAACACATTAAAAAGATCATACATCATGACCAAGTGGGTTTTATCTCAGGGATGCAAGAATTCTTCAATATCCACAAATCAATCAATGTAATACACCACATTAACAAGTGGAAATATAAAAGCCATATGATTATCTCAATAGATGCAGAGAAAGTCTTTGACAAAATTCAACATCCATTTATGATAAAAACCCTCCAGAAAGCAGGAATAGAAGGAATATACCTTAACATAATAAAAGCTATATATGAGAAACCCACAGCCAACATTATCCTCAATTGTGAAAAATGGAAAGCATTTCCCCTAAAATCAGGAACAAGACAAGGGTGGCCACTCTCACCAGTACTATTAAACATAGTTTTAAAAGTTTTGGCCACAGCAATCAAAGCAGAAAAAGAAATAAAAGGAATCCAAATTGGAAAAGAAGAAGTAAAACTCTCACTGTTTGCAGATGACACAATCCTCTACATAGAAAACCCTAAACACTCCACCAGAAAATTACTAGAGCTAATCAATGAATATAGTAAAGTTGCAGGATATAAAATCAACACATCAAAATTCCTTGCATTCCTATACACTAATAATGAGAAAATAGAAAGAGAAATTAAGGAAAAATTTCCATTCACCATTGCAATGAAAAGAATAAAATACTTAGGAATATATCTACCTAAAGAAACTAAAGACCTATATATATAGAAAACTATAAAACACTGGTGAAAGGAATCAAAGAGGACACTAATAAATGGAGAAATATACTGTGTTCGTGGATCGGAATAACCAGTATAGTGAAAATGAGTAAATTACACAAAGCAATCTATAGATTCAATGCAATCCCTATCAAGCTACCAACGGTATTTTTCACAGAGCTGGAACAAATAATTTCACAATTTTTTTGAAATACAAAAAACCTCGAATAGCCAAAGCAATCTTGAGAAAGAAGAATAGAACTGGAGGAATCAACCTTCTTGACTTCAGACTATACTACAAAGCCACAGTCATCAAGACAGTATGGTACTGGCACAAAGACAGAAATATAGATCAATGGAACAAAATTAAAAGCCCAGAGATAAATCCACACACCTATGGACACATTATCTTTGACAAAGGAGGCAAGAATATACAATGGAGAAAAGACAATTTCTTTAACAAGTGGTACTGGCAAAACTGGTCAACCACTTGTAAAAGAATGAAACTAGAACACTTTCTAACACCATACACAAAAATAAACTCAAAATGGATTAAAGATCTAAATGTAAGACTAGAAACTATAAAACTCCTAGAGGAGAACATAGGCAAAACACTCTCTGACATAAATCACAGCAGGATCCTCTATGAACCACCTCAAGATGGATGCTCGGGGCTAGTGCACTGGGATGACCCAGAGGGGTGGTATGGAGAGGGAGGGGGGTTCAGGATGAGGAACACATGTACACTTGTGGCGGATTCATGCCAATGTATAGGAAAACCAATGCAATATGGTAAAGCAATTAGCCATCAATTAAAATAAATAAATTTATATAAATAAATATTTAATACATGTTCAATTGATTTTTTATGTAGTGTAATAAAAGCATAAAATTTCATTCATTTTGCATGTGAATATTCAGTTTTCTGAGCATAATTTGTTGAAGAGACTACTGTTTTCATCACGTGTTTTTGGTTCCATAGTTGAAGATTAATATATTTTGATCAGGATACCTTAATATTAAGTATATATGTGTGGATTTATTTCTGGGCTCTCTATTCTGTTGTACTGCTCTATTTTTCAATAATACACTGTTATAACTGCTATAGCTTAGTAATCTTCCTAAATCAAGAAGAGTGAGGCTTGTAGCTCTATTTCTCTTTCTCAAGATTGTTTTGGCTATTCAGAATCCTCTACAGTTCCACATACATTTTAGAACTTTTTTTCTATTTCTATAAAAAAAATGTCATTGGGATTTTGATAGGGATTAGGTTGAATATGTAGATCACTTTGGATATTTTGGATACTTTATATACATAAAATAACTGCTTCACAATAGTCAATTAAACAAAAGTTTCTTATTTAAAAAAGTCCTATATTGCTAGAATTGTTTAGGGTATTAGTTTTTCTGATATTAAAGCAGTGCTGCAATGTCTATTTAGGTTATTTCACACGTGCAAGTAAATTTATATTTTTGATGTTGTTAAGTTGCTCTTTACTGAGTTTATAGCAATTTTACTCCTATCATTAGTTTGTGTCAATGCTTATCCCAACACCCCCTTTAGCAAAGTGTGTCCCCTTGCGTTTAGATCTTTGTCAATCTTATGGGTAAAATGCCACCTCCATGCAAGGATGCTTCTAATAAAACTCTTTGTTTATACTATAATAATAAAATTATAACTAAAATGACACAATTGCCACTGTATGCTAGGCTTAGGCACATTTCTAGATACTATATAATTCTTAACTCTCAATTCTCAGGCCTACCTTTAAGGTAAACACTTTTTAATTCTTATTTAACAGATGAGAAAACTGAGACTAAAAGATAGGATAATCTCCCCAAGATCATTAGAAGAGAAGATAGCCTTGAAATACAGCAAATATGACTTTAGGGTATGTATGTGTTCTTCTTGGGATGATGCAAACCCAGGTAATAATTCTAGGTATAATTTTAAAATAAGAATGGCTTTCTTTATGGTATAAATAAGGTAAATATAGCAGTTTATATTCTTTCTTCCTTTAGCAATCAAATGCATTATTAGAAGCCATTAGAACACCCACATTGTATTAATTTTGGGAGGCTGCTGTAACAAATAACTATAAAACAGAATTTTAAAATGACTTAAATTTATCCTCTCATTCTTCTGGAGCCAAAAGTCTGAATTCAAGGTATCAGGAAGGCCACACTTGAAGGTTCCAGTGGGAATTCATTCCTTATTTTTCAGCTTCTCATGCTGCTGGCACTTCTTGATTTATGGTTGCATCACTCTGATTATCTCCATGGTCACAGTGCTTCCTCTTTTGTATGTCTTCTTGATACATCTCTCTCTGTTCTCCCTCTGCTCCTCTCTTATAAGTTTACTTGTGATTCATGTAGGACTCACTTTGATTGCCCAGGTTAAACTCCTCTTTTCAAGGTCTTTAATCATGTCTTTTTTAGTTATAATGTACTGTTCCCTCTTTGTCCATAATGGTCACAAGTTCTTGGGATTAAGACATGGACAAATTTTGGGGGAGGGATGACTTTCAACCCACTAAACACATTTTCCGTTGATTTACTTGAAAATATTCCTGAAAGGCCCACTTTGTGGCAGACATTATTTATGGGCTGGGTAAAAAGCAGTCAATAGAACAGATATTAAGTCTGCCCTCACAGAGCTTATGTTTTAGCTGAAAGAACCAAATGCTGTGAGAAATAAAGGAGTAAATATATGAAGTGTGATCAGATGAGAAGTGCTGTGGGAAAAGGCAAAGAAAAAAGAAGAGGTGCCGTGGGAAAGGGGTGGAAGTTTCAAGTGTGGACATATGAGAAGATGGCTGTGGTTAACAAATGACTTCCCCCCAAAGATATTGGGCTTTAATCCCCAGAACATGTAGATGTCACCTTACATGGCAAAGTCTTCCCTGACAAGAGTAAATTAAAGATTTAAAGATGGGGAGATTATCCTGGATTATCCAGTGGACCCTTAATGTTATAACTGATGTCTCTATAGGAGAGAAACAGAGAAGATTCTTCACAGGCAGAGAGCAGGCAGTATGACTCAAGAGGCAGAGCTTTGAGGTACACACAGATCCAGCTTCTATCAGAAACTGGGGGCAGTAAAAAAGGGGTTCTCCCCAAAGACTTTAGGAGTATGTCTCTGTCACACCTTGACTTTGGCCCATTGACTTGGAATTTCTGCCTTCCAGAACTGCAAAAGAATAGATATCTTTTTTGTTTTAAGACCCACAGGTTTTGGTGATGTGTTACAGCAGCAACAGAAGACTATTGACGGCATAAAATCTGTAAGGAGGTGAAGGAGCAAGCCACGTGTATATCTAGAGAATGAGAACTCCTGACAGAGAGTGGCTTCATAGCTGTCAGCCTTGAGATGAAAGCATGCTTGATGTGATTGAGAGGGCACTTTAAGGGGACACTGAGGCTTCATTGCAATGAGCAGGGAAACAAGGAAAATGAGAGGTCAGAGGACTTGAGGATTTGGTCTTGAGGTTCATTTTTTCTTCCTGTGAGATGAGAAGTCACTGAAAGATTTTGAGCACAGGGATGACAGAATCTGACCTGTACTATGAGCAGCTCTCAATTCCTATTGAAAGGAATCAGGATCATTCTGTCTGTCTGTCTGCGGTACTGATAATAGATTATAGGGGGCAAAAGGTAGTAATGGGAACCAATTACAAAGCTATTGTGTTCAGTAGACAGTTGATATAATGGTCAGAAATTTATAGACAATTCATACTTCTAAGTCTTGTGATATAGAAATATGCTTTAAACATTTCATCATAGGAAACAGGATACACACACACACATTCCATATTCAAGTTTATCCAAGAAGCAGTTAGTTTTCCTAACAGGAAATAGTTCACATATAAGAAGGGTGATAACAACTGAAAGGTAGCTATAAATGCTTCAACTATAATTATCTCTGATTAAAAACCAAATGCTTTGCAAATGATGTTAGAAGAGGATTTTCATGGATGAACTTACTGGCTTTTTAATGGGTGCAATGGCTATGTGAATAAATTATGTGTGAATTTAGTTGTATTCAACATATACAGATTGGTAAACTATGTTAGGGAGCTTCCCTGGTGGCTCAGACAGTAAAGAACCTGCCTGCAATGAGGGAGACGTGGTTTCAATCTCTGAGTCAGGAAGATCCCCTGGAGAAGGGAATGGCTACCCACTCCAGTACTCTTGCCTGGAGAATTCCATGGATAGAGGAGCCTGGTGGGCTACAGTCCATGGAGTCACAAAAAGTCCTATACAACTGAGAAACTAAGACTAACACAATCGATGTTAGACTTCCCATCACTGCTTGTATAGGATAATAATCAGGGAGGCTTTTTACTAATCACATTTTGGAATGCCACTTGAGGCATGATTCTAATGCAGTCATCCTACTTTTGAATGCTTATGAACAGTAGAATATGTTGGTTGGCTCTGTCAAATATTAAACCAATTGACTCTTGCTCAACAAAGTATTGTTGAGCAAGAATATCTTTTATGCAAAAAGTATTTTCTTAACCTCAAAAAACAAAGAACTGAGGCTTCATCAAGCTGACAGGAACAGGTTGTTTGAAGGGTTTTGTACCTCCTTATTAATATGGATTTGACTTACAAATGGCAGTATATGTGGTAGAACTGAGCCTGAGTTTTGTTTTCACTGAAAACTGGGTAGTGGAAATATAAGAGAGGAGATATCGTTAATCTTCTTTAGAAGCAATTTAGATTTCAAGAGAGAATTTCAATGAAGGTTTTATAGCAAAAATTTCCATGCTGAAAATATGCAGACTACTTTGACTAAAAGGGTTCCCCCACTCAGTTAAAAACTGTGGAGTCAGAATTAATTTATTTCTCTTTGTTACCTGGATATTCACATGTTTTCTGTTATCTCTCAGAGGTAACAAGGTCACTATGATCACTATCTAAATGATTTTTCTGAAGCACATTTTGTGTTTCCTTCTTGCTAAACAGCACTCTTTACACTTTATAGCATATAAAATATAAAAGCATCGACAAATCTTCCTTCTCTTAGACCTGGTATGATAATGATCTAGAAAGAATAAATAAGTCACAAAGCATTAAAAAATGTTTTATGGGCAAAAAGTTGACCCAAGCACTATAAACAATGACAAAATGTTAATTCCAAACTCAATAAATATAGAATTATTATTATTTTTCCTTAGTTTTTTAAAGAGGCATAGATGATTTAAACATCGTATTAGTTTCAGGTGTACAGCAAAGTGATTCAGTTATACATATATATGCTTATATTTATATTCCTTTAAAAAAATATTTTCCATTATGGTTTATCACAAGATATTGAATACAGTTCCTTCCTGATCACAGAATAAATTCTAACCACTGCTCAATCTTTCTTACTACATGCATTTGGATCTGAAATAAAGAAATGAAGTTTGTAGGAGAATGGGAAAGTCCGTCTTCTCTGCATATGCAGAATAAATTCTATTAGTCATCCTTTGCTCTCCTTGGGAGCTCATTGTACATATAGGTTATTAATCAGTATATTTTACATTTATGACATTTTAAGTTAATAATTCTAATACACCATTTACAGATTTTCTACTTTGTTTACAGAAATTGTTTAATCCTTAAGACATCCTATTAGGATTCTTTTCCACAGGAAGGAATTTGAGTTAAGATTAGATAAATGACTCACCCAGGTCTACATAACTAGAAAGTGGTAAAGCAAAAGCTATACCAATATCCAATGAAATATACTTCATGCTCTTTTCATTAAGTCATAGTGGCTAATTACAATAACTCTGAGAAATGGACAGAGAAGTTGCTAATATTCATAATTCAC
This sequence comes from Cephalophus harveyi, assembly GCA_006410635.1. Taxonomy (NCBI): domain Eukaryota; kingdom Metazoa; phylum Chordata; class Mammalia; order Artiodactyla; family Bovidae; genus Cephalophus; species Cephalophus harveyi. The sequence continues at coordinate 326,140 of SJYT01036542.1, read as the reverse complement.
ATGCAAAGAAAATAATACCTTGTCCAAGATGACAGAACTAGTTAATAGCAAACTAGCCTTTAACCAAAACTTTAGGCTCTCTGAGTGATTCTCCTTCTTTTAGACCCTTCAGTGTCCCAGTTTATGATGTACACTTTTGCTTTTCTTCCCATCTCAAGGTAAAAACACTTCAAAATTTCTATTTTAATTCCTATTCATGAATATTGCAAATAAAATGATGTTTAAATGTCTGATTAGGTAACAAAATCTCATGGTTCACTTTCTTACTCATTTTATCTTTTCAAGCCTTGCAAATTTGAGAAAATCTATTAGATAAATACATTGAATAAAATCATTTTAATGTAGTTTTTTAAAACAGGCATCCTTCATAGCTCATTTACTGAAAAATCTGACTGCAATGCAGGAGACCTAGGTTCTATTCTTGGGGGTCAGGAAAATCACTTGGAGAAGGAAATGGCAATGCACCCCCATATTCTTGCCTGGAGAATCCCATGGACAGAGGAGTCTGGCAGTCTACAGTACATGGGGTTGCAAGAGTAGGAGATGACTGAGTGACTAAACCACCTTAAAACAAGAATTGTTTCTATTGAACAAATGAGAAAATTAGTTCTATCAAACTTATTTTACTTTATTGTGAATTCTCTAAAATGTCCCTAATTTCTCTAAGGAATTTGGTTTACAGATGGTGTATTTTCCTTCATATAATCACACATAATTAAAAGGATGCATTGGTTTCTTTTCTCGAGAGCTCTCTAATGTCTAAAGTAAACTTTATCTCATTTATAGCATGGAAATATACTGCCTACCACATTGTTCCACAAAATGCTCTCATGAATGAAATTAAAAACCTCAGCCCAATTTCTCATAATCGTGATAGTCTCTTACTTTTTGGAAATTATGTAAATTATTTGGAAAGTATCTAAATTAACTCTAATTTGTATTTAATTGATAAAAAAAAGAAATAAAGCAGGAGAGGAAAGAGAGGAGAAAGAAGAAAAAGACAAGTAGAAGAGAAATAGAAGGGGAAATATATGTATATATATCTACATATGTATACCTACATATATATGTATATAAAAATACATGTAACATTTGTAAGTGAAACTAATGCAGTATGTATTAAGTAAATACAGTATGTATTAAGTACTAATACAGTATATATTATGTATTAAGTAAAAAGATGTCCTTTTCATTATAGGGGACTGAAAGGCAAAAGTAGGAAGTCAAGAAAAACCTGGAGTAACAGGCAAATTTGGCCTTGGAGTACAGAATGAAGCACGGCAAAGACTAATAAAGTTTTGCCAAAAGAATGCACTGATCATAGCAAACACCCTCTTCCAACAACACAAAAGAAGACTCTACACATGGACCTCACCAGGTGATCAACTCCAAAAATCAGATTGATTATATTCTTTGCAGCCAAAAATAGTCTACACAGTCAGCAAAAACAAGACTGGGAGCTGACTGTGGCTCAGATCATGAACTCCTTATTGCCAAATTCAGACTGAAATTGAAGAAAGTGGGGAAAACCACTAGACTATTCAGGTATGACCTAAATCAAATCCCTTATGATTATACAGTGGAAGTGAGAAATAGATTTAAGGGACTAGATCTGATAGACAGACTGCCTGATGAACAATGGACAGAGGCTTGTGACATTGTACAGGAGACAGGGAGCAAGACCATCCCCAAGAAAAATAATTGCAAAAATGCAAAATGGCAGTCTGAGGAGGCCTTACAAATAGCTGTGGAAGAAGACAAGCAAAGGAGAAAAGGAAAGATATAAGCACCTGAATGCAGAGTTCCAAAGAATAGCAAGAAGAGATAAGAAAGCCTTCTTCAGCGATCAATGCAAAGAAATAGAGGAAAACAACAGAATGGGAAAGACTAGAGATCTCTTCAAGAAAATTAGAGATACCAAGGGAACATTTCATGCAAGGATGGGCTCGATAAAGGACAGAAATGGTCTGGACCTAACAGAAGCAGAAGATATTAAGAAGAGGTGGCAAGAATACACAGAAGAACTGTACAAAAAAGATCTTCACGACCCAGATAATCATGATGATGTGATCACTCATCTAGAGCCAGACATCTTGGAATGTGAAGT
>SJYT01036542.1:292764-316663 GCA_006410635.1 Cephalophus harveyi | reverse complement strand
ACCTCAGATATGCAGATGACACCACCCTTATGGCAGAAAGTGAAGAGGAGCTAAAAAGCCTCTTGATGAAAGTGAAAGAGGAGAGTGAAAAAGTTGGCTTAAAGCTCAACATTCAGAAAACGAAGATCATGGCATCCGGTCCCATCACTTCATGGGAAATAGATGGGGAAACAGTGGAAACAGTGTCAGACTTTATTTTTTTGGGCTCCAAAATCACTGCTGATGGCGACTGCAGCCATGAAATTAGAAGACGCTTACTCCTTGGAAGAAAAGTTATGTCCAACATAAATAGCATTTTCAAAAGCAGAGACATTACTTTGCTGACTAAGGTCCATCTGGTCAAGGCTATGGTTTTTCCTGTGGTCATGTATGGATGTGAGAGTTGGACTGTGAAGAAGGCTGAGCGCTGAAGAATTGATGCTTTTGAACTGTGGTGTTGGAGAAGACTCTTGAGAGTCCCTTGGACTGCAAGGAGATCCAACCAATCCATTCTGAAGGAGATTAACCCTGGGATTTCTTTGGAAGGAATGATGCTGAGGCTGAAACTCCAGTACTTTGGCCACCTCATGCGAAGAGTTGACTCACTGGAAAAAGCTCTGATGCTGGGAGGGCTTTGGGGGCAGGAGGAGAAGGGGACGACCGAGGATGAGATGGCTGGATGGCATCACGGACTCGATGGATGTGAGTCTGGTGAACTCCGAGAGATGGTAATGAACAGGGAGGCCTGGCGTGCTGCGATTCATGGGGTCGCAAAGAGCTGGACAGGACTGAGCGACTGAACTGAACTGAAGCAAACTGAAAAAATAAAGAAATGGGATCAGTTCCTGGAAAGACTGACTCCCCCATGTCATTGTTTCTTGCTCCCTGTTTTTCTGGCTGAATTCCCATCTGGAGCATGGATGCTATTCCACATAAACCAAGTTATTCAGCCTCTTTTTCTCCACTAATTTTCCTACTACACTATCCATTTCTAATCTCTCTCTATATCTGTAATTAAATATGTATTTTTCCAAGGATGCCGACTCCGTCCCCACCTTCGAATTCCCTGGATCCACCGGGCTGGTCCCCAGCAACAGTTCTATATGATCTTCACTTGGTTGCATCCATGGATGCAGAACCATGGATATGGAGGGCTGACCATGGTACTTAATCACCTGCAGATTCTGGCATCTGTGGCAGGTCCTGACACCAATTACCTATGTGTATTGAGGGATGACTCTATAGACAAAAATGATCTAGCAATTCCCCTTCTGGACATATATCCAGAAAAGACAAAAGGTTTAATTCAAAAAGATAGCAATGATATTTATAGTAATCAAGACATGGAAGCAACCTAAGTATCCATCAACAGATGAACGGATAAAGAAGATGGGTGTATACAGTCCATGGGGTCGAAAAGAGTCAGGCACAGCTGAGAGATTAACACAAGGAAGGGTCATTCACTTTATTAACACATAATGTTTTCCATTTTAAGAAACTCTTTGGTCTACAGATTTTATAGTGTGTGGGAAAGTACCATATTAAAATCGGAGAGGGGTAAAGCATTCTTTTCTTCTTTGAGAGGGAATAAGGCAAGCAGATCAATTTTAGAAGATGTAGAATAGAAAATGATTCACCTGAAACTACACATGCTTCACACCTTCTGGAAAAATTTCATTTATTCCCAGGGGTAACCCAAGACTAAAGAAAGCATCTCCTAAAAATTCTGAAAGAGAAAACTCCTTGCTCCTGCCTCAAGCATCTGTCTAGCTAAAGCTCAGTTGGATTAGAATCCACAATTATTTGCATTAGAAAACAACCCCCAGCAGATTTTGAAAATGATTCAAGTTGGAAAATCACCAAAATGAATGGGAGACAATGTGCCCTGGCTCCCCAAAAGAGTCAGATGGATGTTGGGTTCCAATCTTGGTCCTACACTTTCTAGCTATTTGACTCCAGGCAAATCATTTAATGTCTCTAAGCCTCAGTCTTCTCAACTGTATAACACAAACAGCAATCTACCTTTTAAATTAGGTGTTCTTGAGAAGATTCTATGATATAATTTATGTAAATCACTTAACAGTGTCTGTTACATGGAAGGTATTTGCTAAATAATGGTTGCAGTCATTGTCCTTGTTGTCATCATCACCATCATTTTATTCCCTGGAAGGACTAGCACCACACAGTGCCATAGTGTCAAGAGAAGATAAGTGGGTATTATGGGCCCAATTCTTATTCTTTGTGCTCTACCATGGAGATAATTATGGGGAAAAGATCACACTGATTGCGTGAGTATGAGAGAATTACATAGGAGAGACGGCAACACTTTAGCAAACTTCAGTGCTTTTCTCTCAAAGGGAAAATTAGAAGTAATGAGAAACCAAAAATTCAGATACAAAAAGCCTGAAATATGTAAATTATATCATCCACTAGACATACGTCAGACTATCATATAATTTCAGCAACTTGAACCCATTTAGGAGATTTTTGCAACCTTACTTTAAAACCTATATAAAAATTAAATTCAATAAAATTAATGTATACTCATATCTACCTGACTTAATGAGAAAAATTAGTTTTAGCCATAAAGGTCTCCAAATTTGATTTAAAGTATATGTGGCTGCCAAAGAAAAAATGGAGAAGATGTAAAAAAATCATTTGGTTTGGGGATGATGTAGGAACTTAAATTTAGATACTAAATGAGAGCTAAGGGAAATCCATTCCTTTAATTATAATCCCATCAAAAGTACATTAATCAAATGTACTTTTGCATTTAGATCTTTAAGTGCCAAAATACAGGATTAATACATAAAACCACATGATTATTTAATAACAATTTGTATAAAGATGATATCCATGAGTGATCAAACAACAGCTAGGAAGAACTTTTTTGAAGGGAAAAGTAAAACTCATTTGTTATTTGTTTCAGTTATTATTAATACAAGGGTACTGACTATCCAGCTAATAATGCAAAGTAATCCCCTAAAATGTAACTTTCAAGTAGATTAGAAATGTTTAATTACCATTCAATTAGAAACTAAACAGAGGTTTAGAAGAGAAACTGCTAACTAATAATGGTAGTAATGACATCAGAGGAGAACATGCTCATAACTCATTCTGTCAGTGGTTTAAGCTGGAAAACTAAAGTGGAAAACTTGGAAGCATCCATATTCTTCAACATGGTTTTGAATATTTGGAGATAAGTGAACAAGTATAACTTATTAGCTAAAGTTTGACTATTCCAAAATACAAAGAATAAATGACTGAAATTTATTCTGTTATGATGAAATCCAGAGTAAGTTTACATGCTTTACTAATTCATACTTCTACCACATACTTTAAGATGTTTTTGTGATATACCTTCATTGAAGACTAATTTATTGAGCAAGACCCCTTAGTAAGTCTATAAAAAGTTTCTCTATGGCAGAAGAACTACTATATCAAAAGTAGTTTGGGATTGATATTTACACACTGCTATATTTAAAACAGATAACCAACAAAGACCTACTGTATATCACAGGGAATTCTGCTTGATGTTATGTGACAACCTTAATGGGAGGAGTGGATACATGTATATGTATAACTGAAGCACTTTGCTGTACACCTGAACTATCACATTTCTAATCAACTATACGTGCTTAGTCACTCAGTCATGTCCGACTCTTTGCAACCCCAAGGACTATAGGCCACTAGGCTCCTCTGTCCATGGGATTCTTTAGGCAAGAATACTGGAGTGGGTAGCCTTTCCCTTCTCTAGTGGATCTTCCCAAACCAGGAATCAAACCTGCATCTCCGGCATTGGCAGGCAGATTCTTTACCATCTGAGCCATACTCCTTTATAAAATAAAAGGTTTTAAAATTCTCTTTATTGAACTTAGTTGACATTATAGTCCTAGAAAAATAAAGAATATGTATAGTTATATGTATATTAGGCTATAATGTAAGTATTAAAGTAGGCTCTGTCATACTTTATGAAAGTACCTTATTGCTATTAAAACTATATAAAACACAAAGTTCATATCTTTCTTAGATATCAACCTATGGAAATTTAGAGTTGTAAAAAAAGAGGAGAAGACTATAAATTGACAGGAAGACTGCTTGACACAGTGAGAATGGAGCTGATAACCTGGCAGTCTCTGAAAAGAAATGGAATCTGACTTGGTAAATAAAACTGAAAAATGGAAAAAGAGAGTGGATAAGGTAAGACAATGCAAGTACAGTGGTTCATTGTGTAATACAGGCAGGAAGAGAAAGGAGCTAATTTATAGAAGTTCTTGTGAACCTGTATGAATTGAGATAAATTACATTTGAAAAGACTTCTGGGAAGATGCTGAAATGAAAGTGCCCAGAATTATGTTCAACCACTTTACGACCCAGATAATCATGATGGTTTGATCACTCACACTCATCTAGAGCCAGACATCCTGGAATGTGAAGTCAAGTGGGCCTTAGGAAGCATCACTATGAACAAATCTAGTGGAGGTAATGGAATTCCAGTTGAGCTCTTTCAAATCCTGAAAGATGATGCTGTGAAAGTGCTGCACTCAATATGCCAACAAATTTGGAAAATTCAGCAGTGGCCACAGGACTGGAAAAGGTCAATTTTCATTCCAATCCCAAAGAAAGGCAATGCCAAAGAATGCTTAACCTACCGCACAATTGCACTCATCTCACATTGCTGCGATTCATGGGGTCTCAAAGAGTTGGACACGACTGAGCAACTTAACTGAACTGAACTGAATCCTTTTTAACTGAGTTTCTGATGAGACTGACTAGGCCATTGATTACAATCCTCTGTTTATGACTGTTGGTAACATGTTTATGCAAAGCCTTTTTACAACTAGCTTTTCTGTTATTGTGCTGATTTTCAAGGCTTTGCTTTGACATTGAGGTTCACTGATGTGTTTGTTTCATTGATCTGGTAGATATTTATACACTTAGAACTCATTTTCCAGTGATTTCACAGAGGTTTCAGAGAATGTATTTCTTTAGTTATTTATTTTAGTTAGATATTAAAAATAACAAAGCAAGAAACGTCAGGGAACACTATCTAGGAAAAAAATATATGATCTATAGAAGCTAGTGTGGTAAACAAAACCCATACTCTTTTGTCAGTATGATAATAGATTCCTGACAGTGCTAATTGATCTCAGTAGACAGTTTATTTCACACATGGAAAATGTTTTTGAATTTTGAGCTTAAGTTGTATTCATACCTATGTTTTGGTTCATAATACTTTGAGTTAGTATTGAAGGAATGCAGTTTTTGTTGTTATACTTCGGTGAAGCAGTGGTGGTGGTGGTTTAGTTGCTAAGTCATGGCCACCTCTTGACTCTTGGTGGACTAGAGTCCACCAGTCTCCTCTGTTCATGGGATTTCCCAGACAGGAATACTGGAGTGGGTTACCATTTCCTTCTCCAGGGGATCTTCCTGACCTAGGAATTGAACCCATGTTTTCCTTGTCTCCTGCGTTGCAGGCAGATGTTTTACCTGCTGAGCCATTGTGGAAGCCCCTATAAAGCAATAATACTGCCCCAAATATTAGAGATATAGACTGAAGGAACAGTGACTAGAATTTGGTCTCAAAAGGTGTGAGTGAGTCAGAATTCTAGTTCTGCCACAGTAAGCTACATGGTATTGAGCTCATTTTAACCACCCTATGGTTTAGTCTGCATAACTGTATTATAAAACCTCACTGGACAAATATTGATTGAACATCTGTAATATGCTACTGGCATATAAAAAACTTTAAAGTTAGGTCAAAGAGATGGACAGGTGAACAGAAGATGACATAGAGAATGGTAATGGCTGCAGTTTATAGAGATAGCTATAGGAAAAAAACAAACACACACATAATATAATTTGGAGGTCAATCAGTTGATGCAAGGGGGTAATTGTGGAAGAAAATATCACCCAGCCTTAGTTTGCTTATTTTAAAATAGATAATTCACCCAGAATTGTTATTAGAATCAAATGAGAAAATCTTTGTGATGTGGCTTTATAAACTGCAAAGCATTTTGCAGATATGAGGACAAATTACTGGTTCATTTACCAGACACTGCTAAGAACTGTAGGTTAGAAAATCATTGTAAGGAGCAGTACTCCTGAAAGTGTGATATATGGATGTTTTCTTAGGAATCCATTCTGTGTATATGTGTTCATTTAGATAATGTTTGTAATAAAAGTGTAAACATAATCAAGATTATCCTAATTTATGCATTATAACTGAAAATGCCTTTCAATTTCAATGCATTTTTGTATGTATTTAAAATGTCTTTGGTGCTAGGAGATTGAACTTTTTGAGACCAATGAGGAATAGAATCAACCTTAATATGAAAATGATCAAGGATAAATGATACTACAAGATAGATTGAATGCAAAAGAAGGTTTATCATAATATTTGGCCCCACAGCTATCATTGTTTATGCCTTGGTTTATGTTTATATGTTTTAATAATATTTTATTGAACACTTGAAATCTGTAATCATCATCCCCAGGAAGCATGGTTAGTCCCCAAACCAAAATTAGGGCTTTCTGTTCTACACTCTCCTAGACCCTTGTGCCTTCCCCTTCACTGACCATTTCATTGCTATGAAATGATTTTTATTTTAACTGATTTATGTGATTAGTGTCTTTCCTCAAAACTGTATCTTAAGTTGATCCAGACACCATATCTTCTTTTGCTCCCACTATAGTACAACCTAGCATACCTGATCTGCCTGACACATAATAAGTGCTCAATAAATGTTTATTGAATTAATTAGGGAACTAGGTAATACTGAAGTGCATTCTAAACTAAGTGGCTGAAGATAATTAATTACGTGCTCAGAGTTAAATGTACACACACACATACTCTAGTTTTTAAACACTATAATTTTTTACATAGTATAAATGGTCTGTTTCAGATGTAGCCAAAGCAGAACTTATACATCCTGTATTTGTGCAAGATTTATTAGAGTAAGAGAAAGATATATTACAATATCTGCGTATATTTTTTTTTACTAAAAATAGGAAGTATAGCAAATTACTAATTACTTACAGGGGTTGGGGGCAGGAGGAGAAGGGGACAACAGAGGATGAGATGGCTGGATGGCATCACTGACTCGATGGACGTGAATCTGAGTGAACTCCAGGAGTTGGTGATGGACAGGGAGGCCTGGCGTGCTGCAGTTCATGGGGCCACAAAGAGTCGGACACAACTGAACGACTGAACTGAACTGAATCACATGTATAAATGAGGCATCTTAAAGGAAGGGGGGGGGGTAATGGTAGCCCCCTATCTTTTGAAAAATATTTTATTTATTTATTTTTCTTGAAATATAGTTGATGTACAATATTATAGTTTCAAGTATATACCATAGGGATCTGACATTTAAATTCATCACAAAACGATCACCACAATAAGTCTGGTAAAGATTTGTCAACATACAAAGTTATTACAATATTATTGACTGTATTGACTAAGCTGTATGTTACATCCCCATGCCTTATTTATTTTGTAATCTGAAATTTGCCCCTCTTAATCTCCTTCACCTATTTTACCCTTCTATTCACCCCCTTCCCCCCTTTTGCAGCCATTGTTTTTTCCTCTGTATCTGTGAGTTGATTTCTTTTTTATTTGCTTTGTGTTTTAGGCTCCACATATAAGTGAAGTCATACAGTATTTGTCTTTGCCTGACTTATTTCATTTAGCATAATACTCTAGAGATCTATTTATGTTGTTGCAAATGGCAAGAGTTCGTTTGTTATATGGCTGAATAATAATCCTTATGCACGCACATAACATGTATACATACCCCATCTTCTTTTATCGACTCATCAGTGGACGATTAGATTGCTTCCATATCTTGGCTATTGTAAATAATGCTGCAGTTAGCATAGGGGTTTTTGTTTTCTTCATATAAATACCCAGAAGTATAATTGCTAGATCATATTGTAGTTCTATTTTTAATTATTTGAAGAACATCCATACTATTTTCCGTAGTGGCCGCAGCAGTGTACATTCCCAGCAACAGTGCACAACTGTTCCTTTTTATCCACATCCTCACCAATATTTGTATTGGTTGTGTTTTTGATGATTTGTATTCCCCTTATAATTAGTGATGTTGAGTATCCTCTTACGTGTCTGTTGGCCATCTGTATGGTTTCTTTGGAAATATGTCTATTCAGATCCTCTGACCATTTTTCAAATCACGTTATTTATTTATTTGTTTCTGAAACTGTGTTGTAAGAGCTCTTTGTATATTTTGGATGTTGACCCTTTAGGGGATGCATCATTTGAAAATACCTTTGCCCATTCAGTATGTTGCTTTTTCATTTTATTGATGATTTCCTTCACCGCAAAAGCTTTTTGTTTGACGTAACCCCATTTGTTTTACTTTGCTTTTGTTGCCCTTGCCTGAGGAGACAAATCAGAAAAATATTACTAAGACTGATGTCAGATAGTTTACTGCTTGTATATTCTTCTAGAAGTTTTGTGGTTTCATGTCTTACATTTAAGTCTTTAATTTATTTTGAGTTTATTATTATATGTGGAATGAGAAAATTCTTTTGCATGTAACTTTCCAGTTTTCCCAACACCATTTATTGAACAGATTATTCTTTCCCCATTGTGTATTCTTAGTGCTCTTATCAAGGATTAGGTGACCATATAAGCATGGATTTATCCCTGGACTCTGTTTCATTGGTCTATATGTCTGTTTTTGTGCCAGTACTATTCTGTTTTGATTGCTATCACTTTATAGTATAGATTTCCATCAGGCAGCATGATTCCTCCAGCTTCGTTGTCTTTCTCAAGATTGATTTGGCTATTCTGAGTCTTTTGTGGTTCATACAAAGTTTAATATTATTTGTTGTATTTTTCAGTTGCTCAGTCTTGTCCGACTCTTTGCGATCCCATGAACCGCAGCACTCCAGGCCTCCCTGTTCATCACCAACTCCTGGAGTCCACCCAAACCCATGTCCATTAAGTCATTGATACCATCCAACCATCTTATCTTGTGTTGTCCCCTTCTCCTCCTGCCCTCAATCTTTCCCAGCATCAGGGTCTTTTCCAATGAGTCAGCTCTTCACATCTGGTGGCCAAAGTATAGGAGTTTCAGCTTAAACATCACTATTTCCAATGAACACCCAGGACTGATCTCCTTTAGGATGGACTGGTTGGATCTCCTTGCAGTCCAAGGAACTCTCAAGAGTCTTCTCCAACACCACAGTTCAAAAGCATCAATTCTTTAGCGCTCAGCTTTCCTTACAGTCCAACTCTCACATCCATACATGACCACTGGAAAAACCATAGCCTTGACCAGACGGACCTGTGTTGACAAAGTAATGTCTCTGCTTTTTAAAATGCTGTCTAGGTTGGTCATAACTTTCCTTCCAAGGAGCAAGTGTCTTTTAATTTCATGGCTGCAGTCACCATCTGCAGTGATTTTGGAGCCCCCCAAAATAAAGACTGACATTGTTTCCAATATTTCCCCATCTATTTCCCATGAAGTGATGGGACCAGATGCCATGATCTTCATTTTCTGAATGTTGAGCTTTAAGCCAACTTTTTCATTCTCCTCTTTCACTTTCATCAAGAGGCTCTTTAGTTCTTCTTCACTTTCTGCCATAAGGGTGGTGTCATCTGCATATCTGAGATTATTGATTTTTCTCTCAGCAATCTTGATTCCAGCTTGTGCTTCCTCCAGCCCAGCGTTTCTCATGATGTGCTCTGCATATAAGTTAAATAAGCAGGGTGACAACATACAGCCTTGACGTACTCCTTTTCCTATTTGGAACCAGTCTGTTGTTCCATGTCCAGTTCTAGCTGTTGCTTCCTGACCTGCATATAGGTTTTTCAAGAGGCAGGTCAGGTGGTCTTGTATTCCCATCTCTTTCAGAATTTTCCACAGTTGATTGTGATCCACACAGTCAAAGGTTTTGGCGTAGTCAATAAAGCAGAAATAGATGTTTTTCTGGAACTCTCTTGTTTTTTCCATGATCCAGCGGATGTTGGCAATTTGATCTCTTGTTCCTCTGCCTTTTCTAAAACCAGCTTGAACATCAGGAAGTTCACAGTTCACGTATTTCTGAAGCCTGGCTTGGAGAATTTTATTGTATTTTTGTGATTACCTTTGGTATTTTGGTGAGTGCATTGAATCTATAGATTGATTTGGGTGGTATGAATATTTTAACAATACTGATTCTTCCATTTCATTAATATATCCTTTCATTTCTTTGTATCTTCAGTTTCTCTCATCAGTGTCATAGTTTTCAGAGTCGTCTTTCACAGTATTGGTTAAGTTTGTTTTTAGATATTTTATTCTTTTAGATGCAGTTTTTATAATCTATCAGAAAAAGAATTATTGATATATAGAAATGGACCTATTTCCAAATGTTATTGGTGGAGTCTTTTGGCCTTTCTGCTTAAGTTTCTAAATATAGTATCCATGCACAGAGACAAACCCAGGATCTTGCTACTCCACCACCTTGTTCCCCTATCTCTCCCCTTCAGTTATTTAGCATTTTCTGTTTCCAGTAAGGTGGATTAATAGATTATATAGTTTAATTTTAATTAAACTAACTTTATAATGTGGAAAGGCAGCTTAAAATTCTTCTAACACACAGCCTATGGATTAAAGATAGTACTAATACTGTAAGCAGAATCAAGATGGCAGCAGAAATGCTCCTCTAATTCGACAGTCATGTAGAAAACGTCTGTTTAGAAAGGCACTGTCTGAGTGATAAGAGGTTGGCACCACAAATTCTACATACTGAGAATATTTTTTATATACAGATTCATGTCCATTATCTTTAGTGATGAACACTTCCCCTAAGTACATATGCCATTTGATTAGCTAATGAAGTGCTTCAATTAACAGGACACTTCATTATTTGACCTTTAGTTTTTTATTTTATAATTCCTATTTTTCTGTATTTTTGTAAAGTATATACTTCTAAACATGTATGCAATTTACAAGTAATTTTTTAAGTAAAAGAAGAACATGGTTTTAAAAGTTTGCAAACTACTGAACTAATATATTACTTACCATGCTAACACTTTCTATGAAGAAGGTGCTATTTACACACAACTAAATCCATTTAAATGTACAGTTAAATGAGTTTCACCAAACATGTATTTTTGTAAAAACACTATTGCACTCAAAATACAGAACATTTTCATCACCCCATATAGTTCCATCTTTCTTCTTTGCTCTCAGTTCTTCTTGCCCATTTCCAGTTTCAGAAAAGTACTGATCTGCTATCATTTAGATTGTTTTGTCTTTTTTAGAATTTCAAATAAAACCTTACAACATACACTCCTTTATGTTGTGTTTTTTTTACTCAACATAATGTTTTGGAGGTTCATCCATGATTTTATGTCTCTCAGTGCTTCATTCTTTTTCGTTCATGAATAACATTCCATCATAACAATATATTACTATTGTTTATTCACTTACCTACTGTTGAACATCGAGTTTGTTTTCTGTTTTGAACATTCATACATTGCTTTTGTGTGAACAGGCGTTTTTATTTTGCTTGTGTAAATACCTAGGAGTGGATTTGTTGGGTCATACAGTATGTGTTTGTTTAACCTTATAAGCAACTGCCCTACTGTTTTCCAAAATGCTTATATGCCCACCAGCAGTGTGTGAGTTCTAGTTTCTTGATATCCTTACTGAAGACTTATCAGTGATTTCAGTTTTAGCCATATCAGTGAGTTTATAAAGTGGTAAGATGTGTATAAGAGACAGAAGTAACTTAGGTCAAGTTTATGTTTTCAGTAAGAAATAAATAGAATTATACAAAAATAAAAAGACATGAGATGTTTTATTTAATTTTAGATATCCTCTTATCAGCTTGTATTAAGAAATGTGAGAACTTATGAGTAGATGGTACACTAATTGTAATAATACTGTGTGGTTGCAGTGTACTATGGACAGAGCTAGAGAAGATCAATAAGCTACTGTATGGTGAGGTCTGGGGCTCAGAAGCAATGTAGAACGGCAGACACAGGATTGACCACGAAAGTGTAATAATGTTATTTTTTGTGGGAGCACAGAAGAAACTGACTGCTCTTTGATCTTGCCTGGGATATAATGCCTTCAAAATGGAGGTGACAGCTTTCAATAGAGATTAATAGTAACCTTAATTTTCAGAACTTTCTATTTGGACATAAGATTTCTAACATTTAGGTAATATTTTAGTGACTCTCCGTAGAGAGCATATTTAAGTATTAGTCACCAAGGCTCATTGCTTTTATTGTAGAGATTAGTGGTTCTCATCAGTTCAGTTCAGTCACTCAGTCGTGTCCAACTCTTTGTGACCATATGGACTGCAGCATATGGCTTCCCTGTCCATCACCAACCCCTGGAGCTTGCTCAAACTCAGTCCATTGAGTCAGTGATGCCATCCAACAGTCTCATCCTCTGTCGTCGCCTTCTCCGCCTGCCTTCAATCTTTGCCAGCATCAGAGTCTTTTCCAATCAGTCAGTTCTTTGCATCAGGTGGCCAAAGTATTGGAGCTTCAGCATCAGCATCAGTCCTTCCAATGAATATTAAGGACTGATAATGGTTCTAACACACATACTGTAAATATTGTGGATAACATTTATGGGATGGATAACTTTTTTGTTTTAATTTTGTTCATGAACCTTGAATCATGACCATGATAAATTACATAATTGTTCTTAATACTAATTTGAAGACTGTGGAGCTGAAAGAGATCTTAAATATTATGTAGTCCTGTGGGTTTTATTTTTAATCTGTATTTTTTAAAAGTTTAATTCATGACAAAATAAACATAACATTAAATTTACCATCATGATCATTTTAAGTGTACAGATCAGTAGTGTTAAGTAGATTCACATTGTTGTGCAGCCAGTCTCAAGAACTCTTCATCTTGCAAAACCTGAAACTCTTCCCCTGGTTGCCTCTATTTTACTTTTTGTCTCTATGATTTTGACTACTCTCAGTTCAGTTCAGTTCAGTTCAGTCGCTCAGTAGTGTCCAGCTCTTTGCAACCCCATGAATTGCAGCACGCCAGGCCTCCCTGTCCATCACCAACTCCCGAAGTTCATTCAAACTCATGTCCATCGAATTGGTGATGCCATCCAGCCATCTCATCCTCTGTCGTCCCCTTCTTCTCCTGCCCTCAATCCCTCTGAGCATCAGAGTCTTTGATTACTCTAGGCATCTCATATAAGAGGAATCATACAGTATTTGCCTTTTTTTAAAATATAAATTTATTTATTTTAATTGGAGGCTAAGCCTTTTTGTGATTGGCTTATTTCACTTAGCATGATGTCTTCCAGCTTCGTCTATGTTGTAGCATTAATCAGAATTCCTTCCTTGTGAGACTAATATTCCATTGTATGTATACATTTCATTTTGTTTATCCATTCATCTGTTGAGACATTTGAGTTGCTTCCAGTTTTCGACTGGTTGTGAATAGCACTGCTATAAACATGAGTATGCAAGTGTTTCTTTGAGACACTGCTTTTAATCTCTTTTAGGTATATATCCAGGAGTGGAACTGCAGGATCATGTGCACATTCTACTTTTATTTTTTTGAGGAACTGACATACTGTTTTCCACACTGGCTGTTCCATTTTACACTCCTACCAACAGTACACAAAGGCTCCAGTTCTCCACATCCTCATCAACACTTGTTGTTTTCTCATTTTTTCAATAGTGCATATTCTAAAAAGTGGAAGGTGTTTACCTGTATATTTAAAAGTCATTTTCCTTTCTTTTTCTTCTCCTAGTCTTCCTCTCTGCCCTTCTTTCCTCTTCACTTACTCCTTACTTTTCTTTCTCTCTCCTGTTTCCTCTTCCTCCTAGCAAATAGGTCTGTATGTAAAACTGCTTTTCCTAGAACTGCTTTGAAGAAATGGGACTGGGAAAACTTCAGCTTCATCTTTGCTCGCTCCACTTCTTCCTGAAGTGGCAAGGATAAGAACAGAAAAGATAAGACATTGATCTGTTTAACATTTTTATTTTAAGTTTGAGGAAACTGAGATCCAGAAAAATAAAGTGACTTGGCCACAGCTACACAGAAAATTAAGACTAGAATTCCTAATTCTCTTTTTAATAGTTTCTGAAGCTATAGAGAGATCAAAGAAATATTGAGAGATCTCTGATAATTTTTTCTGATTAAGATTCTGAATTAGCTTTTTCAGGTTTATCTATTCTGTAACATAAAATTTTCTGAAGTGTGGAATATATATTCCATTGAGCTGTGAAATGATTTTAAATGGTCCAAGATGATAAAATGGACTTCAAGTGGTTATGAGAAAGAGATTTAAGAAAACATTGAATCACAGAGTGAGGGGGTTATTCCCTCTTCATTGTCTGTCACTCACTTGAAGTAATCAGCAAGGTCAGTTGGGTGCAAGATACCTGCAATACTTCACAAACATTTGCTGATCTTTCCCCACTCCCATATACATACTTTTGAAAAAAGAGCAGGATTCAGACTCAAAGATAATAGGCAGCAGTAGCTGGCTCATATTAAATGACTCTTTTGATATCATTTACTTTTAGTGTATTGTAATAATGAACATTGGAAGGTATTAGTATTCTAGTTCTTGTGTTTAAAACAATTTTTCAAGAAATTTTACAAATGGGGAATTTAAAGAAACTGTTGAGTGTTTGAAAGACAGGTGGTACAATAAAATGGCATATATGTTATCTTGGTTTGGGTACTAAAGAAACAAACTTGAATATGAAGATTTCAGTGAAAGTCATTTATTTCATGGGTGATCCCTGGAAATGCCAGTAGGTTATTGGGAAAATGAGACAGTGAAGGGATTTTATCTAACAGATATTATTATACAGCTTACAACTGTAAGTAATTGGAGATGATCTCATTGGGACAGTCTGGGAACCAGTGTTATGTAACATCTCAAGAGTTACTTCACCTGAGGGCAAAGGAAGCCTAGGGTATTTATATAGACTCCTGTCCTTCATTGGCCAGTCACAGGTAGGGGTTAACTTCCTGACATTGATGGCTGATGTGCAAGTGGGCAAATACGGTGTTAAAGTTCTGATAAATCTCTCAGATGCTGTAATGTAAAGCTAGACAAGTGTACATTGAAGTGGTATGGGTGAGTGTGTATGGCCTTGAGGCATACAACTTTGGCTACATGTGCATTAGAAGAGTAGCTACCTTTGGTAATTTCTATTGTGACTGAACATTTTCAGAGAAAATGTCTTGAAACTGAAAAGGAAAGTTTTTTTCATGTTAAACATAGCCCTTCTAGTTCCTACTTACGTTTATCCTCTTATCCTTTTCTCAGTGGGCAGAATACTGGAGTTCTATTTGTATATTATTTTATCTAGTTGAATAAAGACTGTCATTAGTTCCCACACCAGTCTTTTGTTCCCTACTAACCCACATTATTTTAGGCTTTCTTTGTTAAGTCATTAAGTAATTTATATTACTTGTTCCTAGACTTTCTGCAACTTCTCTTCATTTTAAGTTGATGAGCCTGTTTTCCGTAACTGCTTTTTCAAGAAAACACATTTATCAAAGTCTTATATAATTTAAATTTCTGGCCACATGTAAAACTTCATAGTTTATTAATAATTTGTCATCATTTGAATGATAATTTAAATTTTAGTTATGCACATTACTGAAATTATCCCCAAAGTTATAGCATATCTATATCAATTATTTGATAGTTATTATAATGTATTTTAGAACTGTATAAGTGGAAACAAGGAGAAACAGTTAGAACTGGACATGGAAAAACAGACTGGTTCCAGTCGGGAAAGGAGTACATCAAGGCTGTGTATTGTCACCCTGCTTATTTAACTTATATGCAGAGTACATCATGAGAAATGCTGGAGTGGATGAAGCACATGCTGGAATCAAGATTGCCAGGAGAAATATCTATAACCTGATATATGCAGATGACACCACCCTTATGGCAGAATGCGAAGAACTAAAGAGCCTCTTGATGAAAGTGAAAGAGGAGAGTGGAAAAGTTGGCTTAAAACTCAACATTCAGAAAACTAAGATCATGTCATCTGGTCCTGTCACTTCATGGCAAATAGATAGAGAAACAATGGAAACAGTGAGAGACTTTATTTTTGGGGGCTCCAAAATCACTGCAGATGGTGACTGCAGCCATGAAATTAAAAGATGCTTGCTCCTTGGAAGAAAAATTATGACCAATCTAGACAGCATATTAAAAAGCAGAGACATTCCTTTGCCAACAAAGGTCCGTCTAGTCCAAGCTATGGTTTTTCCAGTGGTCATGTATGGATGTGAGAGTTGGACTATAAAGAAAACTGAGTGCCGAAGAATTGGTGTTTTTGAACTGTGGTGTTGGAGAAGACTCTTGAGAGTTGCTTAGACAGCAAGGAGATCCAACCAGTCCATCCTAAAGAAATCAGTCCTGTGTTTTCATTGAAAGGGCTGATGCTGAAGCTGAAACTCCAGTACTTTGGCCACCTGATGCTAAGAACTGACTCATTTGAAAAGACCCTGATGCTGGGAAAGATTGAAGGCGGGAGGAGAAGGGGACAATGGATGATGAGATGGTTAAATGGCATCACTGATTCAATGGACTTGAGTTTGAGTAAACTTAGGGAGTTGGTGATGGACAGGGAGGCCTGGCATGCTGCAGTCCATGGGGTCACAAAGAGTCTGACACGACTGAGCACCTGAATTGAACTGAGGTGGAGACACTGATTTAATCCTAAATACTTTGTGCTAATAATATAAAGTTAAAATTAAGCAATAGGAATTAGCTATGCTGTAAAAGAAATTGAATTGGTTACATTATTTTGTAAGTATCTAAATTCATTTGCTTTGTCTTCTTAACTCTCTTGGTAGAAAAAAAAATGAAATACTGCTGACAATATAAATAGAAACATCTGAAAAATGAAAGCCACAATAGATTATAAATATACAACTCTGATGTTTAGAGGGCTTACCCTTGATAGCAACTAGTAATATCTTCCTTAAGTGATATATATACAATAGCAAATAGATTGAATGACTTTCCTTCAATGAAGTATCTATCTTATGCAGAGTCAAGTGAGTATTTTGCTTCATTTTAAAAGGGATTTATTTTATGCTAATACACAAGAATTTGAATAATCTTTGTTTAATTATGTTCTTGGTCATTCCTCCCACAGTTGTTTTATGATGCTACTGTGGCCATATATCATTATGAAAAGTTACTAAATTACTGCTTCATTTTTTTGGGGGGAAACACCCACTTTCTCCCTCCACACACACACCAGCATCTATTTCCAGTGTTGAATTAATTATATTCTGTAATTGTATTTTCGTTATAGTCAAGAAAAGAAATATTTTAAATACTTCTTTTTCCTGCCTTTTAGTTTTTAGTTAGTTGCAATTTATTTATAGTGAAAGACATGGATCTTAGGTGACACAATTCAGTGTGCTGAGAGAAGTGATTTTATCCCTGTATCCCACACTTTGTTCAGGATATAGGACATTTTTGTCATGCCAGAAAGTTTTCTGTGCTTTTTCCCAATCGATCTCTGCCTTCCTTTCCCATCAACTCAATCTGAGAAGCAAGCCATTTATAGATATATAAATAGTTTATATTATAAATATATAAATAGTTTATATTATAGATATATAAATAGTTTATGTGTATAATTTTATATAATTTATAGATATATAAATTATATCATTTACAGATATATAATTCATTTATAGATATATAAATTCTCATTTATAGATATATAAATAGTTTATAGATAATTTGTATATAATAAATAATATAAATTTATATATATATATAATTTTATTTCATTTTTGAAATGCTATGTAACCTCACAGAAGAATTTGAAGTTAAAGAGTTGAAATTTATTGAATACTCTTTTGAACTACTGATTAAGGATTGAATTTTGATGTTATGATTTTAAAAATCTCTAAGATAGATCACATGCTAGGCCATGAAACAAGCCTCAGTAAATTTAAGAAAACTAAAATCATATCAAGCATCTTTTCTTACCACAATGCTATGGGAGTAGAAATCAACTACAGAAGAGAAACTGTGAAAACACTAACAGGTGGAGGCTAAGCAATATACTACTGCAACCAATGGATCACTGCAGAAAGAGGAAATTTAAAAATATCTGGAAACAAATGAAAGTGAAAACACAATGATCCAGAACCTTTGGGATGCAGCAAAGACCTAAATAGACATTTCTCTGAAGAAGACATACAGATGGCCAACAAAAATGTGAAAAGATGCTCAGCATCACTAATTATGAGAAAAATGCAAATCAAAACTACAATGAAGTATCACTTCACACTGGTCACAGTGGCCATCATCAAAAAAAATTTACAAACAATAAATGCTGGAAAGGGTGTGCCAAAAAGGGAACTCTCTTACACTACTGGTGGGAGTGTGAGTTGATACAGCCATATAGAGAACAGTATGCAGTGTACAGGTGCTCAGTAATGTCCAACTCCTTGTGACCCCATGGACTATAGCTTGCCAGGCTCCTCTGTCCATGGAATTTTCCAGGAAAGAATACTAGAATGAGTTGCCATTTCCTCCTTAGGATCTTCCCAACCCAGGGATTGAACCTGTGTTTCTTGAACCTGTGTTTCTCTTGCATTGGTAGGTGGATTCTTTACCATAGTGCCCCCTGGGAATCCCAGAGAACAGTATGGAGGAGGTTCCTTTAAAAAACTAAAAATAGAACTATCATGTGACCCAGCAATCCCACTCCCAGGTGTATACCCAAAGAAAGCCATAATTCAAAAAGATACATGTACCCTGGGCTTCCCTGGTATCTCAGTGGTAAAGAATCTGCCTGCCAGTGCATGAGACTCGGGTTCAGTCCCTGGTCCAGGAAGATCCCACATGCTGTGGAGCAGTTAAGCCCATGTGCCACAACTATTTTGAGCCTGTGCTCTAGAACCCATGAGCTGAAACTGTTGAGACCATGTGCTGCAATTACTGAAGCCCACGAGCCCCAGAACTGATGCTCCACAAGAAGAGAGGCCACCATGTTGCAAGGCATGCACACAGCAACTCAGGAAGAGCCCCCTTCTCACCACAGCTAGAGAAAAGCCAGAGGAGCAACGAAGGCCCAGCAAAGCCATAAGTAAATGAAGAAAATTATAAAAAAGATACATGCATCCTTATGTTCATTACAGCACTATTCACAATAACCAAGACATGGAAGCATCCTAAATGACTATCAACAGAGGAATGGATAAAGAAGATGTAGTACATATATACAATGAGCGTTACTTAGTCATTAAAAGGAATGAAGTTGTGTCATTTGCGAAGATATAAATGGACATAGAGACTATCATATGAAGTGAAGTAAGTCAGAAAGAGAAAAGCAAACATTATATATTAACACGTATATGTGGAATCGAGAAAAATGGTATGAAAGTGTTAGTCACTCAGTTGTGTCCTAGTCTTTGTGATTCCATGGATTATAGCCCACCAGGGTCTTCTGTCCACGAAATTCTACAGGCAAGAATACTGGAGTGGGTTACCATTTCCTTCTTCAGGTGATCTTCCTGACCCAGGGATTGAACCCAGGTCTCATGCATTGCAGGCAGACTGTTAACCAACTGAATCCCCAGGGAAGAAAAATAATATAGATGATCTTATTTGCAAAACAGAAATAGGGACACAGACATAGAGAACAAACATGGATAGCAAGGGGAGGGGACAGAATGAATTGGGAGATCAATGTAAAGCAACTATACTCCAATTAAATAGGAAAAAATAAAAATAAAAAAACATGGGATGCAGCAAAAGCAGTACTAAGAGGGAAGTTTATAAAATACAAACTTATTGTAGGAAACAAACAAACAAAAATCTCAAATAAATAACCTAACCATATACACCTAAAGGAGCTAGAAAAATACGAACAAACAAAACCAAAGTTAATGGAAGAGAAGGAATCATGATCACAACAGATTTAAATGAAATACAGAATAAAAATCAGTAGAAAAGATCAGTGAAACTAAGACTTGGTTCTTTAAAAAGATAAACAAGGAGAGAACAAGATAGCAGAGGAGTAGGTGAACCTGGAGTACATCTCTCTCCACGGATACATCAGGATACATTCAGACACAGAAGAGCATGCAGAACACCAGTTGAGAGCAGACAGGAATACATGACCAGTGGAAAAAATATAGAGAGAACCACACAAAACTCGGTTGGATGAAGGAACTAGGGGGAAAACCAGGAGTGTTAGTAGGAATGGACCTGCCCTTGGTGGGTGAGGGAACTGAAGCACAGTTCCCCATCCGGGCAATTATCTGAGTCAGAGGAGAAACATTTAAGGCTGAGAGTGAAACAGCTTTTCTGTGGCAGCCTAAATAGAATGAGAATCAGACAGTCCTTGCTGCAGCCATACATCTCCCAGACAGGAATGCTGGTACTCTAGAAGGCTCAGCTGCTGGGAGCTGGAGTTTAGGGATTGTGGAGCGATCCCACGGCAAGGGCTGCTGTTGATTGTGGAGAGACAGATCTGAGGGGATGTGAGGGAGGAGACTGTGGGGGGAAATGCCAGTGAAGGAAAGCCTGGCTGCCATGGAAGCAAGGCGATACTGCTGAGTCACACGTAGGGGATGGAGCCATCACCATACCCTCTCTCCCCACACGCCAGCATTGGCAGCTGAACAGTAGAGGTTGGCCCATCAAATGCTGACTCACTGAACTACAGAGCAGGACTACACCCAGGGTGCTCCTTTAAATGACTGATGCCCCGAACTACAGAGTAGGATCCCACTCAAGGTATCCCTTAAAGTCCCTGATGCACCGATCTACAGAGTAGGACCCCAGCCAGGGAGTCCCCTCTATGTGCCTGACGCAGGGAACAACAGAGAAGACCCTCAGACAAGGGAACCATCTAAGTGATTGAACAGGCAGAGCTAATGGAGAAAGACTGGCCAAAGAGGCCCTCTGATCGCCAGCTACAAGAGGCTCGAAAAAAAGACTCTAATAGGGGCATAACTCCTTTGGCAGAGGGTACCCCTGCACACTTGGCACCACCAGGGTCCCCATAAGCCAAGTAGCTGTGCCACCTTTACGCATAACTCTCACTGCAGCAGAGCTGCCACAGGCAAAAAAAAGTCTTGTGTCTATGCATGCAGGGTTGCTTCAGTCGTGTCCGATTCTTTGTGACCCTGTAGACTGTGGCCTGTCAGACTTCTCTGTCAGGGAGGGTGTTCTCCAGGCAGTACTGGAGCATACTGGCCAATACTGGTTGCCATACCCATCTAGAGCACTATATTTCCTGCTGCCCTAGCTGCCAACTCCCCTGAGCACCTGGTGCTGCCAGAATCCCTGCGACCCAAGCAGCTGCACCACCTCCACACCTGGCCCTCACAGGGGCAAACCCAGGCCCTCCAGGGCAGCCTCAGGAGCAAAGCCCAGCAGATGAGCCGCATGTAGAGGTGGAAATAAAACCACAGTTGAAATCCAGGGGCAGTGTGGCTAAGGAAGAAGACTCAAAACCTTTCCACCAACTGTACAAGCTGCAGATTAAATCCATACAATCAACTAGGCAGACTCTGTGTCTGTGGAATATATAAAAGGTCACTGAGAGCACCCACAAAAGGAAACACACTAGTTCTGGTAACTGTGGACATTGGAGGCAAGAAAACACAGGAGTAGGATCAGATTAGAATCTGAGCTGGCCCCACAGCAGGTCCAGAGATGAGCACAGTGTTGGAGGGCATCCTAGGGAGGTAGGGTGGACTGTGACTCCCAGCAAGGGAGAGGACACTTGACAGCAGTGACTCAAGAAAAGCATTTACTATTCTTATTTTTGACTTGTTCTGTAGAATCTTTGGGATTTTATTTTTCTTTTTTACTTTTTTTTCTCCTCTGTTGTAGTTGTCAGTTTTATTGCTCTATGAAATCCAATTAAGGTTTTGAACTTTTTTTTTTACTCAGTCACATTTTTTACTGTTGTTATAAACCTCTGCCTTTACATTGGGCGATTGCAGTTCTGTGAGGTTTTTTTTCTTTTTTTAATTTTAATTTTTAATTTTTTCAACATATTATTGTTTTATCTACACTAATTCCTTTGTTTGCCTTTCTCACTGTTCTTCTCCCCTTGCAGTTACTATTTAATGTACATAAATCTTCTCCATCTACCTCTATTTAACTTTGCATATCTATTCTTTCTTTCTTTTCTTTCTTTCCTTTCCTCTCAACATATTTGTTAGATTTGTTTTGATTGCTTTATTACCCACTTGACATCTTGCTTTAATTTTGTTTTCCAGTTTGTGCTTTAGTTAGTTTTGTTCTTAACTGGTAAGTATAATTTTTGATTTCCCTTGTTTGCCAGCTCAATCTATTGTACTTTATTTTCAATGGACTGTTTTGACTTTGCTTATGGCTGTAAATGTATATGTGTATATTCCATTATTTTAATTATTTATTTGCCTTATTTTGTAACTGCCATTTGTCTGGGATTCATCTATGGTTTCTCATTTTTGGATATTTGTTTTAATCTCACTTAATGCCATAACATACCACTTCTGGAATCTCTGTTCCTGACCAGAGATCAGCTCTGGGCCATTGGAGTAGGACCACTGATTCCAAGACTACCAGAGAACTAACCCTAGGGAGTATCAAATAGTAAGAACACACACACAAACAAAACCACTTGAATACAAGACCCAATATCACCCAACCACCAGTAGTACCATGTGCAGGACACCTCATCTAAACAACAAACAAAACAAAAATGCAAACCCAATCATCACCAGATAGAATTACCACCTCACTCAGCCTTGCCCATCAGAGGAAAAACAAGCAAACAAAAACTCAGCCCAAATCCTACCCTATAAGAAGCTTACAGAAACCACTGGACCAGCCTTAGGAGGGCAGAAACCAAAAGGAAGAAAGAATTCAACCTCCTTCAAGGAAAGAATTCAACTTCAACAAAGAATTAACTCCTTGCTGGAATACCCAGCAAGGATCTCCTTCAAAATTGATGGAGAAATAAAAAGCTTTCAGACAGGCAAATGTTAAGAGAATTCAGTACCATCAAATCAGTTTTACAACAAATGTTGAAGGGACTTATATAGTCAAGAAATACAAGAGAAGAAAAAAGATCTACAAAATCAACTCCACAAACAATTAAGAAAATTCCAATAGGAACAGATATACCAATAAACACTTTTAAGTATAAATGGATTAAATGTACTAACCAAAAGACATAGACTCTAAATGGATACAAAAAAAAAAAAAAGACCCATAAACATGCTGTCTAAAAGAAACACACTTCAGACCTAAAGACACATATAGACTGAAAGTGAGAGGATGGAAAAATATATTCCATGCAAATGGTAAGCAAAAGAAAGCTGGAGTAGAAATCCTCGTATCAGACAAAATAGACTGATATGAAGATTACATAAAAGAAGATTACAAGAGATAAGGAAGGATACTACATAATGATCAAGTGATCAATCGAAGAGGAAGACACAACAATTCTAAGTATCTATAGACTCAACATAGGAGCACCTCAATACATAAGACAAACAATATCAGACCTGAAAGGAGAAATTGACAGTAACACAATAATAGTAGGAGACTTTAACACCCCACTCACACCAATGGCCTGTTCTGGAGATCAGTGGAGCAATAAGTCCAGAAAGAATGAAGGGATGGACCCAAAGCGAAAACAATACCCAGTTGTGCATGTGACTGGTGATAGAAGCAAGATCCGATGCTGTAAAGAGCAATACTGCATAGGAACCTGGAATGTCAGGTCCATGAATCAAGGCAAATTGGAAGTGGTCAAACAAGAGATGACAAGGGTGAACGTCGACATTCTAGGAATCAGCGAACTAAAATGGACTGGAATGGGTGAATTTAACTCAGATGACCATTATATCTACTACTGCGGGCAGGAATCCCTCAGAAGAAATGGAGTAGCCATCATGGTCAACAAAAGAGTC
>SJYT01036542.1:199165-290752 GCA_006410635.1 Cephalophus harveyi | reverse complement strand
AAGCTGAAACTCCAGTACTTTGGCCACCTCATGCGAAGAGTTGACTCATTGGAAAAGACTCTGATGCTGGGAGGGATTGGGGGCAGGAGGAGAAGGGGACGACCGAGGATGAGATGGCTGGATGGCATCACTGACTCAATGGATGTGAGTCTGAGTGAACTCCGAGAGATGGTGATGGACAGGGAGGCCTGGCATGCTGCGATTCATGGGGTCGCAGGGAGTTGGACACGACTGAGCGACTGAACTGAACTGAACTGAACTGAACACACCAATGGACTGTCCATCAAAACAGAAAATTAATAAGGAAACACAAGTCTTAAATGATACATTAGATGAGATGGATCTCATTAATATCTTCAGGACATTTCATACAAATGCAGAAGATTGGATTGAGAAGAAGATAAAAACCTTCTCAGGTGCACATGGAACTCATCAAGAAAAAAAAGAATTGAATCAACAAAATTAGAAATGAAAAAGGAGAGGTTACAACAGGACAACAAAAAATGCAGAAATACGAAGAATTATAAGAGACTATTATGGAAAACTTTATAGAAGTAAAATGGATAACCTGGAAGAAATGAACAGATTCTTCGAAAAGTTCAACCTTCTAAGACTGAACCAGGAAGAAATAGAAATTATGGACAGTCCAATTACAAGCACTGAAATTGAAGCTGTGATCAAAAATCTCCCCAAAAACAAAAGCTCAGAACCAGATGGCTTCACAAGAGAATTCTGTCAAACATTTAGAGAAGAGCTAGTGCCTATCCTTCTAAAACTCTTTCAAAAACTCAGAGAGGAAGTTCCAAACTTCCATACTCATTCTATGAGGGCACTACCACCATGATACCAAAACCAGACAAAGACAACACTAAAAAAGAAAACTACAGGCCAATATCACTGATGAACATAGATGCAAAAATCCTCAACAAAATTTTAGCAAACAGAATTAAGCAACACATGAAAAAGCTCATACGTTCAGTTCAGTTCAGTCACTCAGTCGTGTCCGACTCTGCGACCCCATGAATCGCAGCACGCCAGGCCTCCCTGTTCATTACCATCTCTCGTAGTTCACTCAGACTCACATCCATCGAGTCCGTGATGCCATCCAGCCATCTCATCCTCTGTCGTCCCCTTCTCCTCCTGCCCCCAATCCCTCCCAGCATCAGAGTCTTTTCCAATGAGTCAACTCTTNAATGGGAAAGACTAGAGATCTCTTCAAGAAAATTAGAGATACCAAGGGAACATTTCATGCAAAGATGTGCTCTATAGAGGACAGAAATGGTATGGACCTAACAGGAGCAGAAGATATTAAGAAGAGGTGGCAAGAATACACAGAAGAACTGTACAAAAAAGATCTTCATGACCCAGAGAATCACGATGGTGTGATAACTCACCTAGAGCCAGATTCCAGGAATGTGAAGTCAAGTGGGCCTTAGAAAGCATCACTACGAACAAAGCTAGTGGAGGTGATGGGATTCCAGTTGAGTTATTTCAAATCCTGAAAGATGATGCTGTGAAAGTGCTGCACTCAATATGCCAGCAAATTTGGAAAACTCAGCAGTGGCTACAGGACTGGAAAAGGTTCATTTTCATTCCAATCCCAAAGAAAGGCAATTCCAAAGACTGCTCAAAGTACCACACAATTGCAGTCATCTCACACACTAATAAAGTAATGCTCAAAATTCTCTAAGCCAGGCTTCAGCAGTACATGAACCGTGAACTTCCAGATATTCAAGCTGGGTTTAAGAAAGGCAGAGGAACCAGAGATAAATTGCCAGCATCCACTGGATCATGGAAAAGCAAGAGAATTCCAGAAAAACATCTATTTCTGCCTTATTGACTATGCCAACGCCTTTGACTGTGTGGATCACAATAAACTGTGGAAAATTCTGAGAGAGATGGGAATACCGGACCACCTGACCTGCCTCTTGAGAAACCTATATGCAGGTCAGGAAGCAACAGTTAGAACTGGACATGGAACAACAGACTGGTTCCAAATAGGAAAAGGAGTACATCAAGGCTGTATATTGTCACCCTGCTTATTTAACTTATATGCAGAGTACATCATGAGAAACGCTGTACTGGAAGAAACACAAGCTGGAATCAAGATTGCTGGGAGAAATATCAATAACTTCAGATATGCATATGAGACCACCCTTCTGGCAGAAAGTGAAGAGGAACTAAAAAGCCTCTTGATGAACGTGAAAGAGGAGAATGAAAAAGTTGGCTTAAAGCTCAATATTCAGAAAATTAAGATCATGACATCTAGTCCCATCACTTCATGGGAAATAGATGGGGAAACAGTGGAAACAGTGTCAGAGTTTATTTTTCTGGGCTCCAAAATTACTGCAGATGGTGATTGCAGCCATGAAATTAGAAGACGCTTTCTCCTTGGAAGGAAAGTTTTGACCAACCTAAATAACGTATTGAAAAGCAGAGACATTACTTTGCCAACAAAGGTCCGTCTAGTCAAGGCTATGGTTCTTCCAGTGGTCATGTATGGTTGTGAGAGTTCGACTGTGAAGAAAACTGAGTGCTGAAGAATTGATGCTTTAAACTGTGGTGTTGGAGAAGACTCTTGAGAGTCCCTTGGACTGCAAGGAGATCCAACCAGTCCATCCTAAAGGAGACCAGTCCTGGGTGTTCATTGGAAGGACTGATGCTGAGGCTGAAACTCCAATGCTTTGGCCACCTCACACGAAGTGTTGACTCGTCGGAAAAGACCCTGATGCCTGGAAGGCATGTGGGCACAGGGAGAAGGGGACGACAGGGGATGAGATGGCTGGATGGCATCACCGACTTGTTGCACATACGTTTGGGTGAACTCTGGGAGTTGGTGATGGACAGGGACACCTGATGTGCTGTGATTCATGGGGTCGTAAAGAGTTGTACACAACTGAGTGACCAAACTGAACTGAACTGAATGAAAGAAATCAAAGATGACATAAACAGGTGGAGAGATATTCCATGTTCTTGGGTAGGAAGAATAAATATTGTGAAAATGACTATGCTACCAAATGCAATCTACAGATTCAGTGTGATCCCTATCAAATTATTAATGGCATTTTTCACAGAACTAGAACAAACAATTTCACAATTCATATGGCATTGTGACAAAAGATTCATATGGAATTGTCGCAAAAGACCCTGAATAGCCAAAGCAGTCTTGAGAAAGAAGAATGGAGCTGGAGGAATCAACTTGCCTGACTTAAAATTATATTACAAAGCTACAGTCATCAAGATAGTATGGTACTAGGCACAAAAACAGAATTATAGACCAATGGAACAAAACAGTATGCCCAGAAATAACCCATGCACCTATGGGTCCCTTATTTTTGACAAAGGAGGTAAGAATATACAATGGGGCAAAGACAGCCTCTTCAATAAATGGTGCTGGGAAAACTGGACAGCTACATGTAAAAGAGTGAACTTAGAACACTTCCTAACGCCATACACAAAGATAAACTCAAAATGGATTAAAGACCTAAATGTAAGACCAGAAACTATCAAACTCTTAGAGGAAAACATAGGCAGAACACTCGATGACATAAATGAAAGCAATATCCTGTATGACCCACCTCCTAGAGTAAAGGAAATAAAAACAAAAGTAAACAACTGGGACCTAATTAAACATAAAAGCTTTTGCAC
The DNA here is from genome assembly GCA_006410635.1 of Cephalophus harveyi. Lineage (NCBI taxonomy): Eukaryota > Metazoa > Chordata > Mammalia > Artiodactyla > Bovidae > Cephalophus > Cephalophus harveyi. The sequence goes on along the minus strand of SJYT01036542.1, from coordinate 287,104 downwards.
AGCAAAGGAAACTATAAGCAAGGTGAAAAGACCACCCTCAGAATGAAAGAAAATAATAGCAAATGAAACAGCTGACAAAGGATTAATTTCCAAAATATACAAGCAGCTCATATAACTCAATACCAGAAAAACAAACAATCCCATCAAAAAGTGGGAAAAAAATACCTAAACAGACATTTCTCCAAAGAAGACTAACTGACGGCTAGCAAACACATGAAAAGATACTCAACATCGCTCATTATTAGAGACATGCAAATCAAAACTACAATGAGATATCACCTCACACTGGTCAGAATGGCAACCATCAAAATGTCTACAAAAAATAAATGCTGGAGAGGGTGTAGAGCAAAGGGAACTCTCTGTTGTTGGGAATGTAAATTGATACAGCCACTGTGGAAGATGGTATGGAGATTCCTTTAAAAGCTAGGAATAAAACCGCCATATGATCCAGCAGTCCCACTCCTAGGCATATACCCTGAGGAAACCAAAACTGAAAAAGGCTCATGTATCCCATTGTTCACTGCTGCACTATTTACAATAGCTAGAACATGGCAGCAACCTAGATGCCCATGGACAGATGATTGGATAAAGAAGTTGTGGTACATGTACATAGTGGAATATTACTCAGCCATAAAAAGGAACATATTTTGAATTACTTCTGATGAGGTGAATGAACCTAGAACCTATTATACAAAGTGAAGTAAGTCGAAAGAGAAAGATAGATGTCATTTTCTAATGCATATATACAGAATCTAGAAAAATGGCACTGAAGAATTTATTTGCAGGGCAGCAGTGGAGAAACAGACATAGAGAATAGACTTATGGACATGGGGAGAGGGGAGGAGAGGGTGAGATGTATGCAAAGAGTAACGTGGAAACTTACATTACCATATGTAAAATAGATAGCCAACAGGAATTTGCTGTATGGCTCAGGAAGCTCAAACAGGGGCTCTGTGTCAACCTAGAGGGGGGTGGGATGAGGAGGGAGATGGGAGGGAGGTTCAAAAGGGAGGGGATATATGTATACCTGTGGCTGATTCATGTTGAGGCTTGACAGAATACAACAAAATTCTGTAAAGCAATTATCCTTCAATAAAAAATAAATGAATTTTTAAAAATAGGCAAAAAAGATAAGCAAAGTTATAAACCTCTAGTCATGGTATTAAGAAAAAAAAGAAGAGGACTCAAGTCAATAAAATCAGAAGTGAAAAAAAAGTTAGAACTGATACCACAGAATACAAAAGATCATAAGAGACTACCACTAACAACTATATGCCAATAAATTGGGCAACCTAGAAGAAATGGACAAATTTCTAAAAATTAACAATCTCCCAAGACTGAACCAGGGAGAAATAGATAATATGAACAGACCAATTACCAGTAATGGAAAAATATGTACTGTAATTTTTAAGAGTGATTTTTAATATTCTGACTTTTTGACTTTATAAGTATTGTATAATATGGATTAGAGTAGAATTGAGTCCTGCATATGGAATTGAGTCCCACATGTAGTTTACATGTATTTATTGGATAATTTTCTGGAGATCCCTAAACTGTCCATCTTTAAACACAAACCAAAAAAAAAAAAAAAATGCAAACTTGTTTATAAAGCCATTGATTCAGCTCCAAATTAGTCATCAGCCATTTTTGTGACCCATATCTTTACATTCATCTTTGGCTTTAAAATATTTTTTGCTTTGCTAATGTAAAAGTATTCTTTACCTAAATAAGTATCTAATCTGATATGCTGTTAGTGCTTACTGGGCCCCATGTCTTTATCTCTTTGGAAGCAATCTTTCATGGTTGATGTTTTTTCCCCTACCATTCCAATGAATTTTATTTCTTAAAATAGCATATGGATGGAACTATTTAACTGAGAAAGTTGTGAAGAAAAATAGAATGCCTTTATTTAGGAATAGCATGAAAACTGAACTTTCTTGTTCCTTTCACTATCACCTTCTTCTCTTTATGTTTTCTTTCTTCCCTAATGTGCCATTTGCCTGTGTCATTTTTTGTTCTTGTTGTTCGTTGGCAACTCAGCACTACTTATTGATTTTAGTTTGTGCTCACCTTTGTAGCTCAGCTGGAAAAGAAACTGCCTGCAATTCAGGAGACCTTGATTCGATTCCTGGGTCAGGAATATCTCTAGAAGAAGAGAAGGCTACCCACTCCAGTATTCTTGGGCTTCCCTTGGTGGTTTAGATGGTAAAGAATTCACCAGTGGGAGACCTGGGTTCAATCCCTTGGTTGGAAAGATCCCATAGAGAAGGAAGGGAACGCCTACCCACTCCAGTATTCTTGCCTGGAGAATTCCATGGACAGAGGAGCCTGGTAGGCTACAGTCCATGGGGTTGCAAAGAGCTGGACATGACTGAATAACTTTAATTTTAACTTTTACTTCATCAAATCCTTACTGAGAATTTACTATGTGCCAGTCATTGTGATAGAGGATAAAGAAGAAACAGATATTGTTCCTCCCTTCATGGGACTTAAGTACAAAACACAATTCTCCTTCTGTCCTCTACATCAGAACTAGCCTTGTCTTTGAAGGGAAAGTACATCTTGTGCTAAGATGTAAATGGATGACAAAATAATGACATTTAAATTATAAACCAGTGCTTAGGAATAGGCAGAGCATTAGATCAGAGGGATCCTTCTCCCTTGTGAGGTCCGATGCAAAATCGTCAGGCAAGTGGTAAGTAGATTTAGATGTGCTTTCCCAGCAACTGTTAAATTGACTGCAATCTGCCTTACCAACAGGCAGGGGCAACTTGTTTACTGAGTGAAAAGCCATGGAGACATCAAAGAAAATCAATTAAGGCAATAAGATCCCTGTCTATCATCCTGATAAGACCATCTGTTAAAATTTTGAGACAGATACTGGTTCCTAGGTCTACCACTACAATTCTCTTATTTGTATATCATGGAAATTGGTGTTTTGAGGAGAGCAGGACAGGTCAATAATTTTAAAAATCACTTTTAATAAGAAAACAAACTTTAAAATTTTAGACAATGGATGAATTTTCTTTTTAATTAGCACTCACTGTTTTGATAGTTCTAACAAATATCTAATCATATTCCATGTTATTGTTATTTCCTTAAATTACTTTCTTCTCAGTTTTTACTTTCCTTTAATTTGTTTTCTGATTTCAAAACTCTGTCAGTTCCACGATCATTAAAATCATCATCTTTCATATTCACTAAACTTTTTTCTTGCTTTATTTATTCCTTTGTTTTAAAAATTTTACCCAAGAGCTATAAGTAACATGCTTTGTTAAAAAGGATTCAAATAGTATGGAAACATGCAGACAAAATAAGTGCAGCTTATTTTACTGTCAGTCTTGTCACTGAATACTATTGTAAGTTTTCTTTTACCATATCTTTTAAAAAATTACATAATTCAGCCATACATCAGCTCAAAATTCTCTAAACTGATTTCAAAGTATGCATTATTTAATATTTCTTAGACCATGAAGAGTTTTATAAATTTAACATACTATGTAGTAAATTGCATTTTTAATTAAAGGAAAAGGTAAATAGTGCAATAATTTATTCAGTGGAATCAAGAATGTTGATTAATTATTATTTTACCAATATACTGTATTTGCTTTTAAACATTGTAGTCATAATAGGTAAATTACTGAAAGAACCTTGACTATTGTATATATCCTGGCCTCTTGTGAAGTAGATTTTGGATTCTAGTATTTGATACCAGTTAATATGCTCCTACTTTTCATTAGGTGATTTACCCAATGACTTTTAGGCTTTATGTTCTTTCGTATTTGTGTTTTCAATTTATATTGTACCTTAAATATTCAAACTTTTTCAGGAAGAGATAGCATTTTACTCCCCCAAACTTAACACTTAACAGGAAATTAAAGATTTTGGTTGGCATATATGGCTTAATTAAGGAGTATTAGTGGATATCCAGGGGAGGAAGGGGAAATTGATTCTGAATGTATTTCCATTTCCCTGGAATCCTGAAACGTTATGGAGGTGGAAAGTAAATAATAACAATTGCTTTGAAGTCTATCTGGATTAGTTTCCTATTGCTGTGCAACAAATAACAACTAACTTAGTGGCTTAAAACAATACCCATTTATTATCTCATAATTTCTGTAAGTCAGAAATTTGAGTGGATGCAATTGGGTTCTCTGTTTTAGGTCTCACAAGACGGAAATTAAGGTGTCTGTCACACCACAGTTTTATGAAGTGGTCCTAGGATTAATTCATTTTCATACTCATTCAGGATGTTCAGTTCACTTCACTTCAGTCGCTCAGTCGTGCCTGACTCTTTGTGATCCCATGGACTGCAGCACGCCAGGCTTCCTTGCCCATTACCAACTCCTGGAGTTCACTCAAACTCATGTCCACTGAGTCGGTGATACCATCCAGCCATCATGTCCTCCATTGTCCCTTTTTCCTCCCGCCTTCAGTCTTTCCCAGCATCAGAGTCTTTTCAAATGAGTCAGTTCCTCACATCAGGTAGCCACAGTATTGAAGTTTCAAGTCAGCATCAGTCCTTCCAAAGAATCAGTTCAGTTCAGTTCAATCGCTCAGTTGTGTCCGACTCTTTGCGACCCCATGAATCACAGCACGCCAGGTCTCCCTGTTCATCACCATCTCTCGGAGTTCACTCAGACTAGTCAGGACTAAATTCCTTTAGGATTGACTGGTTTGATCTCCTTACAGTCCAAGGGACTCTGAAGAGTCCTCTCCAACACCTCAGTTCAAAACTATCAATTCTTTAATAGTCCAGCTTTCTTTAATAGTCCAACTCTCACATCCATACATGACTACTGGAAAATCCATAGCTTTGACTACACGAACTTTGTTGGCAAAGTAATGTCTCAGCTTTTTAATATGCTATCTAGGTTGGTCATAACTTTTTTTCCAAGGAGCAAGCATCTTTTAATTTCATGGCTGCAGTCACCATCTGCAGTGATTTTGGAGCTGCCCAAAATAAAGCCTGTCACTGTTTCCATTGTTTCCTCATCTATTTGCCATGAACTGATGGGACCAGATGCCATGATCTTAGTTTTCCGAATGTTGAGTTTTAAGCCAACTTTTTCACTTTCCTCTTTCACTTTCATCAAGAGGCTCTTTAGTTCCTCTTTGTTTTCTGACATAAGGGTGGTGTCATCTGCATATCTGAGGTTATTGATATTTCTCCCGGCAGTCTTGATTCCAGCTTGTACTTCATACGGCACGGCATTTCGCATGTGTACTCTGCATGTAAGTTAAATAAGCAGAGTGACAAAATATAGCCTTGTCGTACTGAAGCCTGGCTTAGAGAATTTTGAGCATTACTTTGCTAGCGTGTGAGATGGTGCCATTGTGCAGTACTTTGAGGCTAAGTCAGTCTCAATTTTAACTTCAGTTGTGCCGTGTAACATAATCACGATAGATATCTCTCATCACTTTCATAGGTTACAGGTATGCAGATTTGGAATCTGAGAGATTTTTAGAAATCTGCCTACCACATCACTTTGAAAAATAGCATCAAGCTTCATAATAGGTGCTCATAACAGTGAGTTAGGGTGAAGCTTATAATTCACATATGAAACAACATTAAAGAGGCCTAAATTTAAAAATGAGATTTTTTTTTCTACAAAGAATATGTGGTGATATTACTGTGTTTCTGGATGGATAGACTCCGTATTATGCAGAATTCATTTCTTTCCCAAACAGATGCACAGTTTCAACATAATCCAACCAAAACATCCATCAGTGTTTTCTTAAAATTTGCAAAGCTAATCTTAAAATTAATACAAAAGAATATATACAAGAATAGCCATGGAGGACTTGTTCTACCTACCTTATAAAATGCTACAGAGCTATAGTAATAAAAACTGAATGGTGACAGACCAGGAGTAAATAAACAAATCCAAGTAAAAATGAGAACTTAGTTTATGATAAATATACTCTTTCAAATAAGAAAAAAGGATAATGCAATATATATATTAATGGAAATAATGTAATGGCATTTAGAAAAATTGGTTATCTGTTTAGAAAAAATAAAGTTATACCTTTGTCTAAAAACCCAAAATATATTCTAGAACTAATCAGTTTTAAAACTTCAAAACCAATAGAAACAAAAGCTGGAGAATATGTTTTCATAATATTAAAAGGAGAAAGATCATCTTATGTAGAATATAAAACATCACAAGGTTTATAGGAAAAACGTTGATATATTTTGCCAAGTAATAGTTAACAAACACCATAAGTAAAGTTAAAGGAAAAAATAGCAAGTGCATAAAAATTTCATCATGTTTATTAACAAGATTCTGTAAATCATTAAGGGAAGAGAGTACAATAGCTAAGTCAACATAGGATATGAATAGGCTGTTCACAGAACATGAGAACCCAATGGCCAGTAAACATATGGACAGGATCACCTCCATAAAATGTTTGATTAAAAGTTAGGTGTATTCTTTTTTTTTGTAGTATTTTTTATAATAGAGCAAAAGTAGCCTGAATATTCATCAATAGTGGAATGGTTAAGTGATTTAGCTGTGCTGTACTTCTGTGAAACCAATAAAAATAGTTGTATGTGCACATACACATACATACATACATACAAACATACTTGAAAAGAGCTCTGAGTATATCATTAAGACGAAGAAAAGTATATAGCAGGAAAGCACATTCTCTTTCACCTGACTCATATATGTACTATTGAACAAAATGGTATTGTAACAGATATAAGTTCAGCTCTGTATTTTCCCTTATGTTTAGGTTGGGCCCTGTGGCATATTCTGGATAGTGGGTTGTGAGCAAAAGTGGCATGCATTATGTGTGAGTCATGGTATTTAGGAGCCATGATGCCACCTCTACAGTCTCTTAGCTTCTCTAAAGTTACATTAAGGTCACACAAGTACAGAATGGTAGAGCTTTGTTAATCAGGGTCTCTAAAGTGAACATGTGGATCGTGGGCTCCTTGTACCCTCTGTAGGTGGGTAACTTAGGATTTAAAGCACAGACATTTGAAAGCTGTCTCTTGTAGCAAATAGTGTTAACTTTCCTGGCTAGTATGAAAACAAAAACATACATGAAGGTGAATTTACTGGAAGGATATTGGAGGAACACTACAAACAAAGATGGGCTCCTTGTACCCTCTGTAGGTGGGTAACTTAGGATTTAAAGCACAGACATTTGAAAGCTGTCTCTTGTAGCAAATAGTGTTAACTTTCCTGGCTAGTATGAAAACAAAAACATACATGAAGGTGAATTTACTGGAAGGATATTGGAGGAACACTACAAACAAAGATAGTGGAGGTGATGGAATTCCAGCTGAGCTATTTCAGATCCTAAAAGATGATGCTGTGAAAGTGCTGCACTCAATATGCCAGAAAATTTGGAAACTCAGCAAAAGCCACAGGACTAGAAAAGATCAGTTTTCATTACAATCCCAAAAAAGCAATGCCAAAGAATGCTCAAACTATTGCACAATTGCACTCATCCCACATGCTAGCAAAGTAATGCTCAAAATTCTCCAAGTCAGGCTTCAACAGTATATGAACCAAGAACCTCCAGATGTTCAAGCTGCATTTAGGAAAAACAGAGGAACCAGAAATCAAATCGCCAGCATCCCAGTGGATCATAGAAAAAGCAAGAAAGATCCAGAAAGATATCTACTTCTGCTTTATTGACTATGCCACAGCTATAGACTGTGTGGATCACAAACTGGAAAATTCTTAAAGAGATGGGAATACCAGATCACATGACCTGCCTCCTGAGAAATCTGTATGCAGGTCAAGAAGCAACAGTTAGAACTGTGCATGAAACAGCAGACTGGTATGAAATCAAGAAAGGAGAACATCAAGGCTATATTTTGTCACCCTGCTTATTTAACTAATATGCAGAGTACATGTGTGAAATGCCAGGCTGGATGAAGCACAAGCTGGAATCAAGATTTCCGGGAGAAATATCAATAACCTCAGATATGCAAATGATGCCACCCTTATGTCAGAAAACGAAGAGTAACTAAAGAGCCTCTTGATGAAAGTGAAAGAGTAGAGTGAAAAAACTGGCTTAAAACTCAGCATTCAAAAAACTAAGTTCATGGCATCCAGTCCCATCACTTCATGGCAAATAGATGGGGAAACAATGGAAACAGGTACACATTTTATTTTCTTGGGCTCTTAAATCACTAAATTAAAAGATGCTTGCCATGAAATTAAAAGACGCTTGCTCCTTGAAAGAGAAGGACCAACCTAGATAGCATATTAATCCAAGACATTAATTTGCCAACAAAGGTAGGTCCATCTAGTCAAAGCTATGGGTTTTCCAGTAGTCATGTATGGATGTGGAATTGGACCATAAACAAGGCTGAGCACCAAAGAATTGATGATGTTGAACCGTGGTTTTGGAGAAGACTCTTGAGAGTCCTTTGGACTGCAAGGAGATCAAATCAGTCAATCCTAAGTGAAATCAGTCCTGAATATTCATTGGAAGGACTGATGCTGAAGCTGAAGCTCTAACACTTTGGCCACTTGGTGCAAATAATTGACTCATTGCAAAAGACCCTGATGTTGGAAAAGATTGAAGACAGGAGGAGAAGGGGATAACAGAGGATTAGATGGTTAGATGGCACCACTAACTTGATGAATTGAATTTGAGTAAGCTCCAGGAATTGGTGATGGACACAGAAGCCTGGCGTGCTGCAGTCCATGGGGTCGCAGAATCAGACACGACTGAGCGACTGAACTGAACTGAACTGTCGGAGAAATGCGTTTTGTCTTACAGTTTGTTAGTCATTATGTGCAGGAACAGGAATAGCTGGGAGTGTGAGCATGAAGTGGGAGGATCCTGGTGAGCTGCAGTCCATAGAGTTGGAAAGAGTCAGAAATGACTGAGTGACTTGAACACAAAGAGTCACATTTTACTCTGATTATTCTTTTTGTTTGAATCTTATGCAACTGTATTTATGTATAACTTCTATTGTAATAATATTAGAATAAATGAAATATTGCTAAAAAGTAAGTGACACACCAAATTTCCTTCAAAACTAACTTGACTCTTGCTATGATAGTATTATGGCTACTGTACTCATTTAGAAATTTATGTAAGTAGTAAGTTGATACAATGAAGCAACTAATAGTATGAATTCTGTATGAAATGTAAAGTTCTCTAAATTGGAAAACCTTTTGGTGGTCATTATTAAGAGTATGATTTATTGTGTTTGATATGTAGTAGAATATTTTCAAGTTTCAGTCTTTTGCAGACTGATTAATGGATTTTTATTTTTTGCAGAATCCACTATATTTTTATGTACTAGTTTTCCATACGGAGAAGGCAATGGCACCCCACTCCAGTACTCTTGCCTGGAAGGTCCCATGGATGGAGGAGCCTGGTGGGCTGCAGTCCATGGGGTCGCTGGCAGTCGGACACGACTGAGCAACTTCACTTTCACTTTTCACTTTCATGCACTGGAGAAGGAAATGGCAACCCACTCCAGTGTTCTTGCCTGGAGAATCCCAGGGACGGGGGAGCCTGGTGGGCTGCCGTCTCTGGGGTCACACAGAGTTGGACACGACTGAAGTGACTTAGCAGCAGCAGCAGTTTTCTATAAAATTACTCACATTAATTGAATAAAGAGAACATTATGTTTCTACCTAAAGTGAAAAAAAAAATATGTCCCGTGACATAAATGGAAGATAAACATAAAGCTCTGTGTGTGTGTGTGTGTGTGTGTGTGTGTGTGTGTGTGTGTTAGTCGCTAAGTTGTGTCCTACTCTTTTGACCCCATGGACTGTAGCCCACCAGGCTCCTCTGTCCATGGGACTCTCCAGGCAAGAATGCTGGAGTGGGTAGTCGTTTCCTTCTCCAGGGGATCTTCCCAACCCAGGAATGGAACCTAGGTCTCCTGCATTGCAGGCAGATTCTTTACCATTTGTACTACATAAAATTAAATATTATATGATTTGGCTAAATGATTTTGCTTGACAACATCCGACACTGGAGCCTGATTTCTAGAATCGAGGTGGTAAAGACTGGAATGGGTGAATTTAACTCAGATGACCATTATATCTACTACTGCGAGCAGGAGTCCCTTAGAAGAAATGGAGTAGCCATCATAGTAAACAAACAAATCTGAAATGCAGTACCTGGATGCAATCTCAAAAACGGCAGAATGATCTCTGTTCGTTTCCAAGGCAAACCATTCACTATCATAGTAATCCAAGTCTGTGCCCCACCAGTAATGCTGAAGAAGCTGAAGTTGAACGGATCTATGAAGACCTACACGACCTCTAGAACTAACACCCCAAAAAGATGTCCTTTTCATCATAGGGGACTGGAATGTAAAAATAGGAAGTCAAGAAACACCTGGAGTAACAGGCAAATTTGGCGTTGGAGTATAGAATGAAGCAGGGCAAAGGCTAATAGAGTTTTGCCAAGAGAACACACTGGTCATAGCAAACACTCTCTTCCAACAACACAAGAGAACACTCTACACATGGTCATCACCAGATGGTCAATACTGAAATCAGATTGATTGTATTCTTTGCAGCTAAAGGTGGGGAAGCTATATGCAGTCAGCAAAAAAAAAATAGGGAGCTGACTGTGGCTCACATCATGAACTCCTTATTTATTTCCAAATTCAGACTTAAATTGAAGGAAGTAGGGAAAACCAGTAGGCCATTCAGGTATGACCTAAATCAAATCCCTTATGATTATACAGTGGAAGTGACAAATAGATTCAAGGGACTAGATCTGATAGACAGTGCCTGATTAACTATTGATGGAGGATTGTGACATTGCACAGGAGACAGGGATCAAGACCATCTGCAAGAAAAAGTTATGCAAAAAAGGTAAATGGCTGTCTGAGGAGGCTTTACAAATAGCTGTGAAAAGAAGTGACGCGAAAAGCAAAGGAGAAAAGGAAAGATAGACCCATTTGAATGCAGAGTTACAAAGAAAAACAAGCAGAGATAAGAAAGCCTTCCTCAGTGATCAGTGCAAAGAAATAGAGGAAAACAATAGAATGGGAAAGACTAGAGATCTCTTCAAGAAAATTAGAGACACCAAGGGAACATTTCATGCAAAAATGGGCACAATAAAGGACAGAAATGGTATGGACCTAAGAGAAGCAGAAGATATTAAGCAGAGTGGCAAGAATACACTGAAGAACTATACAGAAAACATCTTCATGACCCAGATAATCATGATGGTGTGATCAATCACCTAGAGCCAGACATCCTGGAATGTAAAGTCACGTGGGCCCTAGGAAGCATCGCTATGAACAAAGCTAGTGGAGCTAATGGAATTCCAGTTGAACTATTTCAAATCATAAAAGATGATGCTGTGAAAGAGCTGCACTCAAAATGCTAGCAAGTTTGGAAAACGCAGTAGTGGCCACAGGACTGGAAAAGATCAATTTTCATTCCAATCCCAAAGTGAGGTAATGCCAAAGAATGTTCAAACTACCACACAGTTGCACTCATCTCACATGCTAGTAAAGTAATGCTCAAAATTTTCCAAGCCAGGGTTCAACCATATGTGAACCTTGAACTTCCACATGTTCGAGCTGGTTTTAGAAAAGGCAAAAGAATCAGAGATCAAATTGCCACCATTCATTGGATCATCAAAAAAGCATAAGTATTCCAGAAATACATCTATTTCTGCTATTGACTATGCCAAAGCCTTTGACAGTGTGGATCACAGCAGACTGGAAAATTCCTAAAGAGATGGGAATACCAGACCACCTGACTTGCCTCCTAAGAAATCTGTATGCAGGTCAGGAAGCAACAGTTAGAACCTGACATGGAACAACAGACTAGTTCCAATAGGAAAAGGAGTACGTCAAGGCTGTATGTTGTCACCCTGCTTATTTAACTTACATGCAGAGTACATCATGAGAAATGCCGGGCTGGATGAAGCCCAAGCTGGAATCAGGATTGCTGGGAGAAATATTTGACATGGAACAACAGACTAGTTCCAATAGGAAAAGGAGTACGTCAAGGCTGTATGTTGTCACCCTGCTTATTTAACTTACATGCAGAGTACATCATGAGAAATGCCGGGCTGGATGAAGCCCAAGCTGGAATCAGGATTGCTGGGAGAAATATCATAACCTCAGATATGCAGATGACACCATGCTTATGTCAGAGAGTGAAGAAGAACTAAAGGGCTTCTTGATGAAAGTGGAAGAGGAGACTGAAAAAGTTGGCTTAAAGCTCAACATTCAGAAAACTAAGATCATGTCATCTGATCCCATCACTTTATGGCAAATAAATGGGGAAATAATACTAGACTTTATTTTGGCAGGCTCCAAAATCACTGCAAATGGTGACTGTAGCCATGAAATTAAAAGGCGCTTGCTCTTTGGAAGAAAAGTTATGACCAACATAGAAGTGAAGTGAAGTCGCTCAATTGTGTCCAACTCTTTGCGACCCCATAGACTGCAGCCTGCCAGTCTCCTCTGTCCATGGGATTTTCCAGGCAATAGTACTGGAGTGGATTGCTATTTCCTTCTCCAGGGTATCTTCCCAACCCAGGGCTCGAACCCGGGTCTCCTGCATTGTAGACAGAGGCTTTACCGTCAACCTAGACAGCATATTAAAAAACAAGGACATTACCTTGCCACCAAAGTTCCGTCTAGTCAAGGCTATGGTTTTCCCAGTCGTCACGTCTGGATGTGAGAGTTGGACTATAAAGAAAGCTGAGCATCAAAGAATTGATGCTTTTGAAATGTGGTGTTGGAGAAGACTCNTAAAAAACAAGGACATTACCTTGCCACCAAAGTTCCGTCTAGTCAAGGCTATGGTTTTCCCAGTCGTCACGTCTGGATGTGAGAGTTGGACTATAAAGAAAGCTGAGCATCAAAGAATTGATGCTTTTGAAATGTGGTGTTGGAGAAGACTCTTGAGAGTTCCTTGGACTCAAGGAGATCCAACCAATCCATCCTAAAGGAAGTCAATCCTGAATATTCATTGGAAGGACTGATGTTGAAACTGAAGCTCCAATACTTTGGCCACTTGATGTGAAGAACTGACTTATATTAAATGACCCTGATGCTGGGAAAAATTGAAGGAGGCAGGAGAAGGGGATGACAGAGGATGAGATGGTTGGATGGCATCACCAACTCATTGGACGTGAGTTTGAGTAAACTCTGGGAGTTGGTGACGGACAGGGAGGCCTGGCATGCTGCAGTCCATTGAGTTGCAAAGAGTCAGACATGATGAGCAACTGAATCGAAAGACTGAGACCTTTTCCTTGACATATCAGGATACATCAAAAATCATTGAAAATGGAATAAATTCTTAGCATTTGTTTTATAGTCATTTATTATTTTGCCTCTGTATCACTAGTATTATTAATCCCATATTTGCAGAAACACTGGTATTTTAGAAAGAATTCTAAGATTGGATTCATAATCAAATCACTGCTACCTGTCACCATATCTTTGGGTTGTCACTATATGTTGTACTTATATTACCATTTATAAAATGGGGGCAAAAATGCCTACCATCTTTAATTCATCTTAGAATATTTGTGAGGAACAAGTGAAATAATATTGCATGTCACTACTAATAGTTTCAGTGCTAGTTTAACAATCATATATAACGAAGGAATTCTACTCTTTTAGGTTACAGTGCTTTGTCTGCTGACACTTAAGTTTAATAATTCATTCTGTCAATTTCATGTACTCCACCCAATGGGAATCAACATCTGTTCTATCTTGTAAACATACTTTATTGCCGTAGACACTGGGTGCACATATGAGTTTGCACCTATGGTATCTCACCATGGGATACATTCAAAATGCATATTCTAATGGTGAGTCTCGGAGTTGTGAAGTATATTTTGTGCAGAGTTAGATTTTCTCATGTGCTGCTTACATTTATTGATATTCTAAGTTTTTATAGATTCTACAGTAGATTGACCTTTTACTAGAAAGACTGAAGTAACCTCCCATTCCGAAGTCTTCTTCTAATATGGCAGTGAGATTGGTATACTGAGCTCATTTGCCCCATCAGGTCACCAGAGTGTTATTTACTAAATTTCTTCCCCTAGAAATTATTACTTAGTTTAGTAGGATCTTATTGGTCTGTCTTGCTGGGCCCCAAGGAAAATGTTTAGTGTTGTAATCATGACAGAAAATGTTCCTCACTTGTAGGAAGTAGTTGTTACTTTGGTTTTTTTGATTCACAAAAGTAGGTTTATATATTTTATGAAATATCTATCAAATTTGTTATTGAGAAATCCTTATAAGCTAAATCTTCTCTTAGCCACATCCCTCCTCCCAGAAACACTTCCACTCTTATCTTTGGGAACTTGCTTCACCTTTACCAGGTAACTTCTGTTCTTTGAAGCTAACTAGGTATTTTGGGGAGAGATAGATGGTAGGCAGTTGGGGTGATTTATTGAAATAATTCACTCCCTATTGATTCTCTCATTTTCATGTGGTCAGAAGTATAAGAAAGTGAGCCAGGACCTTACTTACCACTGTATTATTAGCTTTCATACGACTATTTGAAGTCCAAGTATAACAATAATTTTCATAATAACTTTTGTCTGTAACAATCATATAATTTTAGTAAATAGTTCCTATACATTTGTTTACCTCTAGTCCTATTGATGAAGCAGGCTTCATGATGTTTGTTGGATCTGAATGTGCTAGAAGCATCTTTTATTTACGTAGAGTCTGCTATAAGAAAAGTATATCCAAAAAATCTGAGTGTTTCTGAAAAAAAAAAAAAATGCTACATAGTTTTTAAGTGAGAGTCAGTTAACACAGGGAAAGTGAGTATCCTATTTAAATTTTACAATGTAAATGAACAGATTCCATTTTCTGCATAAAACGAACTCTGTCATTTAAATAAACAATATCTTGTTTTCCACAGTTCATGTTCATCACATTCTTTGAAGTGGAGGGCTACCAGTCTTAGAAGATAAAACAGGAATTTTATAGTTATCGTTGAATATCTTAGGAAGAACTTGGTAAATTAACAATAAAGATCTAGGGAAACTTCTTGTTCTCAGCAAGCATAAGGAGAATATTTAAGTAGTAATTTTTTAACCTGTCCTGTCACTTAACCATGCTTTTTGTTCACCATGATCTTGTGATCAAAACGTATAACCATCCGGTACCTGCAAATGAACTTTGAACCTTCATAATATTTGTGGGATTCTTTCTCGGCAAGATTTTTTAAACACCTCTGTAATATATGATTACTTTTTAATTTTAACCAAGACTGAAAACAATAGTTTTAGGTTTTTGATTTCTGTTCCCATAACCGTGCTTCTAAAGAAATTCCTCTTACAATCTTTTGTTGTTGTTGTTCCATCTTTTTGAGGCAGTCTTAATGCTGTAGTCATTGAACTTTCTGACTATCTTTCCACAGTCCCTTCAATTCCCTACAGTTTTTCTTGTCCAGAATTATTGAATTAGTTCTTTCTGTTTTCTCACAAGGTGGTTTTTCTAATTAACTCTCTGCTGCTACTCTGGATGTCTTACTTCCCCTCTGCCCTTTTATTAATAGCTGTTCCAGTGTTGATCTTTTTCTTTCTGCCTCACTTTTGGTCAGTCACATAGCAGTCTCTAACATAGCTGTTCTAATATCCCCTGTTTTTAATCTTCTGAGAGCTCTTTCATATCTCTTGCGGGTTTATTAAAGTCATCTTATTGCAGTTTTTGACAGTTCTCAGTACTAAAGTTAGACATTTTATGCCAGCCACATGTGTAAGGAATGCTTTTATACAAGAAAGGCAATGAATATCTTGACATAATAAAGACATTTTACAGAGACTAGTGTTATTCTTAACTGACTAATAAGCTTAACAATTATAGATGATTTCATTTACTGTTGAAAAAGATTACTGTTTTGAAGCGTGATTCATTTTATTTTTCTTGTAGCACATCCAAAACAACATATTGTATAAATTTGTCCTCAAAATATATTAATTGATTCTGTTGAACCAGCACATTTTCCTGTGGTATGTAGTTTGTTTTGGTATTCACTTCTTTTTATAAACAATAAGAATTATAAAAATGCAGTAAAATAAAGAAAGGCATTTGTCATACTACATTTGAATAGTATACTGTCTCTTATACACATCTAATAGTAATGAGGTGCTTCCATTTAAATGTGTATTAGTAAGTGTATTTATTAAGTTGCTTAATTCATCTAGTGTATAAATGTACATACATTGTTACATATATTTATATTTGGAGAATTTTTTTCCCTTCAGTTGACAAAAAATGGATGAATTTCTTGTACAGAATGTTATGGTTTGACTTCATTCCCACCAACATTCTGATATGTATTATGTTATGTAGCCTTTTAAAAATTAACCCAAGGTCATTTTTATTAAATAAACAATTAATTGTAGAAATTGTTGGTTTATTTCTGTTAATTCCATCTCTTTTCAATTCATATTTTTACCAATTTGTTGTTTATTAAAATTCAAGTGGTGAAAATTATTTGTTCATCCTCTTTGGAAACACTTCTGAGAATTTTTCTTGGAAATACAATAAAATTAAGAGAAAATTAACTTCCTGTAGGGTTTTTTCAATCATTCTCCTTTCCCCTGAGGACTTGGGTAGGGTAGGCAGTAAAATGTGACAGTTTATAGCACAGAGATGGATAGAAAATACTTTTACTGGGATAGTAATAAGATGCCTACAGGATGCTAGTTTTCCTTTCTTTCAGCATTGCTAACCTGAACAGTTCCTGCACTGCGATTGGCAAATAAAATAGAAAATGAACTTACAAAAGATAGCAATTTAGTAAATATTTGAACATAAATTAATATTTAACAAAAAGATGGTGTAAAATAATATTTGAACAAATTTAAGATCACAGTTAATTACTTTAGGAAAAAGAAAATAGCATGCAACTTCCTTTTAAAATTTTACCTTTGGTCTTTAATGACACATTAAAAGGCATTAAAAGTAATCACATCAATTCACTTTGGAATCATGAGCATTTCTTGGTGTTTTTTTTTAAAAATGAATACATGTCCACATTTAGAAGATATTATAAACTGCACAAATATTCACTAAGCATTTCCTTTGCTAGGTACAGGGTGTTATTTAATTATTGTGCAATATATATAGTATAAAGGTGTTGGGTTTGGGGAAATGTATCAAAATATACAAAATGCTCTACATGTGCATTTCCATCCTGTGACTGGATTTAGAAGTCTCAATAGAGTTATTTTGTAAATATATCTGTCTTCCTAGATCTGAATAATTTTGAGATAGGAAGGGAGCATTTCTGTGCCTCTCCAGTGACCTTTACCAATGATAGAGCTCCACTTTCCCCTCCCCCACAAAGGAAAGACAGTCAAATAACCCTCAACTAAAAATTAAAAGGACCTTAACTTTTCATTGGTGAAATGAGACGTGCAGACATAAGGTAGTTATTTTTCCTTTCTCCTTTCTTTTTCTGCCTTTTTACTCCTCTTTTATTTCCTTCACTGTCATTATACCTTGAAAAAATACTTTATCAAACTGTAGGCAATTCCATTTCTCATCACTAATTTGTTTCAAGGCCTCTTCAGCCTAGTTTGTAATGATTAGTCTGGATAATAAGGAAAATTGTGTTATCTCCAATATATGCTATAATTCATTATTTTTAGTGTTTTTCTATTTTCTATTAAGTAAATAGGTCTTTTATTTACTTCATCAGTTCTTTAACTTGGTAGATAATGCAAAGAATTATACTCTATTTTTACACTGTACAGTTAAGTCTCAATGTAATCAAGAGCCATATTTATGTATTGATGTCTTAGATGAGTTAGCCAGCATCTACTCAGAATTCTTTTCCAAGATTCATGACACTTTGAGTTTCATTTCTACTTTAATTATAGAATTTCATGATTTGAAGGAACTCTTGATGAACATTTATTGTACATATTTATGGCTGAAACCAAGTGGAATATAAAGATGAAAATTACACAGATGTAGAAGACAAGATTCTTATTTCAAAGTATTTAATAATGTCTCATTATTCAAATGTATTATAATTATCATATATGCCTATGACATGCTTTCTGTTTATATTTAGTAGTTTTAGATTCTCACAAAAATTCTTTTTGACAGAGTAGATATAGTTTTTCTTTACACACACAAAAATTATTAGTTTAAAAAGTGAATTGACTCTCCCAATATATAAACAGCAAGCGTCAGCATAAAGACCTAAAATGAGTTCTCCTATTTCCAAATTAACTGAATTTGCAACCATTCCATATTGGCCTCCACAAAGGAAACTGGTTAACATTTGATTCTTTCAGTTTTTGCTTCATGTTATTTTGAAACTGTTCTTAGATGCAAAGACATATAGGATGTATTATTTATTCTTGATAATTTTTTATTAAATTTCCATCTTTTTCTTTGGTAGTATTGGTTGTCTTGAAGTCTACTCTGGCTGATGTTAACATAGCCACTCTTTCTTGTGATCGGTGTTTGCCAAAGGCTGTCTTCTTATATACTTTTATTTTTAACCTGTCTTTGTATATTTAAACTGTGTTCTGGTGGAGAGTATATAGTTAGAGTTTACATTTTTACCCATTATGACAATCAAGATTTAAACTGAGTATAATTTCTTTTGTGCTATTTTTGTCATACTTACATTTTATTCTGCATATGTGATAAGCCCTGTTATATACATATTGTTATTTTTACTCTGTACAGACAGTTATCTTTTACAGAAACTGAAAGATGAGAAAATAATCAAAATTACCTCACCTACAGATTTACCATCTAGTGCTCCTCATTTCTTGTGTAAGTCCCATTTTCCATCTGAAATTGTTTTTCTTTAGTCCCAAACTCTCTTTTGTGGTTCCCTTCACTGGAGGTCTGCTAGAGCAGAATGAATGATCTTAATTTAAGTTTTTGTCAAAGAAAGGATTTTCTCTTCATTTTTGAAGAATATTTCACTGGTTATGGGATTCTTGATTGAAGTTTTTCTCTCACTGCGTTAAATACATGCTATTTGATTATCTTAGGCTTGTATTTTTTGACTGGGAAGTTTTCAGTCATTTTAATACCTGTTGCCTTGTGTACAATGTATCTGTTTTCTATCTGCTTAGGAATTTTTCTCCTTTAGCACTTTAATTATAATGCACTTTACTATGGTTTTCATTTGTCTATACATTGTCTTGTGTATTAAGCTTCTTAGATCTGTGTTTATAGTTTTAATAAAATTGTAAGTTTGTACCGCTCTTCCTTCAAATATATTTTCTGTTCCTCTTTTGGGACTATAGTTACATTGTTTAGACTACTTGATATTTTTCTCTTTTTCTCTGTTCTTCGTTATTTCTTTTTTTCTGGTCTGCAAATAGTTTTTATTGCTTGGTTTTCATCTTAACTTGTCTTTTCTTCTGCATTATGTAATCTCTCAATTCCATTGAGCAAATTTTTCATTTCAGATACTGTATTTTTCAACTCCACAAATTTGACTCAGTTCATTATAGCTTCTTTCTTTCTTACCATGTTTGCATTTTCCTTTAAATCTCAAGGCTATTTAGAATAGTTGTTTTAACATCTCTCTGCCACTTCATATCTTTCATTTCTAGATTTGTTTCTATTGATTGATTTTCTTCCTCATTAGCGATCACATTTTCCTGCTTCTTCATATGTCATAAATTTTTTTTTTTTTTTGAATGCTGGACACTGTGATTCTTACAGTTTTATATGTCTGGATTTTTGATATCTTCCTTTACAAATGTTAAATTTAGTTCCATATAGGCAGTTACTTGTGGATATTATCAAGGCTTTTCTTTTAGATTTGTAGGATGGACATAAAGTAGTTTTTGAGACATAGGAGATGCAGGTTCGATCCCTAGGTCAAGAAGATCCCCTGGAGGAGGGCATGGCGACCCACTCCAGTATTCTTCCCTGGAGAATCCCATGGACACAGAAGCCTGGTAGGCTATGGTCAGTAGGGTTGCAAAGAGCTGGACACAACTGAAGCAACTTAGCACACATGCAAAGTAGTTTTATTCTAGACATAGTTTAGTCCTTTTATCAATACTATGGCTCTGCCCTCTGGTGTTTCTATAGAATGTCCTAGCTGTTCAATAAGGTCATGACACTATGGGTGGTCAGAACTTGAACATCTCTCTGTCCCTGCACATGTGGAGCTTAGTATTCGGCATCAAGGGGATCTCTACAAACATTTCTGGATCTATTTCTCTACTTAACTTCCTTTCTGATACTGTCCTCAAACTTCAGGTGACTCAGCCTTCCCCAAATTCAGTATCTCCTCACCTCAATTAGGTCACAATGCTCTGCTTTGTTTGTCCATTCCTGCTGTATATTCTGCTCCTGGTCTCCAAGATCATCATAGCATTCACTGTATTTGTTTTCCTTCTGTTAAGGAACAGAATCGCATGATGCCTTTTTGTTGAATGACTGAAAATACTGTTTTACGCATTTTGTCTACTTTTCTACTTGTCTACAGGGGGAGGGTATTTCCAGTAGTATTTACTCCATCGTGGCCAGAAGTGGAAGTCCTTTCATATATTGAGATATATAAAATACAGATGTGAATTCATAAATGATGTTAGTCATTTCTTCTCTCCCATCTCATTTAATGTCACTCAGTAAAGTAACCATTTTTAGAAATTCAGTGTGCATTCTTCTATATTCCTTTATATATTTAAGTACATTTGTATGCACATGGGCCCATATATGCAGATATATAGATAAATCAAGTTACATTGTAACCCTCTGGAGAAGGAAATGACAAATCACTCCAGTGTTCTTGCCTGGAAAATCCATGGAGAGATGAGCCTGGTGGGCTACAGTTCATGGGGTTGCAAAGAGTTGGACACAACTTAGAGACTGAGCACACGTTGTTAAGTGGTTTTCAGCAACATTTTCACTTAGCATATGTCTTAGAGATCCTACTAATATAGTATGTATTAATCTTAATTTATTCTTATATTGGGCTTCCCTGCTGGCTTAGAGGGTAAAGTGTCTGCCTGCAATGCAGGAGACCTGGGTTCAATCCCTGAGTCGGAAAGATACCCTGGAGAAGGAAATGGCAACCCACTCCAGTACTCTTGCCTGGAAAATCCCATGGATGGAGGAGCCTGGGAGGCTGCAGTCCATGGGGTTGCAAACAGTCGGAGACGACTGAACGACTTCACTTCACATTCTTTTATAATCAACCATATATTCTATAGAATCATCTTCTATATTTAATTACTCCCCTTTTGCAGTCATTAAGGTTTTTCCTTCTTATTGTTCTTATAGGCTGTATTTTTAAAAATAATATTGTACAGCAACTCTTCATATGATGAATATTTCTGTAGAAGAAATCACAAAGGTGTCAAATAGTTTACCTGTTGGTAAATTGTTTTCCCAGGCAGTTTCTATATATTTATATTACAACTAAAACAGAAGACCCAGGGGTTTTTAAAAAATGGTTGATTTCAGGTCTAGGATAGATCTGATAATTAAGAAAGATACTGTGGTCATGAAGGCACCGCTGCGTGTATGTGCTGTGCTTAGTTGGTTAGTTGTGTCCAGATCTTTGCGACCCCATGGACTGTAGCCTGCCAGGCTTCTCTGTCCATGGGGATTCTCCAGGCAAGAATACTGGAGTGGTTTGCCATGCCCTCCTCTAGGGGATCTTCCCAACCCAGGGATCAAACCCAGGTCTCCCACATCGTGGATTCTTTACTGACAGAGCCGCCAGGGAAGCCCCCATGAAGGCACTACCATTAGTCAAAGGTGGGACAATTGTAGGGAAAAAAACGATTGCTGTGTTAAAAAAAAAAAAATATATATATATATATATAATATGTTCAAAAGCTAAAAATCTTAAGGGATACAAGCAAGATCAAACTGAAAGCAACACTGGTCACCTTGGGGAGGGAGCTAAGGAAATAAAATCATTATTCTGAGTACTGATAAATAGTGAAATCATGCGTTTATCCTATTCTTCCTGTACAAACCTTAATTCAGAGTAATCAAATATTAATAATTCTTTTATAGAATTCTGTTCATAAGTGAAGAGAGAATAGCAGAATGATTACCACAAGTTTGAAGCCTTTTATTAATTAAAGAAATTGCTACAGAAAATGATCATCAATGACTAGTGATATCCTCAAATAAACATGGATAGGAAACATTGTAACCAGTGAAACCAGCTGACAACACCTGAAGCTGTTGATCAAATAATACTGCAGAATGAGAGACAACCAGCTGTTCAATGGCAACTTACACAGTGCAATAGTACACAGCTTTTTCAAAATTGAATCTGATCAGGGTCCCTGATCTAACTATTCATTTGTAGGAAATATAGAAGGTAGAGGAATTTATTAAGCAACATTTCAGGGATGCTATTAGGCAAATTTAGCATTCTAGAAATTCAAGTAGATAACTGATCTAGTTTATTCAGTCACGAATAACTAGCAGTCAGATATAAAAAGGATGGGAAACTGTTAGAGACTAAAAGAGAAAGAAAGGAAATACCAACCGATGTAAAGGGTAGACCTTGTTTGGATCTGATTTGAGCAAGCCAACTTTTAAGAAAACATTGGAATAATTAGAGACATTTGAACAAACATAGGGTTTTATATGATATTAAGGAACTGTTAATGTTTTATTTATGATGTTAGTATTGTATTCATGTTAACAGTAGCTCTTTTCTCTTAAGAAGAAATGAAATATTACCAGTGAAATGCTGTAAGTTCTACACTTGTTTTTAAATAATCCTGTGAGAGGCTGAAGAGGAAGATCTGGTGACAGTTGTTTATGTTGGATGATGAGTACATGGGGTTTATTATAGTATTTTTTTCTACCTATAAGTATTTGAACTTTTCCACTGTGAATTTTTTAATTAAAAAATAAATGTAGCATTTACAAGCCAGGTTGAAGAGAATTTCGTCAACCATCAAAATAAGTGCAGAGCTTTCAGAATTTCACTCTAAACATTTGAAGTGCGTATATACATACATACTTGTAAGAATGTTACAGAATTTATTCAGCATAAATGCTACATTTGATTTGGACCTTTGGACCCAGGATGTACTTATGCTGAAATTAGCATGAACCTAATGGTTTTCATTATAAAACGTTCTTGGGTTTATCAATAGCCTAGAAAAACCTTTGCAGTCAGTCTGGCACTGCGCCTTCCTTCTGTCGCAGGCACCTCTCATCAGGCCCTCGTGTTTGCTTTCCAGGTGCAGCAGGTACAGACTGTGCAGCAGGTGCAGCATGTCTATCCAGCTCAGGTGCAGTACGTGGAAGGGAGTGACACTGTCTATACCAATGGAGCCATGTAAGTTCATGTGGGGCAGTCGTCTTCATCCCCCATTCAGAGAAAGGAATGCACTTCCTGACACCTTCTGCTCACCCCGAGTTACTTCCTTGCTTTCACAGTATTTTTTTTTTTTTTTAACCAGAGTAACATTATTGAGCTTAAACTGATGTTTTGAGTCTTGTTTATGTTTGTTTAAAATATGTGCTCATTTTCCTTAGTAGAATATTTTAAAAATATTTTGAAATTTCTACCCCAGTAGAACATTTTAAAATTTTAAATTGTTGTACCCATGAATGATTTTCTCTAGGTTGAGGAAAACATACCCCCTTGTTGGTGATTTCTGTATCATAATAATACCTTCTAAAATCTATGCTTTTTGTTTTTATCAATAAGGTGAATTTTTGTGTGTCTTCTGTAAAGTAATATAAATCTACTGTATTAGTAGATTAGGAGGAGGGTTTTTTTTTTTTTGTATTTATTAAATGAGGTACTTAACTACTCTATGTAAAAGTGCCAGATACTCAATAAATCTTATTTTCCTGTCTGAACTTCCCCTTCCTCCCCAACTCTCACTCTATCTCCTTTGCATCAACAATAATGTCAGTTTGTGTATTTTTTTCATTAGTTTTTCAGCCATTTTGAGATTCAAGATGTTATTATAAATAAAGGGACTAAGACCTGTTATAAGTCACCACGTTTGTTTTCATTTCCCATAGGTTTTTGTTTCCAATCTGTTAGATCTCCCGGTCTGAAATGAATTCAGATTCTCTTATTGACTCTTCTGCCCCAGGCTGCTGTGCCTTAGGTTGAGAATCTCTGCTTTCTTAATTCTTACTGCACCTAATGTTTCCTTGGGTGATTTTATAGGCCCCCATGACACCAACCTGTAAGCTCCATGAGGGGCAGGGATTTTTGTGTGGTTTTTGTTGTAGTTTCACTGCAATAAATCTAATGGCAGAAGTGTTTGTAGTATATAGAAAGTGCATTTATTCTTATTATAGCTAAACATCTTAAAATCCTGGTTTAACTATCTGTTAGTTTTATAATCATGGTCAAGGTACTCAACTATTCTGTGCTTTTATTATTCTTTCCTGGAAAGTGGGAGGATAATAAACTTACTCTTACTGGATTATTGTGAGGATTTAAGGCAGAGTATGTAAAGCAGCTTGCACAGGACCTCGTTTACAATGGATGATACAAAACTGAAAGTTCTTCATTGATCTTGACTCATCGTCTCTCTTTTTCTTATTGTTTTTGGTCACTGAATCTGCCTACATCACTACCGCCATTAGAACCTATATTAGCTATAAAATAAAATGTGTCTGTCTGTCTTGGTTTCCACCCCCCTTCTTATCTCCCTGGCTTCATCTTCCATCTTTCTAGAACAACCAATTTTGTACTTGTTTCCCCTTTCATGCCTCTGTATTATTGGACACGTGGTTTGTTTCCTCTGCTGGAATATCATTCTCTACTTCTCTCTTCTGTTCCCAAACCACTACACCCAGTATAGCAATATCTTTGTAGACTGACATGTCACATCCTCCTTTTGTCATGAACCTTGGCTCTCCTCTGCAGGTAACTTATTTGTCCCCTGTACAGTAAAAATAGCAATGTACCCAGACTCTTAGTTCCACCTTGGTGCAACAAATCCTTATATATATTTATCATACTAAGAAGAATTCTTCCTGAATGGGAATTGTTGTCATTTTGTTATTTTATTTACATCAGTTTAGGTGAAGGGCTGAGTGACTTCACTTTCACCTTTCACTTTCAAGCATTAGAGAAGGAAGTGGCAACCCACTCCAGTGTTCTTGCCTGGAGAATCCCGGGGACTGGAGAGCCTGGTGGGCTGCTATCTATGGGGTCACACAGAATCGGACGCGACTGAAATGACTTAGCAGCAGGTGAAGGGAACATGATGAAGGATCAGCACATTTCTGTTACTCTAGTGAATCTATAACACTTTATATATATTAGTCACACTGTGAATGTTCTTTACCTCTTTGTTGTATAAGGCCAGGACATTCTGGAGCCTGTTTTTGGAATCTCTACCATAAATCTAAACTCTTATTGGCATTTAGACCAAAAAAAATGAGGATGCCTGCCACTTGGTCCTTTATGGTATCAGGGAATATAAATGGGTTTCTAGACACTGCTGGAGGTCACTCAGTTGTATTGTTGCTGCATCCTTGTTTGTAGTATTTTTCCTTCCAGAACCTCAGAGTAAAGTCATTATATTTTCTGCCTTTGTTTAAGCAAGTACCATTTTCTACCTAGTTTGTTCTCCTAATTCAAAGACATCCTAGGTAATGCCTTAGCAGACCCCACTGGAGGGCTACATTATCACTCTCTATTCCATGATGTTTTACCTTATGTTTATTACTGCAACCCATCAGCTAAGAAACCAAAAAAATATGACAGAGACTTAAACAAATTAGGGCTTTTATTTTTGTCAAAAAAATCCAGAGTTAGCATATTGTACAAGTAACTAGCACTATGTGTGCAAATATAAAATAAGCCTTATTAAAGAGATCTTACAAGCTGGCATACAGCAGATACCTCTAGTAAGACTGGACGATACCGTGGAAAATTGCTTCAGTAGATCTCTGGCCTCACAGAGTGCTCCATATTTCTAGGGGGCAGGGGTAGTGAACATTAACTGGTTATTTAGTAGAAAAAACATGGCTTTCTTATCTAGGGAGGAGTGGGTACCTCTAAAGTTCAGGTCCCCCAGCCTGTTCTTCCATTAAGATTAACTCAGACCACCTGAGCCAGCTTAGTGCTAAGCTACCAAAAGATGACAGGAAATGAGCATTTAGAAACATCCACAATGGTACTTCCTCTCAGTCTGTTGCTGACATTAGCAGCTCAGGGATATCAGGGCAAAGATTTGCTGGTATGGTAGTAAATCTGCTTTGGTAACAGCCATACAGCTGTATTCCAGATAACAAGAAGACAGAAGGTGGAAAAAGAAGATACGTTGTATATGCGCACGTACATATGTACATATAAATATGTGTGTACACAAACACAGGCTTTCCCAGAAACCTCTAGCTCCCTTTTTGTTATATCTCATTGGCCATAACTGTGTAATAAATTAGCTGCAGAGGAATCTAGGATTGCAGGTTTGTAGCTTTTGTGTCTATATGGTAGATGACAGCAAAGGAAAAGGATAGTTGGAATGGGTGCTGAGAGAATTAACTCTGTTGTATCTATCACAGTCATTTATCATTGGTCCAAAGTAGAATAGGGTGATTGCTAGTGTGTGATTTTGTAAAAGATAACACAGCCTGCTTCACTCTCTTTGTTTATGAAATATGGAGATAGTTTATCCAAAGTGTTCTGTATAGCTTCTGAGAAATTGAAAACACTCACTAAACATTAGTTATTACTATACGGTTTTGCTCTCTAGTTATTTTTTTTTCTGAATTCTGTATATTGCTTGTGCCTTTTAAAGCTATCCCACCACTGATACTAGGGTCTTCTATATGCATAAATATGAGATCAGTGAATTCATTCATTCACAAAACCTTAGACAAACAACATCTCTAAAAGTTGACTCTTTAAAATTATAGGGCCCATTAAGTGCAGAAATAATTCAAAGTAAATATCTTGTGCCAACATATATTTTCTGTGGCCCTCAAACTCAGTTAGTTAGATCATGACTAATGAGGTCTAGGTCACGAGTTCATTTGCCACAAAGTCCAATTAGCTTTGATCCAGTCTGTGTGTGCCCAGATTATATCCTCAACTCCAGCTAATTATGTCACAAACGTGCACCCTTGGTCAGGATAAAGAAGATGCATTCTTAAAACCTTTCATTACAATTTCAGTTTTGGTACTTCTGACTAAAGATTCTATAGCATCATTTTCATTTTTACTAAAGAAACATTCTGTTGCCATGAATTACACTCAACATTTTAGTAGCTAGAGGACTATGAACATCTTTTTAAAATAAAACAAGAAAAATTTTCAGCTTAGCAAGCTATTTCAATCTTTCTGTAATTTTGCAGTGCTGACATTTAACTATGTACAGTTTTTTCTCTAAAGTTCATTTTAGAATCTTTCTACTCTTTATATTTGATGCACTTCCATGTGTGTTAGAAAAGAGTAGTCCAAATTCATTTTCACCACCGTGCATTAATAGCCAGCTAGTGTTTGATCCCTGGCTCAGATCATATTGAGAGTCCCACTTCTGTGTGCTAACAAATGGTTTTTGCTAGTTATTCTCCCAGATCGGGATGCTGATCTTTATCATGAACTTTCATGCATCCAGTACATGGCCTTGCAGCCTGTGCATGGTTAGTAAATCCTGGTTCGCTGATGCTCCTGTCACCAGCAGCCTTGCCAAGTAGCCATAATGCACAGGGTTTGACTCAAGAGGTGATAGTAGCCCTCACAGATATGTGTCATCGCTTATAAAAATGTTTAATCCTTATAATTTGATGATACTAACGTGTTTACTTTTTTTCCTCTGTGACTATGGACAATTACTGGTAGCATAACAGAATTAATTAATGGGAGACAGTGAGTGAACATACATTTCAGTTGAAACTGCTTTTCAGTACTGAGTGCTGGAGTAGAATAGCTTTTTACTCAAGGGAGAAGGTAATCTAATTCATTCTTGTTCCTATTTATCATTACTTCTGTAGGAACACACATTTATGTATTTCCTGGCAATAGTTTTCCCAAGAATGTTTTTTACTGGGCTGATTCATAGGCTTGTCCATTGCTATAGATTCTTACAATTTATGGTATCTAATAATTTAGACTACTCTAATGAAACTAGCTGGGAAACATTGCATACCATGTAGAGAGAGTCCCATTCAGTTGAAATTTCTTGATGTAACTGAGAAATCAGTTTTTTTTAATGATGAATTCTTTTTCTTTCCCATCTCCGTTTTTTGAATCTCACTTCCCCCACTTACTCCATCATGTTTGTCAAAGTGGAAATAAAAACATCATACTATATCTTGTCCAAATTAAGAAATATCTTTTGAAAACACTTTTAATTTTCTCTTATCAATCACTGTTTGAAGATTATCCCCTGGTTAGAGATGATCAGTGTTTTAAAATGTTAAGGTTTTCATTCTGTGGGTTTCCATTGCAATAAGACTTGACCAATGGGAAGCATTCTCATAATCTTTAAATTACAGATTTATCAAACTCAATAGATAATTTATCAAATGTGTTTCGTAAAATGTTAGTTCTCTAAAAAAGTTCTGTGATCACGTAAGCAGAAAAACACCACATGAACTTCTTTTGAAGACTCTAAATTTCTGTTCTTTTTTTAAAGATTCTGAGAAATCCCCTATGAATGAAACGCAGCGTTTTAAAAACTGATCACAGAACTCTCATCTGAATCATATGTAATAACATGGCGTCATATACTTTAGGAGGTAGTACATTAATGATATATTGACAATTAGTAGATTTATTCAAAAAGAAAATAATATAGTTAGGGTATTTTCTGAAGCCATCCAGTTATCCTTTCCATATACTTTTTAATTAATTGTTGTTTACTTGCTGTGATGTCTTACTCTTTGTGACCCCATAGACTGCAACAAACCAGGTTCCCCTGTCTTTAACTGTCTCTCAGAGTTTGAGTCGCTGATGCTGTCTAACCATCTCTTCCTCTGCCCCCTTCTCCTTTTGCCCTCATTCTTCCCCAGCATCAGAGTCTTTTCCAAGAAGCTGGCTCTTTGCATCAGGCAGCCAAAGTATTGCAGCTTCAGCATCAGTCCCTCCAATGAATATTCAGGGTTGATTTCCTTTAGAATTGACAGGTTTGATTTCTTTGCCATCCAAGGAATTCTCAAAATTCTTCTCTAGCACCACAATACAAAAACATCAATTCTTCATGCTCAGCCTTCTTTATGGTCCAACTCTTACATGTGTACATGACTACTGCAGAAACCATAGCTTTGACTATATGGACCTTTGTTGGCAAAGTGATGTCTTTGCTTTTTAATATGCTGTCTAGGTTTGTCATAGCTTTCCTTCCAAGTAACAGGTGCCTATTAATTCCATGGCTGCAGTCACCATCCACAGTGATTTTGGAGCCCAAGAAAATAAAACCTGTCACTGTTTCCACCTTTTCCCCATATTTTTGCTATGAAGTAGTTGGCCTGGATGCCATGATCTTTGTTTTTTTCAATGTTGAATTTTTTTTTTTTGAGTGCATTTATTTATTTATTTATTATTTTTTAAATTTTTACTTTACAGTACCGTATTGGTTTTGCCATACATTGACATGAATCCACCATGGGTTTATATAAGCCAGCTTTTTCACTCTCCTTTTTCCCCTTTTCAAGAGGCTCTTTAGTTCCTCTTCACTTTCTGCAATTAGGGTGGTATGATCTACATATCTGAGGTTATTGTTATTTCTCCCAGAAATCTTGATTCTAGCTTGAGCTTCATCCAGCCTAGCATTTCACATGATGTACTATGCATATAAGTTAAATAAGCAAGGTGACACTATACAGCCTCGTCATACTCCTTTCCCAATTTTGAATCAGTCAGTTGTCCCATTTCCAGTTCTAATTGTTGCTTCTTGATTAATAAAGAACCTTAAAAAGGATATTCTTCAAGTTCATATTTTCTCTTTCAGTGAAATAGTCTCAGGATTTTCAGGTAAAATTATGCATTCTTATTATCATTTAAATGCTCTCTGCTTAGAAGAAATGGTTGTATGGTGTTTCTATAATTGAGATGGAGAGGCTGCTTTATTTATGCTGTCTTCTGCCTTCAGTGTGACTTGGAGCATTCAAGAAATAATCTGTTTCAAAACTCAAAAATATTGTTTCATGCTAGCCAACCAGAGATTATGTACCACATGAAAGCAATTTGTTGAAGATTCCAAATAATGTAGCTACTTCCATGTAGGGCTTTGGTGACTTTCAAAAAAACTTCACAATGTAAAACTATATAAGGCAGAGTTGTTGGTTTCAAGCAGCAGAAACCAAGTCTGGCTTATTTAAGCAAAACAAATAATTTATTGAAAGATATTTGTGACTCAGAATTCTCAGCAAGTCTGAAGAAACAAGCTGAAAAAAATAGGTACAAGCATTGTTAATCATTAGCTAGACCGAAGACAAAACCGCACACCAGGAGTCAGAACACCGCATGACCACAACCCTCTCAAACACTGTTGGCCACTGCTGCCACTGGATTCCAGTCAGAACTGTGCAACCTGTGTGACTGACTTAATGAAGATTCCATGAAACCATGTACCTCTGTCTTTAACAACAGGTCTCCCCATTCTCATATTCTCCTAGCTCCCAAACTTTTTGAAAATATTTAAAACTTATTCATTCTGACTGCCTTTAGTTATTTCTTCAGTCTGTCCAATCAGACATATACTGCTATCACTACATGGAAACACCTTGCAATAAGATCACCTCTTATTATTATATCTAATGAACTGTTTCAGAATCATCTTACATGTTCTGACTATAGCACTGTGCTCTGATTGCCACTCCCTTTTCTCATGGTCTCCTGTTACCTCTCTGACCTTAGGCCTTTCTTTAGGTTGTTTCTCTGCCAGGAA
The DNA here is from genome assembly GCA_006410635.1 of Cephalophus harveyi. Taxonomy (NCBI): domain Eukaryota; kingdom Metazoa; phylum Chordata; class Mammalia; order Artiodactyla; family Bovidae; genus Cephalophus; species Cephalophus harveyi. The sequence continues at coordinate 256,330 of SJYT01036542.1, read as the reverse complement.
CATTCCCTTACCTCCTTGAACTCCTAACCCAACTTAAAATAACATCCAAACTTCATTCCGTGGTCCATCATGATGTCTTTCAAGCTTTTTAAAAAACCATCTCCAGTGAGAAAACTAGATGTGCAATTTTTTACTCAGCTAAATATACATAGGCACACGCACACGCTGTATATGCATATGACAGAAAAAAAGCTTCTCAAAATAATTCTTATCCTCCTAGGTATAATATGTTCTGATGTTGTCTAGTCTCTTTTTTAATGCTAGTGTGACCCATTAAATTGCGGATCATGACCCATGAAAAAATTTGTTTACACTACTTACAAGTTTAGATTTCACCTACTTTTTAAACCTAATTTTTTTTCCCTAGTGTCCTTCTCATTCATTTTAAACACTCACTCTAGACTTCTGGTTTATTCCTAAATACCAGGATCTTCCCTGTGTCATGGCTTTTGTCCATGCTATACTGTCTTCTTGATATATCTTTCCTCCTGTTTTTCATAAAACTGACTTCTTTTCATCCTCTAGTTTCAACCTAAATATCTTTTCTGGGAAAGTAACAGCACTTGATTACTTGATATAATATGTGCCCTTCCATTTATTATACTTTAATATGCTATTTTTCTCTTCTATAGGTTTAACAAAATATCTAATGATCTTATTTCCTTTTTTATTTTTGACCACCTATTTTTTTTTTTAATTTTATTTTTACTTTATTTTACTTTACAATACCATATTGGTTTTGCCATACATTGACATGAATCCACCACAGGTGTATACTATGTTATGTAACCTTTATATGAGTAGAGGTCATGTTCCTTTTTTCCCAGGTGCCATAAATATTTATTAAAAGAATATGTACAGAGTAGCTTAAAAGCAATAAAAACATTGTACCAATGTAAGATATTATAATGATTAACATCACTACATTTTATCTTCATATTGAATTTTATAGTATGAAATTTGTAAGATATTATCTTAATTTGCAATTTTTCATACCATTGCTTTATTTTGTACTTGACTAGCTTATTGGTGAGAGGATATTCAAAACCTAGGTAAAACACAAAATGCATAATTTAGAGATATTATATATCTGGACTTATGGATAAGACACCTGAAGATAAAAAAAAACAAAAAAATTGGTTATAACTAAAATAAATTGACATACTCATTGTAGTGAATAAGCAAGGAGTAAATATTCAGAGTCATGCTTAGCCAAGGTATATGCTGAGGCATGATGGGATGCAACAGCACTAATTTACTGAATTCAGTGGATCAGAGTCCTGACATTTACACAGAACCTGATAATACCTTCAGCTATGAAGAACTTTCTGTCAGCAAGTATGGACATATCTGTGTGTTTACATTCATTACTGGATACATATGCAGAACAATGGAAAGATTCCTCTTCTGCTATAGATGTGACATACTATTTTCATAACAGTCTGTGGCAATCAATAAAGAACAAACAAACACTCATGTTTCAAACGTGAACAGAATTGCTTGGGAATTTAGTTGTTTCAGGAGTGTACAGTCAGAAATAGTTAGCTGCTTTCAATCTGATATGCCAAAAATTGAGTAATTTTCTCAAACATATGTCTTGGGGATTTCTGGGGTAAATAGTGTGCAAGCAATAACTCTTATGTATTCATTATAGCAGTATGAAAGACAGCTGATCTTAGGTATCAGAATTAGAATCATTATTTCTAGTTCCTAAGACAGAACTGTTTGTTTTTGTTGTTGGCACTTCTTTTTTTAAACAAAATTTCTTCATAATTTGTCCAGGAGCTTAGAGCATTTAAAACTGAAAAGATACTAAGGAATTAGTTTCTGCCTGACTCTGGCTCTAGCTCCAGAAAGGCCTCTAGCAACTGAGTTAGTACTTACCTTCTTACTCTTGAAGAGCAGTGACTGAGGACATGGCAGTCTGCCTCTGTTACCCAGTCCAGTGTTGAAAAGTCTCCTCTCTTCCACATTGCAAGTATTTAAGTGCCAGGGACAAATTCAGCAACAATTTGTGACACTTCATCTACAAATATAATTGTGCCCTTTTCCCCCCTGGAAATTACCAATCTTTACCCCTGTGTGTGCTTACACAAGCTTTCCCCTCAGTCCCATGGGTCGTGATTGAGTAATGAACATAGCTTATGGATGAGACATACTTTTTAGTGACTTTCACTCTTCTCCTGTTCTTTGCTCATTTTTTAGCTAATGAATCATCTCCAGCTAGGGGGAAGTATGAAAATCAAAGCTCTTTTGCTACCGTGTTTTTATGCTGACTTGAGGACTATAGAGATTTTACATATATCTGTATTGCATTTATTTGTATTGCTATTGTTCACTGAGGACTAATTATATAAAGGAGTCATGCCCAGAAGATGGCGTGATTTAAACTCCTTGGAATGATGCTCTTATAATAGAACTGCAACTTCTACGATCATAGAACTTCCAAAGTCTTAGTGTGCAATGGTAAATATCCTCCAAAATAGTCGGATCTTTTCCATCTCTCTTTTCTTTACCATTGCAAGTACATCTTCTTCAGATCCCATTCTGAGTAAGATAGGAGAGTATGCTGATAAACAGTTAGCAAAGTGTAGTTCTAGTTCACTGGCTCAGTCGTGTCTGACTCTTTGTCACCCCTTGGACTGTAGCACGCTAGGCTTCCCTGTCCTTCACCATCTCCTGGAGCTTGCTCAAACTCATGTCCATTGAGTCAGTGATGTCAGTGATGCCATCAAACCATCTTGTCCTTTATCGTCCCCTTCTCCTGCCTTCAATCTTTCCTAGCATCAGGGTCTTTTCTAATGAGTTGGCTCTTTGCATCAGGTGGCCAAAGTATTGGAGCTTCAGCATCAGTCCTTCCAATAATATTCAGGGTTGATTTCATTTAGGATTGACTGGTTTGATCTTCTTGCAGTCCAAGGGACTCTCAAGAGTATTCTCCAACACCACAGTTCAAAAGCATGAATTCGTAGACACCCAGCCTTCTTTATGGACCATCTCTCACATCCATATGTGACTACTGGGAAAGCTACAGCTTTGACTGTATGGATCTTTGTTGGCAAGGTAATGTCTGCTTTTTAATATGCTGTCTAGGTTTGTCATGGACAGGGGAGCCTGGTGGGCTGCCATCTGTGGGGTCACACAGAGTCGGACAAGACTGAAGTGACTTAGCAGCAGCAGGTTTGTCATAGCTTTTCCTCCAAGGAGCAAGCGTCTTTTAATTTCCTGGCTGCAGTCACCATCTGTAGTGATTTTGGAGCCCAAGAAAATAGTCTATCAGTTTCCATTGTTTCCCCATCTATTTGCCATGAAGTGATGGGATCAGATGCCATGATCTTAGTATTTTGAATGCTGAGTTGTAACCCAGCTTTTTCACTCTTCTCTTTCACCTTCATCAAGAGGCTCTTTAGTTCCTCTTCACTTTCTGCCATAAGGGTGATGTCATCTGAAGCTCTGAGGTTATTGATACTTCTCCCAGCAGTCTTGATTTCAGCCTGTGCTTCTTCCAGCCCAGCCCTTCTCATGATGTACTCTGCATATAAGTTAAATAAGCAGGGCGACAATATACAGCCTTGACGTACTCCTTTCCCAATTGTGAAGCAGTCCATTGTTCCATGTCTGGTTCTAACTGTTGCTTCTTGACCTGCATACAGATTTCTCAGGAAGCAGGTAAGGTGGTATTCCCATCTGTTGAAGAATTTTCCAGTTTGTTGTGATCCACACAGTGAAAGGCTTTAGGGTAGTCAGTGAAGTAGAGTTGATGTTTTTCTGGAGCTCTCTTGCTTTTTCTATGATCCAACAGATGTTCGCAATTTGATCTCTGGTTTCTCTGCCTTTTCTAAATCCAGCTTGAACATCTGGAAGTTCTCAGTTTATATATTATTGAAGTCTCACTTGGAGAATTTTGAGCATTACTTTGCTAACATGTGAGATGAGTGCAATTGTGCAGTAGTTTGAGCATTCTTTGGCATTGCCTTTCTTTGGGATTGGAATGCAATCTGACCTTTCCCAGTCCTGTGGCCACTGCTGATTTTTCCAAATTTGCTGGCATATTGAGTGTAGCACTTTAACAGCATCATCTTTTAGCTAAAATATAAGAAACTCTTAAATAGCAATAGAAAGTTTGTATGTTACCTGTACCACCTTTTTTGACTGTTCCACAGTAGTCATTGATAAATATCATTGACATATTTAAAAGTTAAATTATTTTAATGTGATGAAATGTTTGAGAGAATGGGCTAAGTGCATATTCCAAATCCAGTTTTTTTACCAGCTGTGTGCTTTGGATAAAGCTGTTTAATCTATCTAGACTTCCAAATATTCTCCTTGTCTTTGCAAATAGAAATAACAGTATCTATCTCATAAAGTTGTAATGAAGGCTAAGTGAGTTAATACCTGAAAAGCATATAAGATCGTGCCTGTTGCATAGTAAATAGTAAATATTAGCTATTAATAGCTATTATTATATGATTTATTTGTAAAATCAACTTACTACTGGAAAGCATACTTAAGGGTTTTGTTCAGACTGTGAAAAGGAAAGTTGACACAATTTCCTGCATCTGTCATAGTGTTTATTTCCCTGTATCTATTTGTACATCTTACTTGATTATACTTAAATACCAACATCAGATTGTGTTAAGTACAGCTAAATAGGGTCACTGTCGTATTTAGGGGACATAAGATGAACTCATTTCTCTTTTTATCCAAATTTAAAATCAACATGGCTGTCTTATTAAAATAAGTATATACTGAAAGAAATACATAAATGAGATTTCCAGTTGGAAAATACAGCAGTATTGAGAAGAAATGTGTATTTTAAATGATACTTTTCTATCTGTAAAAAAAAAAAAAAAATATTCTCTATGGAGTTGTTTCTGTCATCATCCCAAACTAAAATTTATACCTGGATCTGTGGTGGTGTTTTCTGGAAAGCAATAACTGTACCCAGTATTGAATACTTTTGGAGCATTCTTATTATTTTACTGAAATTTGCATTAGAAGTTGCAATATAAATGTAATTTGTAATGGGTTAAATGACCTATTTTAAATAATACAGAAAAATCTTGAAATAGTTTAGCCCAATTTCTCATGCTTTAACAAAACTGCAAAAAAAGAATGTATGTTTTAGAAATTTATGAAAGTGACCATTATGCCAAATATACTTTTAAGTAGAGTCATATTTTATTTGTTGATTAGTGAGCCCACTATGTAGCAATAGTTATGTTAAGTGTTGAGGGTACAGATGGGAATGAAACCTAATTTCATGGGAGTATGAAGACTTAAGGAAATAAACAGTGCATTGAGAGTTATATTTCAGGTATGTGCAGTGTGTTAGGAAATATAGAGAGCAAACATAACAATCCTGTAAGGAGTGGCCATAGAATACAAGGGGTGCAGAGGAGTAATTCTGAGATAAGGCGATGCTTGAACTGAGAGCTTAAGGGTGATTTAGGCAAAGAAAGAGAGTTGAAGACACGTAAAGGCCTTCCAGACAGGGGAAACCCTACACAGTATAGCAGGGAGGCAAGAGAAGTTAGTGCTTTACAGGAGATCAGCATCAAGGTCAGTGTGGTGTGAGCAAAGAAATCATTTGAAGACATGGCTGGTACCAAATCCGGAGCTTGTGCCGGCATTGGCCCTGAGAAGACAGGTCAGGGCTTGTGAATTTCTTCCCAAGGCAAGAGAGAATCACAGAAGGGTTTTTAAGAAAAGCTTAATTTTCATATTTTCCTTTTAGAAATATTTCCCTGGCATCAGAATTGAAGCTAGATTGGAAGAGAACCAAATAGAGGAAGGAAAGCTAGTTAGAAGGCAATTTTAATGGAGAATATTATGAGTTAAAGGACCCCTGATAGCTCAGTTGGTAAAGAATCCACCTGCAATGCAGGACGCCCTGGTTGGATTTCTGGGTTGGGAAGATCCGCTGGAGAAGGAATAATAGGCTACTCACTCCAGTATTCTTGGGCTTCCCTTGTGGCTCAGCTGGTAAAGAACTGCCTGCAATGTGGGAGACCTGGGTTGGGAAGATCCCCTGGAGAAGGGAAAGGCTACCATTCCAGTATTCTGGCCTGGAGAATTTCATGGACTGTATAGTCCATGGGGTCACAAAGAATCGGACACTACTGAGAGACTTTCACTTCACTTTATTCACTCGTTATGAGTTAAGGCAGTGAGTACAAGAATGGAAAGGAGAATTGGAGAATTGTTTAGAGGTAAAGTTAGTAGGACTGATGTCAATCTGACCAAGAAAAGTATGCAAGAATACTGGAATGGGTTGTCATTTCCTCCTCCAGGGAGTCTTCCTGACTCAGGGATCGAACCTGCATCTCCTCGCCTCCTACAGTGACAGGCAGATTCTTTTACCGCTGAGCAAACTAGGAAGTCCTGAGCAAGAAGAGTTAGCAATAATTTCCAAAGCTGAGTGTTGTGGTGCTGCCCCCTGCTGAGAGGGGGGAATATAGGAAAATGAGCAGGAGAGAAAAGAGTTCCCTTTTAGGTATACCTTCACTTTTACATAGGAGAGCTCCCAAATATCAGGGGTTCCCTAGCAGAGATACTTAAGTGACTCTCAGAAGTCTAGATTTAAAACTCTTAAAGTATAACCTAGCGTGCTGCAGTCCATGGGGTCGCAAAGATTCAGACACAACTTACAAAACTGAACAACAACAAAAGTAAAACTAGAAAGTGAAGAAAGTGGAGGTATAAACTTATAAGCATGAATGTGGTCATGTAGTATATGATCAAAGTGTATGGTCTGAATAAAAGTGAGAAAAGATAAGAGCTCAAATTGGAGACCTCAGAAAATTACTATTTAATATGCCAAAAAAATTGAACCTCCCAAAGATTCTTGAAACACTGTGGTTAAAAAAATTAAAAGGTGAAAGAGAAATGCCATAGAAACTAAGGAATAAGAAAGATTAAAACAGAAAGACCTTGCATATACAAAGAAATGTCCACAGACATCTACACCAAATTGTCAGTACTGGCTCACTCTGAGATGTAGTGTTGAAGAGAATGACCAAAAACACTGGGAATTTTAATTTGATGTTTGAATTTTTAAAAAGAAAAGTATTTTACACCTTCCTACTATTTTTGAAACTTCTTGAGAGCCTACACTAATTGAAAAATAAAAACAAAAGTCATGGTAAAATGTATGATATAGTCAATTGAAAATTAAAAATAAATCCATCAAACAAGCTGCTTAATCAGAACAGGGCAAGGAGGGAAAGGGCAACATGGCATAGTCAACAACATTGTACTATAGATAAGTCAAGAAAGATGAGGACTGACAGCAGCCTTTTAGCTTGGTATTTAGATGAGGTCACAAGTGACCTTATTAAAAACATTTTCAATGAAAGGCTAAGGGCAGAAGCTTGACTGTTGTTGTTGGGAAGCAGAAAATGAGGACATGAGGTGGCATAGTCATCTCATTGAAGAGAAGCTTGAGTATAAAGAAGAAAAGTTAGAGATTTAGAGCACGTGCTTTGCTCAAGATCCTGCCTAGTGGTTAGAAAGAGATTCATGCACCCTACCTTAGTCATGGAGGTTTCCTGCAAGTCACCAGCAGTGTGAAGTAGTTTGGGAAGCTGACTTGTCAACCCCTATTCATTCCAGATCCCAGCTTTCCTAAAACTGGGATTTGCAGGAAGTTTTATAAGGAATTTAAGAAGTCACACAGCAGGATTTCTTGAAGGGACAAGACCTGAGTTTATTTATACACTTGAGGTAGGCCCCAATAGTGGCAAAAACTCTACTGTGCAGAAAAGTGTTGAGGTACTTATAAATAAATGTACCTTTAATTTGGAAAGTAAGCCCAGCTATTTCTGTGAACGAAGTTTCACACAAAATACAAAACTCACCATGTCCCAAAGGCTAAGCTGATGTATTTTAAACATATATTCACCCTGGAAAAACAATAAAATGATATAAATAAATTTCTTTCTTTTCTTCTTCTAAAGCCGAACAACAACTTACCCTTACACAGAAACACAGATGTACAGCCAAAACACTGGAGGGAATTACTTTGATACTCAAGGGAGCTCTGCGCAGGTGACTACCGTGGTCTCGTCTCACAGTATGGTGGGCACCGGTGGGATTCAGATGGGCGTCACGGGAGGACAACTCATCAGCAGCTCTGGAGGGACCTATCTGATCGGCAACTCAATGGAGAATTCTGGACACTCGGTGACACATACCACTCGGGCTTCCCCAGCGACGGTAAGTATCTTAAGTTTTTATTTGTTTAATTCAGCTTCTTGGTGGCTTCTTCCATACACTTTTCTCTTTAGAGAGAAAAAAACAAAACAAAACACTGGGCCGGGGCAAGAATGTGTTGAGAAGTTGTAGCATGTAACTTTTTCTAATGTATAATCTTATACTTTTTCTAATGTATAATCTGTACTTTAGAGTAAAATTAGACATGCTTACCCATATGTGAAGTTATTTTACATTGAACCAGAGGGACACTTTGGGAAGCACTGACAAAGGCCATCTACCCAGTGATTTTCACAGTGGAAAGGGAAGTACTTGCCATTTATCAAGGCCTTAGGAAAGCTGGGAAGATGGGGAGGATGAGTCCTTTGCCACTTTCCTTTTCATTCCAGTGAAAAACATTCAATAATCTGGCTCTGATCATAGGTGTGAGCAAATAATAACTTAGGAACACAAATACATATTTGAGTTTTCAAGTTTTTAAAATTTAACAAATATGTTTATTTTGACACAAGACATTTTGATGTGCTAAAATGCTATGATAGAAATAGTAATAAAAACCTGTGCAGTTTTTGATGTCCTCAAACTCTGTAACCTGGTCTTTCCTTTTTACTTCAGCTAAGCATAGGGAGAATAATCATTCAGAACCATCTAGCTAAAGTAGAAATGGAATTGATCTTACAGTTGTTTCATATAAAAGGGGCCTGGAAATTTGACTTAAGTGCATGTACCCCTTTTCTGTACTCCTACCATGTAATTTGTTCTTATAATGAAATAGAAACAAATAGAAAATAATTATATGAGAGGCTTTACATTTTTCACTTTGTGGATTTTCTTCATGATATAATATATACTTGGTAAGTATTTTCTATATATGTTTTCTGTATGTAATGATTACCATGTATTCATACCTTCATCATTTAGTATCTTTTCCCTAATCTGTCTTTAAAGCCCTTTATTTTTTAATTAACTCTTTCCTACTAACATCAGAATAGATGTTCCATTTTTTTTTGTATTTTTGAAGCATTTCTAATACCCATTTCCCTCTTGCTTTTAATAACACTAAATACAGCATTTCTAAACCTTTCAGTAACATCAGTATATTATGTAGATCAGAAACTAAATCATAGATTCTCTTGACCTCAGTTGTCCTGTCAATGAAATAAGGGATTAGTTAGACTAAATGATTTCCTAATTTCTTTTCAGCTTTAAAATCATATTTACAAAGGAATTATAAAATATTTTGGATGTAAAATAACTGTATATTTACTATCAAAGGAAAGGCGATAGATTAGGTGCCAGTACTTTATAATGCTCCTCATAAAGGTCACCCAGACAGTATTTTCAGTGGAAAAGGAAGTACTTGCTGCTTACAAAGGCCTTAGGAAATCTGGGAAAATGGAGAGGAAGAGTCCCTTTCCCACTTTCATTTCACCCACCTCTCTCAGGCTGGCTTATCACCACTCCATCCCACACCCGCTCCTGTTTCACCTTCCCCAGACATTCCTGCTTGCCTTCACATTGATTTCTAGCTATCTGTTAAACATCCTCATGAGCTGGATATAGTGCTATCACTACTGAGATAACTAAGTTGATTATTTCAGGTCATGTGTATACAGGTACAGATTTTAATAGAGTAAATTTTATAGCTTGATTTTTTTTCTTCCTTTCCTATATAAAGTGTAAAAAGTGGCATGACTCTTTAAGTTATCCATTACACAAATACAGTGCAATTTTTGTTGTATTAATTGGTAAATTAAACTAACACAAAATAATTGACTTATACCAACTGGAAATAGGGAAAAAACTATTTTTAAAAAAAGAAACATCAATTCCTAGTATCAGTTGCACATATTAATTTACAGGTTTTAAAAGGCATTCATATTTAAGCTTTTGTTAAGGGTGTTTTTTTTGTTTGTTTTCATTTTTACAAGAAAACTTGCTTTTTAGCAAAAGGAGTTTAAATGTTACCTAAAGAAATAATTTTTACATAGAAAAATTATAAGGTGCCCTCATTGAAAACACACAAAATAGTGGCATATGATAGATACGTATTAACTAAATATGCATCTGTTAGTATTATGTTACTTTGCATTTACTACCACCGTTTATATGTGATTTAGATTCCCCCTCAGTCACGCTGAAGGTCTTCATCTGCTTCATTCACCGTAGGCAGTGATTCTATGCACAATTTCATCTCTGTTCTTTACTATAATAAAGTTAACAAAGTTTAAGTGCTATGACACCTATTTAACATTTCCTCCCATCCTCCTCTTGCCAGATGCTAGAAAATTTGTACAGTATAGTTGCTTAGACTACTAGAACTCTAGAGTTTTTGGTAGGTGCTGTGTTATTAGAGGGACTTTGCTTATTTTCACGTACCTTTTTCATTCACTATAGAACCATACAAAGAATCTCTGTGAGCACAGTCTTTAACATCTTGCTGGTCAAGACGCAAGCCATTTTTTTCCAGACACTGAGCCAGACTGTGCCATATAAGTTCAATTTTTCTGACTGTTCTTTAGTGTTCAAGCTATCACCTATAGCAAGCCTGATGAAACTAACTATGTAGGAATGGCCTCTACTGTGGCCAGAATTCCTGAAGGGAAATGGTCAATTGGGCTATTCCTTAACAGTCTATAATAAATGGAATAAATCGTTAATTCAGTTGATGTGAACTAATTAAATTTGAGAACTTAGGAATAGCACAGACCTAGTACTTCTACTCAGTTCCTGGTTAGCAAGGTTTCCTGCTCCAGTTCTTAGAATAATTCCCTTGATTCTCTCTTACCTTTGACCTCTGTCTAGATAGAAATACTTCCATTTAAATTCATGAGGAATAATTTTCAGCCACAAAAAGGTTTACTCCATTATGCAAACCAACTTTTCAGGATAAGCCAATAAAAAGAGGTCATATTTAAAACTGAAGCCACTACTAAGAAAAATAAATGGTTAGCACGAGATATTTTCTTACCTAATCTAATAGTCGATATAAAACCATCTTTCTTACACTACAAGAATCTCTACGTTAATGGAAAATTTATATTTGAGCAAATATTTAGTTTTATAACCTTAAGTTAAAAAATATTTTACATAAACATGTTTTAGAGTTTTATTTTTCCTATGCATTGTAAAATGTTTCAATTTTCAAGGTATAGAGAGATTTCAGAAATTTTCAGAAGATAATGATGGTAACATGTTAAATTTTATTTGATGATTGTAGTATGGTACAAACTACCAGTATTCAGATTTGGTCAAAATACTTTTTCTCCTTTTACCTATTGCATTCTTTTATTTGGTCAATGGAGTACATGTGTATAAAGTTAAATATATATATATATATTTTTTTTTAGCTATTTAAATATAAGTATAAACTTATATTTAAAAGACATCTCCTGCTGATAGTATAAGATAAGAATTTTTCAAAAGATTAACATTTTTCTTGGGACATCACTGGATATGACTTCAGCTAAGTTACCACTTGAATACATGTTTTACATTTCATTAAATTAATGCTAGGGATCTATTTATCATTAACATTTTGGGAGAACATGGACATTAAGGTAGAAGAGTGGACTGCTGTCGTATCTCAACTCATTATGCTTTGATCTTCTTCTAAATATATCTCCCTGTCAGTTTTCATTCCAATCCCAAAGAAAGGCAGTGCCAAACAATTGCACTCAGTCTCACACACTAGTAAAGTAATGCTCAAAATTCTTCAAGCCAGGCTTCAACAATACGTGAACCATGAACTTTCAGATGTCAAGCTGGTTTTAGAAAAGGCATAGGAACCAGAGATCAAATTGCCAACATCTGCTGGATCATGGAAAAAGCAAGAGAGTTCCAGAAAAACATCTATTTCTGCTACTGACTATGCCAAAACCTTTGACTGTGTGGATCACAATAAACTGTGGAAAATTCTTCAACAGATGGGAATTCCAGACCACCTGACCTGCCTCTTGAGAAACCTATATGCAGGGCAGGAAGCAACAGTTAGAACTGGACATGGAACAACAGACTGGTTCCAAATAGGAAAAGGAGTACGTCAAGGCTGTATATTGTCACCCTGATTATTGAACTTATATGCAGGGTACATCATGAGAAGGGCTGGGCTAGAAGAAGCCCAAGCTGGAATCAAGATTCCTGGGAGAAATATCAATAACTTCAGATATGCAGATGACACCACCCTTATGGCAGAAAGTGAAGAGGAACTAAAAAGCCTCTTGATCCTCTTGATGAAAGCGAAAAAGGAGAGTGAAAAAGTTGGCTTAAAGTCCAACATTCAGAAAACGAAGATCATGGCATTTGGTCCCATCACTTCATGGGGAAATAGATGGGGAAACAGTGGAAACAGTGTCAGACTTTATTTTTCTGGGCTCCAGAATCACTGCAGATGGTGATTGCAGCCATGAAATTAAAAGACACTTACTCCTTGGAAGGAAAGTTATGACCAACCTAGATAGCATATTCAAAAGCAGAGACATTTCTTTGCCAACAAAGGTCCGTTTAGTCAAGGCTATAGTTTTTCCAGTGGTCATGTATGGATGTGAGAGTTGGACTGTGAAGAAAGCTGAGCGCCGAAGAATTGATGCTTTTGAACTGTGGTGTTGGAGAAGACTCTTGAGAGTCCCTTGGACTGCAGGAGATTCAACCAGTCCATCCTATAGGAGATCGGTCCTGGGTGTTCTTTGGAAGGAATGATGCTAAAGCTGAAACTCCAGTACTTTGGCCACTTCATCCAAAGAGTTGACTCATTGGAGAAGACTCTGATGCTGGGAGGGATTGGGGGCAGGAGGAGAAGGGGACGACAGAGGATGAGATGGCTAGATGGCATCACCAACTCGATGGACGTGAGTTTGAGAGAACTCCGGGAGTTGGTGATGGACAGGGAGGCCTGGCGTGCTACAATTCATGGGGTCTCAAAGAGTCAGATTCGACTGAGCGACTGAACTGAACTGAGGGTCTCCTTATGTGTCTTTAATTTTAAATGCTAAATTATTTTTCATGTAACAATATTTTTTATAATTTTGAACCAGAACACATTTTGCACATGAAGATCAAAAATTTGTGATTATAGTTAGTGATATTTTTATGTTCATCACAACGTAGTTTATCTTACATAAAACTATGCAGTAATTAGCAATTTGCTGTAAGAAGCTTTATTTACTCTTTCCTCCATAAAATAACATTTGTATTCTTATAATTAGATGGTTATTTATGGAGTTGTTTTTTCTTCTTGATAAGGAAACTAACTGAATAAGATTACATTAATCATTTTTGAGACTGTGCTATGAAAGCTAATTTTCTACTTTTCTGTATATACATTTAGTAATTATATATGTTAAATGACTCTTGCTAAAATTAGATCCCACCAAAGGCACAAGGTAAATGTATCAAAACTAGTACTGTTCGTATCTCTACCTCTTTTGATTAATGTAAAATATTGTAATTTCTTTCAGTTGTTTGGAGGAAAATTTGAATGTCCATCTATGGCTATTTAAATAAAAGTTTGAGCTATCTTATGTAATGTATAGAAAGTTAAGAATTCATTCAAGAATTTTAATGCTTTTATTTCTTTATCCTTGGATTTAGACATTTGTGGATATGGTATGTGAGAATGCTTTTTCTAGGAAGATGAATACATTTTGTTATTGTCTACTCACTAAGTCATGTCCAACTCTTCTGCAACTCTGTGGACTGTATAGCCCACCAGGCTTCTTTATCCCTGGGGTTTCTCAGGCAAGAACACAGAGAAAGTGCTTCACAAGATAGTGCTTCATAAAATGACTTTGTTTTCTTATTTTTTACTGGAGTGGTACCAATGGCTATTTCTTTTAAAGTTTTTATTAATTTATTTTTATGCATAAGTCATACATTCTTAAGTTGCACAATTCAAAAGATAAAAGTTCTTCATGCAGTGTCTCTCTCACTCGTTTCTCAGTTCTTCTCCTAGGAGGCAGTCACAGTTACCAAGTTCTTTGAGTATCACTCTAGAGATACCTTCTGAATGTATAAGCAGAATGTCTCTCTCTTTCCCTCTCATTAAATTTTTTTACAAGTGGTAACAAAAGTAAAACATTTTGCTTTTTTTTTTCCCACTTCAGTATGTGTCAGAGATTTTTTTTTATTTTATCAGTACTTGAAGGGCTTCTTTATATTTAAGGGGAAATGGCTATATTAGAAGGAGCTGTACTGCCCATACTTCTTACCAAACGGTAAAAAATGTTAAAATAATGTTGGATTACTTGTTATAACTATAGAGAGATAGAAAAGTAACATAGTCACATGAGATGACAACGTGTTTAATTGTCATATATATAGATATGCTTGGAAGAAATGTTTTGTTAGAAATGTGATGTTGTACTTACATCACAGTTATTTTACATTTTGCATATTATAGAAATAATAAATTTCTATTTTAAATAATTTTCTTATAGCCTTAATGATTTAAAAATGTAAAGCAAAACTACTTTTTCCACTTATTTTGGCAAAAGTATGTATGTCCATTATAATCTTCATATTTTCTCTTTTCCTATGTCCCATTTTCCCTAGGCCAAACTGAGGTCTCAAATAAAACTCCTCTGAAAGAGTACCATGAATCTTCTGCTTTCTGCACTAAATCCTGAATTGACTGAAGGTTCTGGGAACTTATTTTCAAAGCACCTAATTAAATGGGACTTTGAGTGACTTGTAGTCTCCATTGCTTTCTATATTCCATTCAGCTGTCAGTCAGTTTCACACTGCTCCAGCCTTGAAGCTGATAAGATCTAGAGGCAGTAATTTTATGGTTAAGGTTGTAAGACATTCCACCCCTAGAAATCTTGCTAAAGTAGAAGGTTAAGACACACAAAATGATGGGGCCTTCAGCCACTCCTTAGCATAGCTGATGGAGTCCTCCTTAATTTCTAAAGCAAAATAGAATGTGTTATTTTAATTTTTAGCTATTTCATACTCAAACAGCATTTCAGAACCCCAGGTATGTTGCAACATGCCAAAAATGGCTAGATTTTATTTCAGCCAAAATCTAGATTAGGAGTGTTTAATGATGTTTGTAAATTCTGATTATAAATATGGAATTTAACTGTTCCAGGTGACCTGTTGCATAACTTTCACTTGGTCCTTATATTTCTAAATCAAATTGCAAGCTAATTTACTAGTTTGAAACTAATATAGATTTTGATGGAAAAAATCACTGATGTTTCATTTGTGGAAACTGTGTGATCCAGATAAAATATAAAATGTATTCTGGTAAATTTAAACATACTGTCATCTGTGAGCTACATATGAGTCAGTTTTAGACCCATAACATTTTAATACTGCCTGTTCCGCTGATCCATGTCTGTTAATTTAACAAGGCTAATGATCACATGATGCCTATGACCAAATGTCAGTTCTCAAATGAGAGAGAATTTCTCCGTGTTCCCATGTTTATGAGTTCATACTCCAAAAGCATGTGATTTGGTTAACACTTTCTCAGCAAGCATAAGGACAGTTGTATTTATTGGCCATGGAATTATTTGGTTTCTTTTAAAATCTAGATTAAAAAAAATATAACTATTGGTGCCCCAAAATTTCATGGGCTAGGGATTTTGTAAACTAACTGTAGAATGTTAATTTAACTAATTTATTTTAACTTTACCCACTATAAGTTTTAGTAACTTTTCTCATCACCTTGTGAGAAAAGAAGATGTGATTTATTAATTATGCTTTCAAAATTTTAGGAAAGAAGTGGTTAGACAGGAGAAGGAAGTAAAATATAAATTTAGAAAGGGGGTAAAGAGGTCAGAATTTGTAGATATGACTGTATACTTGATAAAAAATCAGAATCAAATGAAAATGTGTAACAAATAATAGAATTTAGTAATGTGACTTAGTACAAAATTTATATACAAAGAAATCCATAACTTTTCTAGATACAAATGAACAGTAGTTAGAAAATAAGCCAAGACATCATTTATAATAAACTCAAAATATACCAGGTAGTAAGCTAATAATATATGTGCAAGATCCAGCTGCTGAGTAAAACTTTTTAACATTCCTAAGGGACACACAAAAGGAAGCTTGAGTAATTGAAGAAGAAGTTCCACTATCAAATATTTTGAATCTCCATAAATTAACTTAAAAATTTTTAATATGATCCCAATCCCAATACCAGTAGGTTTTTTCTTTTCTAAGAAAGGCTGTCTACATAAACAAACCTACCTACAAGAATAGTGAAGAAAGTTGTGAAAAGAAAACTAACGATGAATGACATGGGATACAAATGGCCATACCAGTTATTCAAATGTACATAAAATTAATACTTAAAACAATTATCTACGCACATGAATAGACTAATATAGGCCAGTAATAGACTAAATATCATAAATAGGCCAAATGCATTTACGAATATAAAAATGGCATTGCCTGTAGGTAGAAAAATGATGAACTATTGATAAATAATGTTTGGGACAACTGGGTAACTATTTTTAAGAGATAATTAGATTGGTTCCATACATTACTCCAAATATAAAAATTAATTTCACTTGGAAAGAAAAATATTTTTATTATCATTCTCTCATAATGGGGAAACATGATACAAAATTTAGATCCTACAAAAAATACATTGGTGTGATCAGCTCGATAAAAGTAAAAACATTTCGTATGAAAGAAACCACAGCAAAAAAAGGCAACAGTGAAACAGCAACCTCACATCAAGTTTGAAACATTATATTCAAAGCATGAATTCGTTTAATATACAGACTACTCTTAGAAATCCTTCAGGAAAGAAAAAAAAGACCAAAAATGAAGAAAGCATTTGAAGAAGCAGTCTACTGAAAAGGAAATGAAAAATAAACTACAAAGAGATACTATTTTTTCTCTCTCACATAGGCAAAACTAAAAAGTTAGTAAACCTTGGCAAAGACATAAGGAAATAGGCAGTCCCATTGTTCTTAAGAAACTGTATTGGTATAGGATTGGTGAGCAATAGGAAATTTTAATCAACAGTAAAAAAACACATATCTATTGACTCAGAGTACTTATAAGAATTTAATCCACTGGTGATACTCTTACATATGTGAAATGCTGCATAAACAACTATATTCATTCAAGTTATTTGTATTAGAAAAAGATTGGAAGAAGCCTAATTGTTCATCAGAAGAGAAATAAATATATATTTTTCCATTTGTCCATTCAGTGGGATTTTACACAGTCATTTAAAATTTAGAGTGAGGCAGTGTGTATGTGTATATATGTGTGTAAATAGATATGGAAAGATCCCTAAATATATTGTTAAATGAAAAAACAAGTAATGTGTGTATGTGTGCATGTGTGTGTACATTGAATAGAAGCATACTTTTTTGTATGAAAGAAAGAAAGTGAAAGTGTTAGTCACTCAGTCATTTCCGAGTCTTCATGACCTCATGGACTGTAGTCAGGCTCCTCTGTCCATGGAATTTCCCAGACAGGAATGTTGGAGTGGGTTACCATTTCCTTCTCTAGGGAGTTTTCCCGACCCAGGGATCAAACCCAGATCTTCTGCATTGCAGGCCGATTCTTTACCGCCTGAGCCACCAGGGAAGCCCCATACATTGCTATATGCTTATATAAGTACAAAGATATCTCTAGAAGAATGCATGAGGAAAAAGGGTGGGAGGCATATGAGTATATTTTTAATTAAAAAGTGATTTATTATTTTAAAAAAATTCAGGCAAGCTCTTAATGATTATAAAGTGTATCTACCCAAATGCATGTAACTGCAACAACCTTTTTTTTTACTTTATGCCCAATAAAAGATTGTCTACGAGGTATCATGGTTCAAATTAAATCTTGATCCTTGGTTTTAGAAAATGTCCTCTTTTATTAGACTGTAGAAAGTTTAGAGAATGAAAACTTGCGTTAAATTTAGTAAAGATGTATACAACCGTTCTTACCATTAAATATTTTGGAGTGAAGGTGGACATTTAGTATTTTTATTCATGCACTCAGAGCCTGGATTGTTCTCTTTAATCACTAACTCTCTCAGACATTTATTGAGCAATCACTATTGACCAGGCACTGTGCTTCTATGGATGTAAAGGTTTACAATATGGGTAAATAGAGCTAATTTCATCACTGAAAGGTACCTAATACTCCAAGGCAAAAAATGGAAATCCACAAAGAGCCCCAAACTTCTTTCAAGTGGTTAGCTTTCATTTTCTTTCTCATCACATTATTTTTAAAATCACAAATGTTAATATGTTGTAAATTGATTAATTTTAGATTCATCAAAATTATGATTATCTTCTGATTATGTTACTAATATAAATTGCAGAATATCTAAAGATTGGGTAAGATTGGCTAGCAAGAGAATGAAAGAGAGGCAAAAATTCAAATAATACTTAAGAAACACCCCTGATATAGAGTTAGCCAGGGCCATTGTAGGAATACCTGTTACCGCCTTACTTATTCTCTCTGAAGTATTAATTGCAGTCTAACCCTGGCAAAGAAAAAGATTTGGTCTTGTTTAGTACAAGTTTCCAGAGAAGGCAATGGCAACCCACTCCAGTACTCTGGCCTGGAAAATCCCATGGACGGAGGAGCCTGGTAGGCTGCAGTCCATGGGGTTATGAAGAGTCGGACACGACTGAGCGACTTCACTTTCACTTTTCATTTTCATGCACTGGAGAAGGAAATGGCAACCCACTCCAGTGTTCTTGCCTGGAGAATCCCAGGGGCGGTGGAGCCTAGTGGGCTGCCGTCTATGGGGTCACACAGAGTCAGATACGACTGAAGCAACTTAGCAGAAGTCCAAGTTTCAAGTTTCAGTCACTCAGTCATGTCCGGCTCTTTGCAACCCCATGGACTGCAACACGCCAGGTTTCCCTGTCCTTCATCAACTCCCGGAGCCTGCTCAAATTCATGTCCATCAAGTCAGTGGTGCCATCCAACCATCTCATCCTCTATTGTCCCCTTCTACTCCTGCTTTCAATCTTTCCCAGAATCAGGGCCGTTTCTAATGAGTCAGCTCTTCATGTCAGGTGGCCAAAGTATTAAGAGTTTCAGCTTCAGCATCAGTCCTTCCAGTGAATATTCAGGGCTGATTTCCTTTAGGATTGACTGATTTGATCTCCTTGCATTCCAAGGGACTGTCTCAAGAGTCTTCTCCAACAGCACAGTTCAAAAGCATGAATTCTTTGGTGTTCACCTTTCTTTATAGTTCAACTCTCACAACCATACATAACTACTGGAAAACCCGTAGCTTTGACTAGACGGATCTTTGTTGGCAAAGTAATGTCTCTGCTTTTTAATATGCTGTCTAGGTTGGTCATAGCTTTTCTTCCAAGAAGCAAGCGTCTTTTAATTTCATGGCTGCAGTCGTGTTTCCATTGTTTCCCCATCTATTGGCCCTGAAGTGATGGGACTGGATGCCATGATCTTAGTTTTCTCAATGTTGAGTTTTAAGCCAACTTTTTTCACTCTCCTCTTTCACTTTCATGAAGAGGTATGTTTAGTACAGTATTCCTCAAACTTGAATGTACATTATGTTTGGAGCATTGATTAAATGCATTTCTGGGCCCCACCCTCAAGCCTTTTGATTGAGTGTGGAGAAGGACCTAAGATTTGTATTTCTTGTAAGCACCTGGTGATTCTGATAACGCTGATCCAGAATTACACTTTGAGAAAGCCTATGTTTTAATGATTATATGAACTAAATATAAACTGAAAATGTTCATAGTACTCAGAATAGTCTGCAAAAGGCAGAATTGAAATCTTAAATTTGAAAATATAAATTTGGCCTTAAATCCTGTCACCTAATCCTAGCCTAGCAGATTCCTGTAGGGTGATTGTAATCCCTAGAGCTTATACAGTTGATATCTTAAAATTAATTTTAAAAAATTAATTTTATATTCATGCACCAGTAACGCCAGTCTCAAAGAGTCCTGATGAGGGTGGAGGGATGTGGGCTTTACAGAATAATCAATGGAGAAGGCAATGGCACCTCACTCTTGCCTGGAGAATCCCATGGATGGAGGAGCCTGGTAGGCTGCAGTCCATGGGGTTGCTAAGAGTTGGACACGACTGAGTGACTTCACTTTCACTTTTGACTTTCGTGCATTGGAGAAGGAAATGGTAACCCACTCCAGTGTTCTTGCCTGGAGAATCCCAGGGATGGGGGAGCCTGGTGTGCTGCCCTCTATGGGGTCGCACAGATTCAGCCACAACTGAAGCGACTTAGCAGCAGCAGTAATAGAAGCCCAAAACTACAGTGGTTTCCGTTTACCTAGTTAAACCAGATGTTCTCAGAACACATTCAGTTCATGCAAGTATCTTCTGTAGATTTTTTTTTCCTTATCAATATTTCAAAATAGCTTGAGGGAATGCAAAATTGCCAAAACTTTAGGTTGAAAGCAAAACAATAAAAAAAAACTTAGATGTCATAAAATTATAACTGAGTAAAAAAAATTTCATACAGTTAAACATTTGCAAGATCTAAGACTTCTTTTCTCTAAATGCTTAATGTATAAGATTAAGATATTATCTTAACTACTTCTGGTTCAAGAGATGAAAAGCAAAACTGGTTAGGTGTGTTTTCTGGGCATTTTAAATTTTTTAAGAGTTAAAAGAACAACCAGTCCTGAATCTTTCAGTTAAACTTTTCTTTAATATTGCTATGGAGTAATATATTCACATGTTGATTCCTGTATCGGTTGAAAGTACAATTTACAGAGTAGTATATTCACAACTTTAGCTTCAGTGAGCTGTTTCTGTCTGTATTGCAGGGATTCATGGTCCCAAGAGACACTTGTAGATCCTTAGAAGGAAAGTTACTAGAAGGGACTAACTGTTCACGCAGAGCATTCAGAGTTTGGGGGCCACAGTCTACAGTGAAAATACCTTTACATTGTGGCCTTTTACTGCTCATACACATACATACATGCATACATTCATGAGTACACACTTGTATGCACACACATATGACTATTATATACATAATATACATTCATATACAGAGGACTGAAGCCAAAGTTACGCAAACTGTGTGCCAGGATGTTTGAGTATTTTTCTACTCTATTTGATTTCTTTAATGTTTAAAAAATGCTGATCAGGGTAGTTGATTTCATAACCTACTAATGAGTTATACCTTACTTTCTGAAAAGTGCTGTTTTGGAAAAACTGAAGAAGAGATCAAAGCATCAGCAACACATATGAGCAGCCAGGATGCAGTTTTCATTCTTTTTTTAAAAAATTTGTTTTTAATTGGAGGATGATTACAATACTGTGTTGGTTTCTGCCATACATCAACATGAATCAGCCACAGGTATACATATGTCCTCTCCTTCTTGAACTCCCTCCCACCTCCCATCCCATCTCACCCCTCTAGGTTGTCACAGAGCACTGAATTTGAGCTCCATTCTTTTTATTTGTTTTTCATTATTGTTGTTTTGCATTTCTAACACATGTTCAGATGATTCTCACAAGTGTCTAGGATCACACTTGGAAAACACCTGTGTTGTGATTATATAGACTAAATGCAGAGTGAAAGGGTTTTTTCCTTTGTGCTCCTGGTTTGAAATACTTACTGTGAAAGTCCCCCTCCATCCAATACACACTAACACACCAGGAGGTGGTCATTTCTAACAGGTATAAGGGCAGTTGTCACATGGCTCATGTCAGCAATCATGGGTACTTTTTCTAAACAAGCCACCAAGTAGAAATATTTGTATCTTGCTGTGCTGTGCTTAGTTGCTCAATCACGTACAACTCTCTGCAACTCCATGGACGGTAGCCCACTAGGCTCCTCTGTCCATGGGGATTCTCCAGGCAAGAATACTGGTGTGGATTGCCATGCCCTCCTCCAGGGGATCTTCCCAACCCAGGGATTGAGCCCAAGTGTGCAATCCCACATTGCAGCAGATTATTTACCTTCTGAGCCACAAGGGAGGCCCAAGAATACTGGAGTGAGTACCCTATCCCTTTCTCCAGGGCTCTTCCTGACCCAGGAATCAAACCGGGGTACCCTGCATTGCAGGTAGATTCTTTACCAGCTGAGCTACCAGGGAAACCTATTTGTATCTTAAGTAAGTAAGTGTAGTCACACAGTCGTGTCCAACTCTTTGGGACCCCATGGACTGTAGGCCACCAGGCTCCTCTTTCCATGGGATTCTCCAGGCAAGAATACTGGAGTGGGTTGCCATATCCTTCTCCAGGGGATCTTCCTGACCCAGGGATCGAACCCGGGTCTTCCACATCACAGGCAGATGCTTTACCCTCTGAGCCGCATCTCAAATTCAAACAAAATGTTAAGTCATTAGTTTAGGAGAAAAATTATCCCAAAGGAAATTTCCAGTCTTAAGTGTATTCTCTTCATTGGGTTTCTCTAATGAATTTACTTTTCTTTTACAAGGAAACAAAAATGATGTTTCTCCAAAAAATGTTAACTTGTGATTTAACAAAATAACCTATATTAATAAGAAAATATAATCATTACATAACTATTTTAGGTCTCCCGCATTGGAGGCAGACGCTTTAACCTCTGAGCCACCAGGGAAGCCCCCAAAATTAACTATCATTCAAAACTTTTTGTTGCTTTGTAACTTGATCACTTTGAAATCATTTTCAAGCAATGCTTATTAATCATATTCAAGCCCTTTCTGTTAGAATATGAATCTTGTTAACAGCAAATCATTTAAAAAACTTTAATCTTACAAGCCACTCCTCAGAAGATATTTTGTTAAAAACAGTGATATTTCCACTTGATTAATGTTCATGTTGTATTTGTATAAAATGGAAATCATGTTGAATGTAGAGTGATAAATCTTGGATTCCAGTCTTCAGATGTATAAATACCTATATAATCCCAGAGACGCTCAATTTTCTGATCTGTGAAAAGGAGATAATATTGCTTGCCTTTGCTGTTTCACAAAGTTGTGAAGATCAAATGAGATTTAATCTAAAAAGGCTTTATAAATCATAAAACATTGTGGTATTATTTCTATTTTTAAATTGCTTTGTTAGTTCTAGAAAGGAATCATTTCTACCACGAGACCAATTTTAATTGTAGTGGTAGTTGAATATATCCATCTTGACCTTTAGTCTTTAAAAAAGATTAAAAAGCCATTTCAGAGTCACTAGAATATGCCTTGACCTATAGACAATGAGTAAGTTGATATAATTATTCTTTTCCTTCTGTTAATGGCATGTAATTGAATGGTTGATATTTACATTAAGACAAAGTTCTAACTGTCCATATATATGATATTCTATTTGGGCCATGGAATAGTTGCCCATAATATCTATATAAATCACATGTACAGGAGAGCTTCTTTCTGGCCCTGTGCAACTCCTGCAAAAATATTCAGCATCTCTCAGTTTGAGGTCAACTTTCCTGTTCCTTTTCACTGAAGGTGATTGACATTTCCCAACATTGATGCATCCTGATGTTTGAAATAAGATAGCTCTAAAACAACTGTTTCCAGAATTACTTAAATAACTCTCTCTTAGAAGTAATGGTGATGACAAAATTAATGTCAACAATAAATAAAAGACTCAATACCTCTCCAAGTTTCTCTGCATTTGAACCTGAGCTTTACCTTTATGACAGCATCAACTGCCCCTAAATGAAGCCTGTGCTCCAGCCAGTTTTGACTACTTGTACCTGAAGTATGTGTGAGTGGCATCAATTTTACTGACGATGTTGTGGAGGAAAGAGCTAAGGGTAAAGGGTCACACATGCAGAGTCCCTCAGAGCCCCTCTGCAACACCTGTCCTCCCCAGTCTGCCCATCATCTGCCAATGAACGTTCCCTTCCACTCTGCCCAGGTCCCAGTCTCCTCAAATCTCTCAACCCTCCAGCAGAGCACTTAAAGCCTGATGATAGCTCTGCAAAACAAGACGCCATCCTGTGATAAGGATTCTCCTGCATGAAAAGGCAACAGGGAACCATAAATACCAATTATAAATAATGATGGGAATTATAAATAATAGGGAAAATGCTTTTTTCTTGTTACGTTTTTCTCTTTAAAAGTATTTGCTGCTTTAGTAAAAGTACAATATTGATCTCTTCTTTGAGCTCGGGAAAAGAGAATACAAACATTGTATTTACTGGACCTCAGACAGCATTTGACCCCTCTCCTGTGCTCTCTCACCCTTTTTTCTTAAGGGCTTGGTGTGACTTTTCTAAGTCCTTATCATGACACTGATTCTTGGGTGAATATCTTACTAGGCTCAAGTTACCCTGGGTGCTTGGAGACTCTCCACCTGTCCTTTGATTCTAACAAGGCAACGTTAGCATTTCAGTGATTGGAAAAGAGTCTGCAGCCTGATATTTAGGTCACATTCTTAGTATGGAGAACCTTTTGCCCAAATGAGGGAAGCCCTGGTGTTCTGTCTTTTGAGAATTCAGTGTTTGGTTGTGGGAACCGAGTCATACCTGTATTTACTTTAATTCTCCAGTTCCTAACTGGTGACACAAGCCCAGACATTGTTTTGTCATAGCAACTGGTGTTACCTTCCTCTCTTTCTTCACCCAAATTAAGCTTCACTCGGAGCAAAACTCATGGGTGTCCCTGCTGATGAAGTCTGGGTGTCCCTGTTGATGAAGTCTGGGTTTCCCTGAGTAGTCTTCACTGTAAAATATTCGCAGCAAACGCTCAAACCAGATCTTGAGCATTATGCTTCATAGTGCTTTGTCATGCAGCACACTGCAAAGCCGTCTTCTATCTTCCTGCTATTGTGTGGTCAGGAAGAAACCTGGCCTATGCGTGTAGGAAGCTCTCCACATTTCCTGAAATCTGACTCTTCAGACTTTGCAGGCATTCTGTTGGGGTAGCATCTGAGGTTGGTCATCCCACACTTGTAACTCCTATGGCTGGAAAACTTTTCATTGATCTCTGTAATTTTTCTGACCGAGAGGCTGGTCAGTCTTCTAATATTTCAATGATATGTCTAAACACAATGCAAAATCCTCTTTTCCAGTTTCTGAAAATGTTTCTGCAGTAGCACTGGAGCAAGGGTTTCTCTCTGACTGACCACCCTCAGAGGAGATTTCCATTCTCATAGGAATCCTGTTTAACCTGGTGAATCTGGAAGGTTTTAATTCACCCCAAGTATTAATATATTACTAAGTATCTTTTTTTATCTTCCAAAAAAGACTTATTTTTCTAAGAATTCGTGTGCCCATTGTGGCTGGAACGTATATCAGTTTCTTACCTGCTCTTTCACATAGGGAGTTTTAAGTCTCACCCACTCCAGTAATCACACTTAACGCTCTGTAAGCCTGGCTTTCCAGGCCGAACATCTCATCTCAAATAGAGCATCCCACCATTTGATCTAAGAGTAGTTGCCATAGCTTCTTATCTGATTATGAGGCAATAGTACAGGATCACCATGGACCAGTCTAAACTCCAAAGCAACACATATCCTAGCATTAGATAATCGTGGAGAGGACGTGTGCACTGTTAGGCACTCAGTCCTAGGATGGTTAAGAGACACAACTGGGCTATAATATACCTTAGTTCTGAGAATTTATTTCTACCAAAAAAGGAAAGAAAACAAGCTAAGCTATAGTCCAAAGCTCAATTAGTTTAGGGAAGAAATGGAAAATGTTCGTTTATTGCACTCAATTTTTAATTGTCAAAAAAAAACAAATCCTTTAGTCATTAAGGAATGGAAATTGCTGTTAACAAGCAAATCTGAATTTGGATCTCTCCCACATTATTGCTTTGCTCTTACATTTTTGGTGATTTTTACCTTTCACCTAAACCTCTAAAATCACAGGAAACAGATTATTTTATTTTTAAATAGACTAAAATCTAATTTCAAATTTTCCACATTCAAACTTAAAAAAAAAGTAGGCATTTTAGCAAATTAGAGTTTTGAGCAAATTCTTCCTAGAAGAGATTTACAGTCACTTGAGGATGGGACTCTTCAGCTATCTTTTGATACATGTTTTCTCTCTGAAAGTAGGAATACTTATTGATACCCTTTTAAGAGATGTAATACTGAGATTCTTTAGTTTTACAATTTAACATTTAGTAAATTTAGTAGAATTTACATTACTCTTTTTGGCTTGTACAGTATCATTTACATCAGTTTATTTTCAAGTATAATGATGAAATACATTAACATTCTATCTGGCAAAGAGTATTTCAGAAGCCAGTTTACTTAAGTGTGTGATCTAAAAAAATTTAACAAAATAATAAATTGTGTTCTATCACCTTATGAATTATTTTAATACATTTTTAAGAGTACTTTTCTATCATTTCTAACCTAACACCCTTCTCTGTATTACATTTTATTAACTCTGAGAAAGAGGAACCAGTAACTTGGGGAAATAACATAAAATTAAAGCTACCAATTCCTAAGGAAACTAAATTTAATGTTGGCATAATTGAGACTGAACATTCTATCTATAAAGTATTCTACCATAAAGCAAGTGGACACTTGGTGGGAAAAACAAGACTTTGCTCTGCTATGGATTTTGTCATCCTTTTTTTTTTTTTTTGGATAGGAGTAGGCAGTATGTTAAAATTTCAAGGCGTCGTTAATTTCCATAGCTAGTGTAAGATATAACTTATCTATGTTTTTAAGCATGAAATATTTTTCTTAACTGCTTATATGAGTATTGATTTGATCAGGTAGCAAAAATAAAAATAATGATTTCTTTCTTATATAGTATGATTTTTAAATTTAACTTTAGCTAATATTGTTAATAAAATCCAGTAAGCAAATACAGGGTGTTTGGAACCTGATCTTACAGTAAATGCTATAGTGCTAGGACCTCAGAGATAGTTATCTTTAAATATGAAGGGATCAACAGCACATCTCATTTATTATTGGCATCTCCTACTTAATTAAGGTGTTACGATTACTCATCATATGCTGAGATTACACAGAATAAAATTCTTTCTGTAGTTGTCCCTTTTCTTTGTTGCCTCTGAATTATTTATCTTCTACATTCCATTTCTGCTATCATTTCTAATATCTCTGCCTCACCACCACATCTTAAAACATGATATAGGATCCATGCTTATGTCTCAGTGTGTCCATACTAATGATGCTCCACTTCCAAGTTTTAATACAGGGTTTAGAGAGAAATGCTTAGGTTTAGTAACTTTTGAACATTAATAAAGGTGTCTTTGCACATTTGCATTAAAATACTAATGTATGTAAAATACAAAATCTGTACTATTTTCCTTTTGTGACAGAATAGGGCAAATATTAAATACGTTTTAGGTGGGAGACTAGAGAGAGAGTGGTTACTATCTAACATCTTGAACTATGAAAGTCAAGAATGTTTTAACTAGCACAGTCCACTGGGGTTCCTGCTCCTCAGGTCTCCGTTCTGATTATAATTGTGGAATATTCAAGAAGGTTTACTTTTATGATTGAGCTTACTATTAGTGTGCCTGTTTTATGTTATTCTCTGGAATTGGGGGGGAGGAAGGGGGAAATACACATTTAGTGAGAACTATTCATTAGCCACCATTGAAGGAGAAATTGAACTTTAAAGCATCTATCAAAAATTCTCTGGTGAGCCTTTTATTACTATCTTGTCTTGAGCCCTTTTTTTAATGACATCTATTATCAGATTGAAATGGCGATTGAGACGCTGCAAAAGTCTGACGGTCTGTCCACTCACAGAAGCTCTCTTCTCAACAGCCATGTAAGTTGCCTCTTCTTCATGTAAACTAATCTCTTGCTTGTTCTGCATGTGTTGCTTGCTTCTAAATGCTTGTTTTATTTATTTACTTATTTATTTTGCTTCTTAACCTTCCTTTCTCAGCTGCTTATGATCTCTATATCACTTAATGGCATTTTTGTACAGTGGACTAGCTAAAAACAGAGCCCACAATATACTACTTCCTTAGGATTTTGTACTGTTTTGGTACAGATATAACATTTCCAAGTTAATAACAAGCTGCCATAACTGGTAAAAAGTGGCTGATGATTTAAACTTTGCTAGTGTGGTATTTGTTTATAATGTTATGAAGCAAATGTTTGTCATCTGCATCTTCATGTCTGAGATGGAGAAATGGTTGTCTCTATTTGTATGACCAGTAATATCCTTTAAGTGGAAAAACATTAATGCCAAACCCAGTGATAAACTGTTTAAAATGATGTATTTAACAGTGGGCAGGAAACAGCTCCCTAGAGGAGCTCAGATCCTAAGACTTAAATAAAAATAAGTCTGGGCCAAGAGAAGAAGTGTGGCTCTAAATAAGCCATAAACTGCTAATAATTGAGATAAAACAGTATTATTGTTGTTACTGTTTCTTAAAGCCTTTAACCGTTACCCAGATGCAGCATCACTATAACACTGGGTGAGGATAAGAAAGTGATAACCATTTGTGAAACTATAAACAGTCTCATTAAATGTTCAAATTTTGGGGAATCAATGAAAATTGATTACGAATTATTTTGTTATCAAGATTTCTGAATATATGAGGAAGAGTTAAAAGACTGTCTCTTATACACATCTTTATGTTCTTACATCTTTGTTTTTAGATGAAGTAGTTTGTTTTTTATTTTCCCAAAGGGAGGTATCATGGCAAATAAAAACAGGTTAATGCATTTGGAGAATGACTAAAATTTTGGTGAAAATTATAGATTATAAATTCTAAAATAATATATATTTTGGCCCTTTTTTTGAAAGTTTAAGGAATATGATTTTCCCCTTTCTGAAAATTTGTATGCAGTATATCACTCTTTTATATTAATATGTTTCATAGGTATATTCCTGCTGTGTTGGCATGAATCTGTGGTTGTGTGTAAAGGCTGATTTGCTATATACTGTTAGAATGTTTGTTTTGGGGAGTGGGTGAGGACCACCTGGTGTTTTGTTTTGAAAATGGCAAGTGTTAAAAGTGTCGTTTATTTAGGTCAAAAATGTGCAGAGGTATAAAATAAAATTCCTTAAGTTTCCAGTTACTTTTTTGAACTTTCAGACATCGTAGAATTTGTGCTTTGATATTCAATTCACATGTCATTTTCGTTTGAGATATATATTTTAGTAAAATACATGATATGCTTAATTTAACTTGAATTAATTAAATTAGTTAGTCTTTTTATGAATAATAATGTGGATATAAGAAAATTTTTTCTTGTATGTTTTGATTAGATTTTTAAACTTTTCAGATATTTTAAAATTGTTATTCTCTTATAAAATTCATGAGGCACTAATGTTAACAAATTTGTATATTAAGCTACATAAACAGCAGAGACATGTTTTTTACTCTATGGCTTTGTATTTTTTATCAAATAGCATGGGAACTCTCCCATACTGTTTACAACTGACAGAGGCATTTCATTATATAGAAAGATGGGCATAAATGTTGCTAATGCAGTGATAATCTTTCTCTAAATATCCTGATTCACTTTTATTACACCTCTGAGGTACAGTTACTTTTACTTGAAAACAACGCATTTATAATCAAGTCTTTAGAAATAAAAATGATTCTTTAAATGGATATAAGTAGTGAAGAAGGAGTCAGTGTTTCTGGTGATGGTCAGGTTTTGTTTCTACCTGAACAGAAAAAAAAAAAAAAAAGTCCTCCTGTCTTTCTGTCCTTGGAAAGTTAGTGATGCTCCTAATTTTTGTTAGATTTATCCAAGGAATAAGCTACTATGTGCATTCCAGTGAAAATCACCTGGTGAGGGTATTTTAAATTCTGTTAAACTAATTGGTGATCTTCAGTTGATTTAAAAACATGTGTTAAGAGTTGTCTTTTTAATTTAAATATGGCTAACAATTTCAATGTTAATAAACTGGGAGTTACCTTTATCCCTTACTATTTATGACACAGAAATATTTGAGGTTTGTGGGATTCTTTGAAGTGGACATGAATTCAACTTTATGATAGTAGTTCCCTGACATCAGTTTCTACAAAGGACCGATTTCATTAGGCAAAACTTAGGAGAAATTATCAATAAGTTGTGTTCCGTGATTTTTGATCTGAAAGTCCACTGTCATTCTGTTTTGCAATATGGAATAGAATAGATTTTCTATTTTCTCATTATATATTTGATCATTTGCAGTAATTCAGGAGTCTGTTATTAGAGTCAAATAAATAACCCGTCTCAGTATAATCCATCCTGATTCCTTCATTTTTCACCTCTTTCTACACAGTAGAAGATGGAGTGAGGTATTAAATTTTATATCCCTGTTCAGTATATTCTTAAGAATATTTTGTACTGCTGTTCTATTTTTACCATCATCATGCTGTTATCATGCAGGTCAAAGTATATTTACAACGTGTCTGTTTCATATCCAACCTCACCAGTGACTGAGTACATTTACATTGAATGCTATGTTCTATTAACATTATTAACATAATGGCACTTATTTCAGTAATAGCTGAATAAATAGTAATAAATAGTAAATAGTAATATTTATTGACAAGTGAAAATTCTAAGACAGTAAAGATTGATATGTTTTGTCCACTGATAACATCCCTGGTGCCTAGAACAGTGCCTGGTACATAGTAGATGCTCACTAAATATTTGCTAAATGATTAAACATAGAAAACAAATAATGGATGGGAAAAGACCTTATCTTACCTTCAGTATTCTAAGTATCTTTGCCAATCGTATGTGCATTTATCTGGGGACTCATACGTGCATTCTTTGTTATGAAGTGTGCTTCAGTTAGATGTATTTGTGAGCCTTATTGATAGACAGTGGTCTTTTCCCTGTATACCATTTGAATGAAAGAATATATTGCTGGTCTGTCATTTCCTCATGTGGAGCCTTTAGTTTATTTAAATATTTCTAAGTTTTTTGGCATGTGAAAATGTTATGGGTAAATGATGGGTGGTCTTCCTAAATGGAATTAGAATATCTTAATTCTCTTCATTGCAGATTTAAGTTTATTTTATATTCCTTCTCAGTTATAATTAATAGAAACTGGTATTTAATGGTTATATTGTATCCAATTTGGGATACTTTGGATTATAAATTTAAATGCAGAAATGTTCTTAAGTGAATTGTCTCTAAATTTCATGTAACATTCTTCAGCTTGTACATTTTTAAAATTCCCTTTAAAATATATAAATAGCTTTAGGCACTTATTTTATATACTTTTCACAATTTAGCAAATAATTGTTTCATCAGTTTTGCATTTTAGTTATTGAAATATATTCAGCTCAAAGCAAAATGTTGTTTTATGCTCACTTTCCCTTGACTTGGCTGTGTTGTGAATATAACTTATGATGGAAATAAGACCTGTCAAAATACATATCATCAGTGAACTGAACTTAAAATGAATCCTAATGGATAATAATCCATCTGGGAAAAAATGCCAAATGTTACATTTAGATGTTAATTGGTGAATGCAATATGTATTTTTTTTAATTTGTCAATCAGTATTTCCCTTTGGGAAAAATAGGAACTGTTCATCTTACTTAATCTACTCTGATTAATATAGATTAAATGCAAAGGTTGAAAGACGCAATTATCTTGGTTTCGACCCTTACATGAATTTGTTAGTTCATTAGTAGAATACTCAGGTTTTAAAGATAAAGGTTAAAAGTTCCTATGTATTCCATAGGCTTTCAGAATCATAAATATAAACAAATATTTTAAGACATTTTATGAATGAATAAAAGAAATAGCAGTAGCTTATTTCTAAATTAGTAAATGTTAAGGATATTGAATTACTGTCCAAATACATTTTATTAAATACAAAACCCAAGGAAACAATGAATCTTATAACAGGCATTAACTCCCCTAGGGTAACACATGGAGTAAATGCCTTCAGGTTACATTTAACTGCCCATTTAACTGTTAAATGTAAGTTTCTCTTATAATAAAAATTAGTCCTTTCTTAATACTGTGTTTGAGACTCAAAGATCTGACTTAGAGTTTCATCACTGTGTCAGAACTCAAAGGTTAAATGCTGGCATGTAGAATGGAGATTATACTCCTCAGCTAAATTTCAAAATCGTGTATGATGACTCCTAAACCAGTTTCTGCTTACAGTGAGTGTGTCGGAGCACTACCCCTGTCTGTACAGCTGTTGGCAGGCTTTCTTGCTGGAGCTGTCGTGGCCACACAGAGCCACCTCTCATCCTTCAGGGCTTTTACCTCCACTTGACCTCCCTGTGCTCTCACTTCCCACGAGATCTCCAGGCTTCTGGCAAGGAATAAGAGTTCCTCTTCCTGCAAACAGGGCACAGGGAACAAAGCCCAGCTTTGCTGCTGTAAAACTTTATATATATCCACTAGAATATCCACCCTTGTGGAATTTTTCAAACCACTAATGATTTTGTGTACATAATATGTGTATAATTATGTATACACATATGGATGTGTGTGTACAAACACAGACACACAAATACATATTACAAGTAAACTCAGATTTTTAAAAACTGGATTAGAAATGAAGAAGAATCTTTAAGAATGTAGAACTATATAATAAAAACAATGTTTGCAAAACAGCCAATACAAATTGAGTGACTTGCTTAGCCACTTCAGAGGACCACATGGCCAATCCAATAAAAATTTAGTTTTCTCCAGGTTACTCACTGGGGGCTTGAGTAATATTATTTAGGCTTATGAGTATTTTAAGTCAACCTGTGCTGTACTTATCTTACTATTTCAGTGGAAGCTTTTCTTTGATTAAGAATGGCCTGATTAACATTTTTATATGTGCAAACATACCTTTGGACTAAAAGTACTTTATGTTAAACTTTAATTTGGCACAAGTTTTCACTTTAAAAATGTATTTAAAAGACAATTTTCTTGATTATGAGATTTTTCACTTTTCAAGCTATTAATGGAAAATTTATATATGATGCTTTAAAAATCAGTGTATATCACTTTCTTCTCTTTTGGAAAATCAGTGTACTAAAGATGATGAATAAAGTGACATAGTCAGTGGAAAACCATGTATCTCTTGATTTGCAAAATTACATTGAAAGATCTTTATAAATAACTCTTCTATTTGCACAGAGTAAGAAATTAAAGCTGAGTTATTCATGTTACTTTTGGAGGCCAATTAAAAATTATTTGGTGAACTTACAAGTTTTGAACATTTGAGGCTGTCTCTTATACACATCTGGCAGGTTTTTGAAATTTTAATTTGTATCTGATTAAATTATTTTCATTTACTTTATATCTTATTAAAAGTATTTTATATCAGATCTATTTTTATTATTTGTATACTTTTGGTTATAAAGTTCACATTTAAAAATTGATTATTTTTCCATTTCTGAAAACGTCCTTTAAACCAACACTTCCTATACAGATATATGTTCTGTTCATTAGCAAAGGGAGAAATATTTGATTTTTTATTGATTTTTATTTTTTGATAAATGATCGTGTCATTTTGGCTTTGACGATATGCATTATTACGTGAGGACACATATATATACATATAAACATATCTGACATTTTTAACTTTGACATTTTACTGGCATTGTGTGTTTCATGCTTGTGGATGGGGGTACTTCATTAGTTCAGTTGCAAAATATTAACTGTTTTTCCAAAAATACTTATAGTTTTTAATACATTTACCCTTTTGTAGTGTTTTCTTTATATTTCTTGATCTTAAGGAATTTAAGTCCTCATAGAATATTCCTTTATATATATTCTGTATTTTGATTCTCTTTATTTTATATCCTTTATATATTTAGAATACCAATGGAAGGCTTTATCTAGTACATGCACACAAAACAAGAGTCATTACTTTTGTGCGATATGGGTCACTAGAGCTGTCCTAACACTATTAAGTGTGGAGACAATGCTTTCCAATCCTGGTTATCTTACTGAAGCATGTGGATAAGATATGTGAGACAGGTTTAATTTGCCATGTTTTATGTGTTGTCTCCATCAATTGTGCTCATAATCAATGAAGTCTTCAAAATTTAAAAAGGAGTGCTAAAGAGAGGTACTGACCCACTGTTTTAGGCAGAATACTAGGCTGAGCTTTAATAACTGAATATCCCAATCAGTTTACCTCTTCTCTTTACCCTAAATGAATATGTCTATGTGAACTTTTTCTATGTGTCATGTAGAATATTCAGGAATCATGTGTGAATGCCTCCAGAAAAGTTGTGTACTGACAATAAGGTTACAAATGATTCATATCAAAAAAATTCTTAATTTTTTGACCATTATAAAAATAAATGCTTATTTTGTATAATCTTTAAAAAAATGTTTAGGGGATAATTGTGTATGTTCATAGGCAATAGTTATATTTAAATGTATTGATATGCACATGTGCTTCATAGAGAACTAAAAGGCTTCCTGACCAGAACATTAATTTTTATTTTTTTTTAAAGTACTCTGCTCTGTCCTTTAGGCTTAGTGGCCATATTTTCTAAGCCAACATCAATTTGGGTTTAATGGCATAAGTTTTAGTTATAAATATCATGTATGACTATTTGAAATTGAAAAGGTTCTGGAATATTGTCTTGGTTAAAGGAAAAAAATTTAAAAACATTTTAATGGTCTTTTTTATTGAGATTCTGAATGTATAGGTTTGAAGTTTGATCACAAATCTTTATGTAAGCAAAATGGAGAGATGCTTTAGTTTATTTGACTGTCCTTATTATCGTTTTTAGTATGTGTGAATTACCGGAGGACAGGGGTGAGGTCACATTCATTTTTGCATCTGGTAGGCGCATAGCACATTGCCTGGCTAATAGCTGATGCTCAATAAAGGAATTCTTTTACTTCCATAACTTATATTTAACTTGAATTGCATGTAGAATATCAGCTTTTAATCACACTTCATATATATGGCATGGAAATTTGATTTAGACAAGTAATATGTGATATATATGCTACTTTTATAGCAATAATAACTGATATGTGAGTCATTAGGGAAATGTGTTGGAAACTATATCAGGCCCTGAGACAATGCATGTATGGCCTTAAGAAAGTTATTTATACCTATTTCAATTCTCTTTTTGTAAATAAGGGCTTCCCAGGTGGCACAGTGGTAAAGAATCCGCCTGCCAACGCAGGAGATGCAAGAGACCTGGGTTTGACAGTCCATGGGGTCGCGAAAGAGTCAGATGTGACTGAGCACGCATACATGTTTGTAAATAAATAATGAACAGATTGATGATTTAATTTTACTAACATTGAAACTTGGTAATAAATGCCTAGATTTGATTTTTCTAAAATTTCTTGCACATACTGTACTTTAAAGATGATTTTTTAAAAATACACACAGGACAACATAAAACTTTATAACTTTATTTTTTAATTGGAGGAAAATTGTTTTACCCTGTTGTGTTGGCTTATGCTGTACAACAGCTCAAATCAGCCATAATTATACAGACAGCCCCTCCCTCTTGAGCCTCCCTCCCCTCCCTGAATCCCACCCCTCTAGGTTATCAAAGGGTGCTAGGCCGGGCTCTCTGTGTTCTATAGCAACTTCTCACCAGACGTATTACACATGATAGTGTTTATGTGTAGATGGTGTGTTCTCCATTCCTCTCTCTCTTTCTTTCCCTCACTGCATCTACAGGACCGTTCTCTACATCTCCATTCTTTCCCTGCAAATAGGCTCATCAATACCATTTTTCTAGATTCTATATGTCTGTGTTAGTATACAGTATCTGTTTTCCTCTTTCTGACTTCACTCTGTGTAACAGGCTCTAGGTACATCCACCTCATTAGAACTGACTCAAATTAGTTCATTTTTATGGCTGAGTAATATTACATTGTGTGTGTGTGTGTGTGTGTGTGTGTGTATATATATATATGTATGTATATATGCATATGAAAACTTCTTTATCTATTCATCTATAGATGGACATCTAGGTTGCTTCCATGTCCTGGCTGTTGTAAATAGTGCTGCAGTGAACACTGGGGCACATGTGTCTTTTAGAATTGTGGCTTTCTCAGGGTATATGCCCAGTAGTGGGATTCTTGGGTCATATGGTAGATTTATTCCTAGACTTTAAAGGAATTTCCATACTGTTCTCCATATGGCTTCATCTGTTTACATTCCCAGCATTGATGTAAAAGTGTTCCCTTTTCTCCACATCCTCTCCAGTATTTATTGTTTGTAGATTTTTTTTGATTATGGCCATTCTGACTGGTGTGAGGTGATAACCTCATTGTAGTTTTGATTTGCATTTTTCTAATCATTTGTGATGTTGAGCTTCTTTTCATGTGTTGTTGGCCACCCATAAAACTTTAAAATATGCACTACAGACTGAGAAAACATTGCTTTACCAACTACCATTGTAGTGTGTTTTCCAAAATTATGAAAAAAACATAGAGAAACTCAAATGATTGTAAAAAAGTGATCCCTTTTCATTACACATAATTTTTTAAAATCAGTGTCTAGCGAGTTTCTTTCTGGGGAAGAAAAGACTGAAAATTTTCCTTACTGCTTATAGAATTTGTCCCAGTAGATAATGCTGTTATTATATTATCTTATGTAAGTAAATTAGATAAGTAAATTAGAATTCTATAGAAATGAATAGAGCCTTAATGTAAAAATTTATACAAGGCAGCCTGCTGATTATGTGTTGTAACAAACCAGCACTGAAGACATATTATGCACTGTGCTGCCAGGCTTGGTAATATATTTATTTCTGTTGCAATTATGAATTATATTTATAAGCAGTTAATGGGATTATTGGAGAAGGCAATGGCATTCCACTCCAGTACTCTTTTCTGGAAGCTCCCATGGACGGAGGAGTCTGGTAGGCTGCAGTCCATGGGGTTGCTGAGTCAGACACGACTGAGCGACTTCACTTTCACTTTTCACTTTCATGCATTGGAGAAGGAAATGGCAACCCACTCCAGTGTTCTTGCCTGGAGAATCCCAGGGATGGTGGAGCCCAATGGGCTGCCGTCTGTAGGGTCGCACAGAGTCGGACACGACTGAAGTGACTTAGCAGCAGCAGCAGCAGCAATGGGATTATTTGAATTCCTTGAAGAGGTTTTTATCTCCAAAATAGGAATCAATACAAGGAAAACTAGTATGTCTGTATAGGTGCTTGAATGTTTGAAGGAATGGACATGGTCTGAGGTCAATAAATGCTGGTCAGCTATCTAAACTTTCAAGAGTTTTCACATGCAGATTACACAGGCCTCCAAATTGCAACAGTTTCCCTGTCATACAGTTTGAGGAAGATCTTCTACATATTTCTGTGTGTTGTGGTTGCAGTGTCTTAGAGGCATTTTGGTGAATGATTTGGTTTCTCTGTGTTTACCCTGTCTTGTTTACACTAGCTCCAGTGGCTGTTGGACAATTACGAGACAGCAGAAGGAGTGAGCCTTCCCAGAAGCACTCTGTACAACCACTACCTACGACACTGTCAGGAACACAAACTGGATCCAGTCAATGCTGCTTCTTTTGGAAAACTAATAAGGTCAATTTTCATGGGGCTACGAACCAGGAGATTGGGAACTAGGTTAGTACTAAAAGATAATATCATAAACTAATGTCTCTTTTTTAAACTCTAGTCATTCAGTATATTGTTTGGGCAAAAGTATTTGATTACAAATAATGCATTAAGAAAAAAATTTCAAAATTAGCTCAGTTTATGAAAATCCTCAGGAAAAGGAAAGCCATTATTCACTGAAAACTGACAATACAGAATGATGTCTTGTCCTAAACATTCAAGTAGCAAAGCTTTGAGAAAAACTGATTCTCAAATCACATAGAAATGAGCAGACCAATGTGGGAGACCCTGGTTTGATCCCTGGGTCGGAAAGATCCACTGGAGAAGGGGAATGGTAACTGACTCCAATATTCTTGCCTGGAGAATTCCATAGACAGAGGAGCCTGGTGGGCTATAGTGCGTGGGGCTGCAAAGAGTTGCACACAACTGAGCGACTAATGCTTTCACTTTCACTTTTCAAGCTATTAATGGAAAATTTATATATGATGCTTTAAAAATCAGTGTATATCACTTTCTTCTCTTTTGGAAAATCAGTGTACTAAAGATGATGAATAAAGTGACATAGTCAGTGGAAAACCATGTATCTCTTGATTTGCAAAATTACATTGAAAGATCTTTATAAATAACTCTTCTATTTGCACAGAGTAAGAAATTAAAGCTGAGTTATTCATGTTACTTTTGGAGGCCAATTAAAAATTATTTGGTGAACTTACAAGTTTTGAACATTTGAGGCTCTCAGTTAATGACATTGTCCTTTTTAACCTTTTATTAGCCTTTTTAAAACTCTTGATTGTGAAGCCATGCATTTATGGAAGCAAAAATTTAGTATGGTTCCCTTACAAGGAAACCAATAATATGAGGAAGACTCTTAGAGTTTCTCTGTTTCCTTCTTTTGGAAATATATGAGTGTTTTTATTAGTCAAAATATGATGAAAATAATACTTAAAACTGCAGAGCTTCATTTTACTGCTGTAATTTTTTACAAAGTATCATAGTATATTTTAACTAGCTGAGCAGAGTCTTACGCATGCTTCTGATTTCTTCTATCTTATGAAATCTATATTTAAAAGTGTAAGTGTAAAGATGCTATACAATATATATAAGATGATATATCTTTAATGAGTGATAAGTCACAGCCCCATAGTATTCTAGCAAAGAGTTTTTAATATTCTTAATAAAATAAACAGAGCCTTTGTAATTGACTTCAATATAAATTTATACAGAAAAAAGGAATGTGACAGTTTTATGAGGATTACAAGGTCTGTATGTATTCAGAGTGTGAATTATTCCTTTCTGTTGCATTTTAAGTTATTGTACAGCTTTCAGATTACAGAAGGTTCTGTTCTCTTGTAAATGTATTTTCTTCTATCTATACTTCAAAAGAATAGTGTATTTTAAACTGAAGAATATGATTATTTATTCAGAGTAAAGAAACTAGCTTCCTATCGCTTGAAAAAGTCTTTTTGTTTTGTTAGTATTTTTTTTCCTGGAACCACAAAAATCATTATTTGGGGACCTAATCTACTATATGCTAGCTGATGGATCAGTAGTTATGGATACTGTGCCAATATTTTGAATCTCTGGGCTTTATTCAGCATTCTAATAGCTGTATTGTTGTGCCTCTTTTGTTACTGAAAGGGATTTCAATGAATCCTATTTTGAGGCTCCATTCAAGCTCTGAAAGGCATCTTTAAAATAGAAAAGGACAAAATTGGGGTTGTTTGGGTTTGCGAATGAGTGGAATCTGTACTCTAGGCTCTATAAGTACATATTGCAATATTGCAGCTTTTACTTTCTATGTTCTTTTCTTCCCCTTCGCACTATGTAACAGTTGTGTCTCTTGTTCCTTTTAAAATTGTATGTAATGTTTGAAATTAGAGATGAAAAACAAAGCCTAGAAGAATAAGGAGAAAAGAAATCCTGCGGAGAAAGTTTAAGCAAATACTGTGTTATGAAGATAGCAGGACTCTAATGTAGAAAAGCTGACAATGGTAGGGGAGAAGTACCGGGGACTCTTTCTACCGTGGAAACTGTTTTAGCATTCATTTTCTATGCCTAACCCAGGGAACGGAAAGAATATCAGTATAAATCATGAGGCAGACCAACTCAGATACTTTTTTTTTTTTTCAAAGCAAAGCTTATGTGAATTGTACTTGCTGCTGCTAAGTCGCTTCAGTCGTGTCCGACTCTGCGACCCCATAGACGGCAGCCCACCAGGCTCCCCCGTCCCTGGGATTCTCCAGGCAAGAACACCGGAGTGGGTTGCCATTTCCTTCTCCATTGCATGAAAGTGAAAAGTGAAAGGAAAGTCGCTCAGTCGTGTCCGACTCTTCGCGACTCCATAGACTGCAGCCTACCAGGCCCCTCCATCCATGAGACTTTCCAGGCAAGAGTACTGGAGTGGGGTGCCATTGCCTTCTCCGAATCGTTACTTATCCATCAATAAAATTATCTGGTAAATTCATTCAAACCAGAACCAGACTGTTTCTCAAGTTTCTGGAGCTGAGTAAAAGATGAGTAAAGTCACCGTGTTTCTAAACAAAGGCAAATCAAAGGGTAGGTTTTCTTACATCCCATCTCCAAATTAAGTTAAAACAAGACCACAGAACATACTACTATCCCCCAGCCATCTCCAGTGGCACAGAAAGAACCACCTCCGCACCAACACACCCGAAGTGCTGATTGATAGGAAACTGAAGAGAAACTACTGATAAGATACTTCATGTATTTTGGGGTCTCACAAGAACCATGTCATTTTACTTTGTAACTTTGTCATTGGCTTTTCCCTCTTATTCTTCCATTTGTGGGGGAGAACAGGACTAACTGAGTTTGTAGTATTTGTTTATTTGTTTTTGTATTTTGCTTTATTTGGCAGTGGATCTTGCAGAAAAAAATCAATGTCTGCAAATGGAAGGCATTAAGTTTTCCTACTGGTTTATTTTGCTGTAACTGTGTAGATATTCAAATGCCTATACCGATAACTGGGTATTCAAATTGGTAGTCTACCTTTTTAGACTACCAATATTATTTATATAATAAAAATTTAATGTATTTTCAACTATATAGGATTCATCTAATGTATGTTCTTGAAGCTTGGAAGTAAAATTTTGTTTTATTTTTATATAAAATATTGAATCCACACTCCACTTGGATTTTTTTTTTGTAAATGAAAGAAAAAATTGGAAAGAGCACTGATGGCTTGCTATATATAGACTTGTGAAAAACTACTATTTTCTATTTGCAAAAATTTACATATTTAAAATGTTATTTTTGAAAGAATTTGCAAATTTCATTCAGGGTAAAACTTTGTCGTTTCTAATAACAAATATGGTCTTTCTCATGAACATGAGGAAATTGTGACAATTTTTTTATCCAGGTGGAAATTTGCCATTTTTGCAGAGAAATTTCTCCATATCTGTTGTGACACATCTTATTCAGCCTGCAAAACTGATATGAATCCATAAAAACAGAGACTAATAAAATATGTTTTGAAATCAGTAGGATTAAATGCCTGCTTTTTTAGGTTTCAAAATTTTAAATAATAGACTTCACAATGTCTTATGTCAATGAAGTTATTTTAATCACCCCTGCAATAATAGAACTAGAAAAATACAAGACTTCTCAAGACAGTAGAATTAATATTTTTTTCCTCTTTGTTCTGCATAACTACTTTATAGTAAATCTGTAGTGTGCAGCCATTTATCCTGTTAGGGAATATCCTGTTAATATAATTTTCCAAATTATAGCTAAAATATAAATTTGAAAACAAAATGTAATTTAAATCAAACAAATATACTGTGACTAATATTTAAGCAAAAGTTTATAAAGAAAGATTTTTCTTAGGGCCTCGAACTGATTGATTCAGAATCTTACTTGGATTCTTCCAATGTAGCCACCATAAAAATATACAGGTGTCCAGAACAGGTAAATCATAGATATAAAACATTAAGTTTGCCTTTACCTAATTTTTCCAAATATGAAATTAAATGGAATCCTATATGATTGATACTGACTTGACTGACTTTTTTGTCTCTGTTTGCTATTCTCTTATGAAGAGGAAACTCCAAGTACCATTACTACGGGATTCGTGTCAAGCCTGATTCCCCTCTTAATCGCCTCCAAGAAGATATGCAGTATATGGCTATGAGACAACAACCCATGCAACAGAAACAAAGGTAGACTTTGGAATTGTCACTGACATGTCAGAATTATGGATTTCTTTAGCTGTTTCAGTTTTTTTTTTCTGAACGAATAGAACAAATACTTAAGTGTGCAAGAATGTCACTATTGTTGATATGCTTTCACTACAGACAGTTCTCAGATACGATTTAGAATTTCATTCATTCTGTTTTCCAAATCTTTTAAAAATTACCCATCAAACAGCCTGTTTGGTCCCTTTAAATAAACGTGACAAAACTATTCCAATAAGGAGACTAAACACATGCTATAAGAAGCATCTGGAGAAATTTGTCAGTATTCATGAGCTTCTTGTTAATTTGCACATGTTTTTAAGTCATTCTTTTTGACGGTATAAATTCTTGCAGAATGTTTGGGACTTCTTGCATTTTCTTTGACTCCAACTTTCATAAATGTAGAATTGTAAATGTTAGGGCTTTAAGATATCTCAAGCACTCATGAATGGATGGGTGGATGATGAATGGATGGATGGATAAATAGAGTTATAGATCTTAGAATTGAAAAATACATCAGTGTAGTCTGCCTCCTCAGCCTTGTGGCAGTCAAAGCACTAAAACCCCTGGTTTTTGTTTTGTTTTGTTTTGTTTTGTTTTAGATAAGTCCCAGAGAGGTTAAATGATTTGCACAAGCGTGTAAAGTTGCTACATAGCCAAAGGCCTTCTGTCTCATGTGACTTATATCACAGTTTGGAGGAAGATGAAAAATCTTTCCCTCTTTACTAATATAGCTCAGCCATGGCAGTAGTTCCAGTTTGAATTTTCAGTCGAGCATGCAATATTTGATAGGGAAAAGAAGGACTGCACATAGGTAGTCAGATGATCTAAGTCAATCTGCTTGATCTATTGATCTGGGATAGTGAGTCACCTTGGCAAGATCTCCTCCACATCATACTAGCGTAATCAGATGCATTAATTCTGAGTTACTTCTGGAGAAAAAGGATACCATGCAGTGTGCGCATGCTCAGTCAAGTCCAACTTTTTTGTGACCCCCATGCATTGCAGCCCATCAGGCTCCTCTTTCCATGGAATTTTCCAGGCAAGAATAATGGAGTAGATGGCTATTTCCTCCTCCAGGGGATCTTCTGACCCAGGGATTGAACCTGTGTCTTTTTCATTGGCAGGCAGATTCTTTACCATTGTTGGACCTGGAAAGGCCATACCATGTAGTAGCCCTTTATCTATTTGGTAACTGAGCACCGGTTGCATCTCTACCATGTGCTAGGTCCCGAGTGCAGAGATAAGACACAGTTCTTACCTTTGGGGAGTTAAGAAATTAGATGACCAAGTTATGGGAATTTTTTTTTAAGGTAATGCAGCCTGTGTGCATGCTGTCACTAGTCCTGTCTGACTCTTTTCGACCCTATGGACTAGAGCCCTCCAGGCTCCTCTGTCTATGAGATTCTCCAGACAAGAATACTGGAGTGGGTTGCCCTGGCCTCCTCCAGGGTATCTTCCCGACCCAAGGATTGAGCCCATGTCTCTTATGTCTCCTGCATTGGTCAGCAGGTACTTTACCACTACTGCCACCTGGGAAGCCCATAATGTAGCCTGCTGCTGCTGCTGTCACCTCAGTCATGTCTGACTCTGTGCAACCCCATAGACGGCAGCCCACCAGGCTCCCCCGTCCCTGGGATTTTCCAGGCAAGAACACTGGAGTGGGTTGCCATTTCCTTCTCCAATGCATGAAAGTGAAAAGTGAAAGGAAAGTCGTTCAGTAGTGTCTGACTCTTAGCAACCCCATGGACTGCAGCCTACCAGGCTCCTCCACCCATGGGACTTTTCCAGGCAAGAGTACTGGAGTGGGGTGCCATTGCCTTTTCTGATAATGCAGCCTAAGAAATACTAAAACAAAGCTTTGATCAAGGAACTATTGGAATACTTTGCCAAACTGTTTGAGCAAAGTCTTGGAAAGGGAGGATTGGGAAGTTTCACAGAGAAGATGCTATTTGAGTAGGGAATTAGAGGGATCAGAATAAGAGAGGAACATTTAGGCAGAGGGAATAATGTAAACACATGTACCACTGAGGCATAAAGTCCAT
This sequence comes from Cephalophus harveyi, assembly GCA_006410635.1. Classification (NCBI taxonomy): domain Eukaryota; kingdom Metazoa; phylum Chordata; class Mammalia; order Artiodactyla; family Bovidae; genus Cephalophus; species Cephalophus harveyi. The sequence continues at coordinate 212,551 of SJYT01036542.1, read as the reverse complement.
GATATCTCTGGTGAGTACACTCTGATATGGTGAGGTTGATATTGTAGGACGAGAACTGAGAAGATTGGGTCCTTTAGGGTTAAGATTAGACTTGAGTGAGAGATGAGATTTTAAAAGTAGTTTGGATCACAGATGAAGGGATTTGGTTGTATATGGAGTTAATAACTTTGTGCTTAGAAACTGTCAAGACTTCAAAGACTTGCTTCCAAACAAAGCAGTGACACATTCAGATTTTGTCTGAAGAGATTACTTTTTGATTTGGGGCAAGACATATTTAATGGGAGGAGACTGGAGGTAAAGGTGCTTGTTAATACAGATATAATTTCTAATGCAAGTATTCAAGACTGAAGAGTCAGTTCAAGATTGGCTATTATATAAATTATGTTTCACAGATTCTCAAACTTAGTTTTGAAATTACTGATTCCTGTTTTTTGAAGTATAGTCGATGAAATATATTAAGAGTTCTAGGGAAGAAACATAAAACAGTCCCTTTTGTTTGGAAACAGAGTTTGTGTGAGTTGGAATAAACTGTTTTTTGTCTTGATTTACAATTACTGTTTCCACCTGTTAGTGACAATGCTTATAGCTTTTACTTTCTGGTATAGTGTCTGCACTCATGCATAGCAGCACTTCACATTGGAGATGTTGGTGCAATAAAGAAAGAAAAGATCAGTTCAAAAATAACATATATTCAAACTTAAATACGAACAATGCCGTGGTAAATTGCACCTAAGATATCTGAAGCTTACTTTATCCAGTGATTTCACTGCAAGTTTTCATGGAAATGGAAGCCTTCAAGGAACATTCTTTTTACAAAGCCTGGGTTAGGTAAGCAAAACCAAAGAGTTACAAAGGTCTCCTTATGTAACAGATTTCAGAGCTATAAAGTTTAATGAGCTATGAAAACCCTGCAATCCAAGTACTGCTTTTAGAATTGGATATAATATGGTTGTGTTTAATAAGTGATATAAAATTCTCAGTGATATTCATAGTTCATAAGATTTTAGTTTCTTACAGTGTTTGCTTTCTTATGAAATAAGAATATTAGAGAACCACAGAAGTACTGAAACTTCCTTTAATTTGTTGTTATTTGTTAATAGTACAAGTTTTGGATTATGGACAGTTTCTCTTGGCACGGTGTCTTGGATAATTGCTTCTGTTACCAACTTTACCAACCCCTCACTGGGATTAGGACAGAGGGAAATGCTTTTTTTTAAATTATCTCTGAAGGGTTGTATCATTGGCAACATTGATGGGCCTTAAGTGAAGCCAGTTACCCCACTGAGAGGAAACACTTGTACAGAAGAGGAAAAGTGTCTCTTCATGAGTCTAAATGCAAGGGTTAAAGTATTTGTTGAACACAGTGGAGAAAGAACTTATTGTATCATTTGCTTTAGAGCTTATAAAATAAGATGGTTTCAAAATTCAAATGAGTCCACTGAATGTATTAAATTTCACATAAGAGACTGCCATTCATCCTGGTAAAGTACGAGGGACATTTGAAAAGTTTAAAATAGTTTATAGCATCTACTAGTATTTAATATTTTAGAATATTCAAATTGTTTAAATACATTAGAGGCTTTTTATGAATCTATATGTGCACATCTTCCATAGTGTAAATGTATGTGCTTCACCTGTTCCTATAAGAAAATTCAAGTATAAATAGTAATTATTTTATCAAAAAAATCATTTTTTGGAGGTCAGTTTGTGCATTTTTTTTTTCTCATCAGTTTGGAATCACTGTAGCTATAGCATTTATAATGATTTTTGTTTTGCATAGCTTTATAATTTTTAGAACTCCTTTACATATGGTATCTCATTTGAAGATCTGATAGGACAGTAGAGGAAACTTCCACTAGTAGAGGAAATTTCCATTTATCTGCAAATCAAATTCCCAGCAACACCACCATATGGGAACATAGCCATGAGTCTGGAAATAAATGGAAACAGCTTCTGATTGAAAAACAGATGTCACAGAGCCCATAGATTAGCTTAATTGAAAAGATGAAGCCATCCTCAAGTCATTTACCTAAAATAAAGGAGCAGATTAGAGCCCACTTGATTCATAGGCAATCGTGAGATATAACAGCTGGCAAGAGGAAATAAAAGTAGATAAGTGTCTTTGATTCCCTTTTGGGTTATTCAGCCCAGCAATCTGCACATTCCATGGAGACACGTAGACCTAGGCACTCCAGCAGGCCCTTTAAGTAGCACTATAGTGACTAAAATCTAGTGATAACTATTTGGCATATTGATGGCATTATAGGTAATCAAAAAGAGGTTAAGTACTCAGATTAAGGAAGCAGGAGAACGTGTAATAATTGGGTAATTATTAAGACCTTCCTTTTGAAAATATTTCACATGAAAATAACTTCTGCACTTAAATGAGGTAATCTTCAGTTTTCAAGGAATTTCACTCATGGACTAATTTGCTTACTCTAATATAGACAATAAATAAATTAGGTTAGTGTAGAGCAAAAAGGAGGTGAATAATTTTCAGCTATATGATCTAAATAAAAATCTTTGCTGCAGTTTCTTTTTAATATTTAAAAGATGCACATAGAGAGTGTTGGCACATCTATTTCCGTTATTCTTCCAAATTCTAGTAGTAAAAGTGGTGGAATAGAGTCAAGTGCTTTTGACAATTTGCTTTGCTGCATTTGATTACTTCACCAAATATATAACAATCAGTGGTGCATATAGATATGTCCATCACATCTAAAAGCGAATTCACAGAGTCATAAAAGCTGGAGTAAGGGGTCACCTAGTGCACGTAAAAGTGCAGTTTTCTTGATGAGAATACTGAAGTCATAAGAGTAAGTAATATATCCATGATCGTATAGAAACCAGGAAAAGAACCCAGGCCTCTTATCTTTGATCTTATAAGAATTCTTTCCCTAAAGAGGTAGTATAGCCCAAAGAGAAATGTACACATGTAATAAGAGTTTTGCATATGAAATAAAGGGGAAGATTACAGTTGAGTATGTCTTAAATAAGTGAAGAAATGTGTCACTTCCTGACTCTGTGAACAATCTCTTCATAGGAATTGGGTTCTGTGAAAAAAGGAATTTTTGTGGCAGTGAGGGGAGGAAAACAGAGGCCAATTGAAAAGGAAGGCTAGTTGTGCTTTGGCTGTAGACAGATGTGAAAGCATGCATGTTCCTAAGGTGTGAGGGCAAGAACCTCTGTCATTAGAAGACCTTTGTTAATATAGTTGTGTAGACTAGTGAAAAGAATTCTATATTTAAAGGTTGGAAATAGGGATTTGAGTACAGGCTGCTTGGCACTTTGGTGTGTGTGACTGAACTTCACTGAAGCTCAGTTTCTTCATCTGCAAAATGGAAATTAATAATAATTGTTGTTGTTTTTCAGTCTCCCAGTTATGTCTGACTCTTTGCAGTCCCATGGACTGCAGCATGCCAGGCCTCCCTGTCCTTCACCATCTCCTGGAGTTTGTCCAAGTTCACATTTCATTGCATCAGTGATGCCATCCAGCAGTCTCATCCTCTGATGCCTTCTTCTCCTCCTGCCCTTGATCTTTCCCAGCATCAGGGACTTTTCCAATCAGTCATTTGTTCACATCAGATGACCAAAATACTGGAGCTTCAGCTTTAGCATCAGTCCTTCCAGTGAATATTCAGGGTTGATCCCCCGTAAGATTGACTGGTTTGATCTCCTGTGTCCAAGGGACTTTCAGGAGTCTTTTCCAGCAATGTGGGAAAAGACCACCGCAGTTTGAAGGCATCAATTCTCTGGCATTCATCCTTCTTTATAGTCCAGCTGTCACAACCATACATGATCACTGGAAAGACCATAGCCTTGACTATATGGACCCTTGTCAGCAGAATAATGTCTCTGTTTTTCAGCACACTGTTTAGGTTTGTCATAACTTTCCTGCCAAGAAGCAGTCTTCTGATTTCATGGCTGCAGTCACCATCTATCACCGTCTGCAGTGATTTTGGAGCCCAAGAAAAGGAAAGTGAAAGTTGCTCAGTCATGTCCGACTCTTTGTGACCCCATGGACTATACAGTCCTTGGAGTTCTCCAGGACAGAATACTGGAGTGGGTAGACTTTCTCTTCTCCTAAGGATCTTCCCAACCCAGGGATTGAACCCAGGTCTCCCACATTGCAGGCAGATCTCCCGCGTTGCAGGCAGATTCTTTACCAGCTGAGCCACAAGGGAAGCCCAAGAATACTGGAGTGGGTAGCCTATCCCTTCCTCAGAGGATCTTCCCAGCCCAGGAATCGAACCAGGGTCTCCTGTATCACAGGCGGATTCTTTACCAACTGAGCGATGAGGGAAGAAGGGAAAATCTGTCACTAATTCCACCTTTTCTCTTTCTATTTGCCATGCAGTAATGAGGCCGGATGCCACAATCTTAGTGTTTTTATTTAGTCTTAAGCCAGCTCTTTCATTCTCCTCTTTCAGCCTCATCAAGAGGCTCTTTAGTTCCTCTTCTCTTTCTACCATTAGAGTGGTAACATTTGGACACCTGAGGTTGTTGATGTTTCACCTGCCTTTCTTGATTCCAGCTTGTAACTCATCCAGCCTGGCATTTCTCATGATGTGCTCAGCATATAGATTAAACAAACAAGGTGACAGCAAGCAGCCCTGTCATGCTCCTTTCTCATTTTTGACCCACTCAGTTGTTCCATACAAGATTCTAACTGTTGCTTCTTGATCCGCATACAGGTTTCTCAGAAAACAGGTAAGATGGTCTGGTATTCCCATTTCTCTAAGAGCTTTCCAGTTTGTCATGACAAAGGTGCTGATGAACCTATTTGCAGGGCAGGAATGAAAACTCAGACATAGAGAACAGACTTATGGACACAATGGGTGAAGGAGAAGGTGGACCAAGTTGAGAAAATAGCTTTGAAATATATATATTACTATGTGTAAAATAGACAGCTAACGAGATGTTGCTGTGTAGCACAGGGAGCTCAGCCTGGTGCTCTGTGACAGCTAGAAGGCTGGGATGGAGCGGGGGGAGATGGGAGGGAGATTCAAGAGGGAGGGAACGTATGTACACCTATGACTCATTCATGTAGATGTATGGCAGAAATGAACACAGCATTGTAAATCAATCATCCTCCAATTTAAAATATTTTTTTTAATTAAAAAAAACACAAAAGCACTCAACTCCTCCACCTGCCCATTCTTCCTCCCTTCACCACCCCCTCCATGGGCATTGATCCCCTGGGTTCTCCCCAACAAACTTCCTGGATACAATTCTCTGTCTCAAGATGTTTCCGTCTTCTTTATAGCAAAGGGAAGTATACTCAGCATTTTTTAATAACCTACAAAGGAAAAGATTGTGAAAACGGACTGTATTTTATATAATCATTGAGCTGTACACCTGAAACTAGCACGATATTGTAAATCAACGATATTGTTAATCAACTATACTTCAACTTTAAAAAATTAAAGAATAAGGCTGTTTTGGAGAAGAATGAAGCTGGGAAATTGGACAAGTTTGGCTTTCGTTTCTTTACACCTCTGGGCCAATGGTTTTCAACTGATTGATGTCAATGGTTTACAGTTCCTTTCCTGACCATAAATTCCCTGAGGTCATTACTGAGATAACCATCTAGGACTGGTAAATTGTTCTGAAGCAGCTGAAGGTGGCAGGAGTCTTTAGTGAGAAGATGATCAGATGTCTGTGTGTTTGGCTTTTGGAAAAAAATAAGGAATCTTGGCACTGAGGTATTTAATGTTCACTATATGCTGCAGCAAGTCCCTAATGTAAATATATTTTCCACTGAAGATAGAATCATAAATAATCACATTCAGTAATTATTAAGTGTAGTAATTCATGTAAAGTTTGTTAATATTAATTCTTCTGATGAACATTTATTGAACTTGTGAAATGTTCATTTATATGCAAGATCTCATTTGGCAATTATATTGTTTGTTATTTACTGATAAGGAAACAGGCTTATTTAATTTTGCTTTATGCAAGAAGCTCACTAATTTATTTTTTCTGAGATAGAGCTTCAGATGCCCTTTTTTTGTTTTTGTTACTGTCTTGCAGTCAGGTGGAGTCATGTTGTCATTCTCCAAATAAAGGAAGAGTGGAAACATTCCTCTAGGATCAGTTTAACAGAAAGGACCAGCTATACATAAAAGAAGTATCATAAAGGTGTCATACATATTTGTAACAAGAATATATCAGTTCTACATAGTTAACCCTAAATTACGTACAATAGGAGCACTCAGTGAAGGAATTCATGAGCTAAGGGAACTGTATTTGCTTCTTTCAACAGTGCATTTTTAGCACCTAGGAAAGCCGTGAGCATCATTTGTGAAATGAATAAAGGATCCACAGGCTTCTGTTTTAGCCAACAGCTTCAACCTCTTCCCTTCCCTGCTTCTCCCACATATCCTACTGAAACTGCTGCAGTGAACTCAAATACTCCCATTTGAATTTAATTTTTCCTACTGTCCTTTCCCAATTACAGATGTAGAGCTAATGACGAGACAAATATAGAGCTACCAACAAATACTGAAGAGTTGTTATAACTGTCATTAATCAGCAGGGTTGATGCTCGAAGTCAAGATAGAAACATATTCGGTGTGACATCAAGAAGTCCATTACTATTCTGAAAAGATGGCACTCAACATTATTTTCTTCTGATCTGTTCATGTTTATATCATTTGATTTACTTCATACCTCAAGTCACCTAAGAATTTTCTGGGACAATTTTTCCAAAGGGAATGTCATGATTCCTGCAGAAAATTTTAGCCTTTTGTCTCAATTATGAGCTCAACATTTAGGTTTGTTCATGTAGATCAAATGATTTTGTACTCTCTATAGTTATAAGCATAATGATGACTCTAAATGCCTATGCAGCTCAGATTTTACATCTTGCTTGTGCATTTTTCTCCTGGTTCAAAGATACTTGTCCAAATGGTTCATTTAGTCTGTTGAAAATCCTTCTACCTGTTACTATTAGTTGAATGTAATGGTAAATATATACCCTTTTTTGCCTTCCATTGAACTCCTTCAGTGTCTGTATGTGTGAGATTATTGACAGAATTAGATATTATTTTACAGTAGAGTTATAGCTGTCCAAGTTCTAAATAACAGTTATGACTAACCCCATGGGGGAAGATTCCTAATAATTTTCCAAGTTTCTTTGTTAGTGACAGGTTTCATGCATAACACTCAGCTATTAAAGCATTAGAGTTTCTTTGATTTCTTAATCATTAACAACTTTAGCTTTGATTGCCCATGGAGTTGCAAGCTGTTAAAATTATCATTTGCCTCTTACTAATTTTGAAACCAAGAGCTGTTTGTTCATTTGATGTAGCACAGGTCTTTATCAGAGCACATACAACTCAAGAGCACTAAGAATTTACTATAAGAAAGCCTATTATAAAACAATAAATTTGTAAAAATAAATGAGAGTAAAAGGAGAGAATTCTTAAACACTAAAGAGTTTTGTTTTTTGAAGGATTCAACAAAATTTTTTCAGTAGAAAAAATTTTTTTGTAATTTTAGTATTTAAATAGTGATTATTTTATTTAGGAAAGATAGAGACATGGCTGGTTCTTGTTGATGTTTGACAGAAAACAACAAAATTCTCTAAAGCAATTATCCTTCAATTAAAATATAAATTAAAAAAAAAAGATAGGAAATCTGAAAGCTGTGTTTCAATGCTAAAAGGTCACTTGAAATTCAACCAGAGCTAAGATAATGTTGGATTATCATGTAAGTCAATGTAATATTAAAAACATCCTGGAAAATTCTATGCACACACAGCCTGTTCAGAGCTATTCCACGACAATACTTTACCTATAGTAAAGTAGATATTTGTTATCTAGGTTTTCTATTTGTTAAAATCAATTGATGGTCTGATACAGTGAAAGGTGTTACCTTAAACATTCATTCATACATGCATTTAATCATCCACCATCTATTCAGAGATAGTTATTTATATTCCAAATATAGTTTATTGAAAAAAATTGAGAAATGACTTATAAAAATGACTTTTCTGTAATGTTATGGTTCTATTTCTACAACATTTGACTGAATGGCTTTGTTATTGGGCCAAGATGCTCCTATAGACTAGTTCTGTGAAGACTACCTAAGAAATAGATGAGAAGCTAGTTAAAATAATAAATTCCTAATCCCCATTCTCAAAGATTTTGTTAGATAGATCTAGAGTAAGCCTAGCATTTGAATTTTTTTGAAACCTACTCAGATACTGATACATAAATAGCTTTCAAAACCTAATATGATATCATCTATCACTTATTTCTTCCAAGAAGAGTCAGTTACCACATGTATTTGTTTATCTTATGTTTAATGTGGCTATTCAACTTCCTATTAAACTCCCTCCTACTCTGGGAAGCCCCAGTGATCTGAAGTAATGGCAGGGATAGGATGTTATCCTTAGATAGGACGTCAGGAAAATGAGCATCCAGCTTTCCTCAGTTCAATATTTCTAATTTCTTGGGGCTTCTTTCTAAGTATCAACTTAGTACCAGGCAATACCTGGCATTTGGAAATGCCACTACTAGGAAAAGTCAGCACTGCCTGGAAGCTCTCTCTTATTTATAGGCCCACACTCATACTGTTCTTGTATATGAGCCATATATCTGCCCTTCTGATGTCATTCTTCTTTATTATTTATCTGTTTGACTGCATCAGGTCTTAGTTGTAACACATGAGATCTTTTGTCACGGTGCTAAACTCTGGCTGTGGCACACAGGCTCAGTGGTTGCAGTGAGCAGGCTCCAGAGTGCACAGGCTTTACCAGTTGGGGATTGTGGGCTCTGAAGTGCTTTGAAGCACGCAGTCTCTCTAGTTGTGATGTGTGGGCTTTGTTGCTCCGTGGCATATGGAACCATAAGTTTCCTGACCAGTAATCGAACCCATGTCCTCTGCTTTGCAAGGTGGATTCTTAACCACTAAACCACCACAGAAATCTCTTTTGTCATTCTTTATGTCACAAAACCCTCCCAAACTTGTCTTCACAGCTTTTTCTAAGGAGATACAACATAAGCTTCTGGCATATAGAGGTCCTATTACTAGGCAAAGGGCTTCTCTGGTGGCTCAGGCGGTGAAGAGTCTACCTGCAATGTAGGAGACCTGGGTTTGATCCCTGGGTCAGGAAGATCTGCTGGAGAGGGAAATGGTAACCCTCTCCAGTATTCTTGCCTAGTAAATCCCATGGATGGAAGAGCCTGGTGGGCTATAGTTCATGGGTCGCAAAGAGTCAGACACAACTGAGTGACTAACACTTTATTATTACCCAGGCAAGCAAAAATAGAAACACTTCGTGCATTTTCACCCAATCCATTCAATCCATCATTCACTTTGCATTCACTTCTATGATTAGAATTAAACCTCCTATTGCCCAGTTTTGAATGTATTTTCTTTTTTTTTTTCTTCACCTCTTCTTTATAAGATTTGTTCTTAAGTACTGACCTGCAGAAATTTCTCCAGAATTAACTTATTTCCTTTTTGTCTACAAGCTAATCTTAATGAATTTTTGAATCTCCTGTATAACAGAATATACCTCTAATCAGTGCTTCCCACTCAATATCATTATTATTAAGCATAATCATTCATTAATTATAATGTGTTGTGATTTGAGTGCTTATTAAAAATACCTCTTTCTCGTTTGGAACTTCTGCTGTCTACATCTTTCTGAGGAAGTAGTAAGTAATTCCAGTCCCTTTAACCACTTTTGTTTATTAATTCCATGATCCCCAAACTCTATTACATAAATGAAGAAACGTGGTTAAACAATTTTAGCTTCTTTTATTAGTGATATAAAATTTCATAGTTGAAAAAAGGAGGCTAAAATCAAATGAAACCTGGAATGGATCAATGAGGATAAAAGCTTCTCTAACTGTATTCCCTAAAGATAAAATCATTAAAGTCTTCTAGAACAGAATGGTTAGTAACTGCTCCCCCACAAAAGTACTCAAAGTTCTTGCCTCACAAAGGATTTTTTTTTTTTTTTGCCTCTCTAAGGTGATTCTTTAAGGAGGGAAAAAATCAGAAAAACATTCTTTTTTTCTTTTAAATAGATGGCACTTCTAGCACACTACAATATTAAACCATGTGTTATCTCTTGATGTGGCCCCAATTGAAAAGTACTTTCAGATGTTTTTTTCCATTATATAAAAGAATAGGCTTGAGTTCTTTTATATCATTAGAAAATAACAACCAACATTTTGGTGTACAGGGTCATCACTAAAATAACAAGAATGAAACGTGTTGCATCCTTTGTTCACCCTGTTCATCTTCTGACTTTATTTTTGCTTTTCATATAGTTCTTTGTGAGATTCCTATCACATAAAAAATACAAGTAAATGTCATTATGAGTGACTCTGCAGTTTTTCATGGAAGTTTCATTTATCTAAGTCATCATAACGTTCAAGGTTGAGTTACTTCCTAAGGCAACCTCAACATTAGTTTGCGTGATGTTTCACCAGATCCATTCATTACCTATCTGTTGTCAGACTGTAGGCACCTTTGAGTATATCTTGTTCATTTATTGGGGACATTGCTACTCACAATAACTTCATATTAACACACTGTTAACAGTTAACTTACAGTATCAATGTAAGAGTCAACTATCTGGATGGTAAGACTATTAGGTGGTTCTGTTTATAAATATATTTAGAAATGGGGAGAAATGGAAGGACAAACAGCATAAAGTGCATAAGTGTAGATAATAAACTTATTGTAGATTTTAACATTTTCTTACATTTATCTGTTTTTTTAATTTCTAAAATGAATAAAAATATTTGAGATCTTAGAAACAAGAAATTATAGTTGCTGCTTATTTCTTATTTTATATTTGCTTATCTTAGGAGACTTACCTATGCATTTTTCCTATGGTATTTCTCTCCCAAGCATCTTTCTTTCTTGCCTATGCTGTTTAAGCATTTTTTTTTCCGATTTTAAAAGTATGGAAAGTTCTTGAGGTTATATGACCAGGACCTAAAGATAAATACATAACTATAGGTGACTTTTATTCTTTCTACTTTTTAAAATTTGATGACTCAGGTTTATAGATGGATTTTTGCATGCATTTTGCTACAAGCTGATGCTTATGGTCTTCATATTTGCAGATGTGGACAGAAGTCAAGGGAGATGAATGTGTTAAGATGCATGGGAGGCTTTAGGTGATATGGAAAACAGTATGGTTGAGTTTTAGGCTGAACCACATTTTGGAGATATTAATTAAATAAAAGCCACTTTAAGCATTTCTCAGGCCCAAACTCTTAGATTTTAATTCAGATTCACATCCCAATGTATTTAAAATGTTTCTCCCTTGATCCATTGGCCATTAAGAATTATGTTCAAATAGTGTATTAAAAGTATAATCATGGACTTCCTTGCCACTGATGTCCAAAGAAATACCTCATAACTCTTTCATTCTTAGCTAAATTTCTGAATTTTTGAAAATGGGTGCCCTTCTCCTTTTTTCTTTTTACAATTTAAGAAATTTCCTCATCCTAACTTTAGGAGACTATCAAGGAAGAAAATCTTTTACAACTATCATGAGACAGTTAAAGAAGATAAAACAAAATTGAATGCCTTGGGAGTTTTGTGTAGTACAAAAAAGCAAGGAATAATTTGGTTTATTTGTTTTTTCACATCTAATATTTTTAGGTACAAGCCTATGCAGAAAGTTGATGGGGTTGCAGATGGTTTCACAGGAAGTGGTCAACAGACAGGCACATCTGTTGAGCAAACTGTAATTGCCCAAAGTCAACATCATCAACAGTTTTTAGGTATGTTAAGGTGTAATGCGTATTAGTTGTTATTAGAATTTTGAAAACAAGAGAACTGCAGTAGTGTTTTATCCACGTACAATGTCTATTACAGATATTAATTACATAGATATTTTGTGTGTGCTGAAACTATGCACATTATGTGATAGTTCTAGTTCATTTCTACTTTTTTTGTGTCCGCTAGACATTCTTAAAAATCTCAAGCTATGTAAAACTTTTAAATTCGTTTGAATTAAAGGCTCATTTCTGTGGAATTGTTTCCCAGAATTTGTATTAATTGGGCATTTTTGATCAAAATTGTGTTGTAGTTTCAGTAGTGTTAGTAACTTCAAGCGCCAAAAGCCATTCTCATTTCCTATATAAAAAGTTGCATGTGCATACAATCTCAGATTAGAAAAAATTATAAACTTTTAAGTAATTTATTCTTTTAAATTGATCATAGTATTTCCTATTTTTGTAATTTTGTAAATGGTATACATGTTTCTTGTTACTTAAGAGTTAAGTGGAACTTGAACATTTTGCATATTCCTGTAAAAGCTAAAAGTGCAAAATGCCATTTTACAGTTTAATTGACAGCTTTTCTAGAGGTGAACATGCATAGTTTCGGTACCACAGATCAAAATTAGTAGAATATATCAGAGTGTGTGTATGTGTCTGTGTGTGTGTGTTTATGTGTCTATGTGCACTTTCTGACAAAGACAACTAAAATGTACTCTCAGGACAGAATAGCTACTGAAATATAAGAACATTATGGCAGCATTCACAAACTAGAGTCTTCATGTATATTCTTACAGACGTATGAGCTCTCAACAAGAATTTTTATGTTTCTTATTTTATGTTCTTATTACAATTATAATCTTTTTTTAAAAAAAGCATATTTTGGATTACCTAGAAGATTAGAACAAATACTGTTCTGAAAATTTAGTTTCCACATTTGTATTTGAATTTATGATAAGGCTGGCACCAGAGTGTATTGCATTAATTGTCCAGAGCTAATGAGAAAAGAACAGACTTACTATGTAAATTACAGCTTCATCCCAAGGGAAGGCTAAATGATGTCCCAGTCCTCTGTGTGGAGGAAAGTTTCACAGCTCTTTTGAATATAGGAACATAATGGGAGAACCAGCCACTATGAAGCATGTGTTGGTTGTCAAACTCAAAAGTTTCTGCACTGCAGCAGTCAATACCATATTCATGTCATGAAAGATTCAGTTACAGGACAACATCATCATCCATCATATAAAATAACATTGTTAAGTTTAATGTTATTTTTTTAGGTTTCTTTATACTTACTTTGTAGGTCTTTTGGTTTATGATTATATGAGAATTATAAGCATAATGAATTTAAAGCTAATGTATTTTATATACCTAAGTAACAAAATGATAAAAATAACTAAAATTTATACTGACCAGCTCAAGGTATTTTTCTTATCATAGGGGTCCTGTATTGAGAGACACTATGATATGTTATTTCCAGTATAATCATAGTGAAAATTTAGTTTCTCCAAAGTTTTAAAACTATTCCCTCTATTCTTTTGTGCTGCTGCTGCTGTAAGTTTTATTTATAAAATACTAGTATGCAAAGTTCTTGCTTTTTGGACCTCTGACCTTTTTTTTTTTTTTTTTT
>SJYT01036542.1:158301-199091 GCA_006410635.1 Cephalophus harveyi | reverse complement strand
TATAAAATACTTGTATTCAATTTTCTTTCTTTTTGGACCTCTGACTTTTTTTTTTTTTTTTTTTTCCTTTTTAGTCTGCTTAAATTTTCCTTCATTAGTCTTTAATTGGCACCATCCACAGTAACTTTTTTCCATTGTGTTGTCATGGTAACAGATGCATCTCGAGCACTTCCAGAGTTTGGAGAAGTTGAAATCTCTTCTCTGCCAGATGGTACTACCTTTGAGGATATCAAGTCACTCCAGAGTCTTTATCGAGAGCACTGTGAGGTAGGTCTTTTGAAAACATAGTATAGACACAAGCTTAGTTTTTCCAGACAACTGGCTAAAACAAATACTCCAATGTATTCCTAGAGGACAGATGAAGTTAGTTCATATTTCTTTGAACACTGATGAGCTGTATTTTTCTTGTCTCAAACTGGAGAAGTGAAGAATACAGGAAGGGGAGAATAAATTTTACTTTGCATCCTCTTAGCCTAGTCTGATACGAATCCTTTGATGAAGCAGTTCCACTTCTAGGTACTCATCCTAGAAAAATGCTTACATGTGGTTGAAGAGATAAGTGTATAGGGAACTTGTTGCATTATGGTTTTTAATTAAAAAGATTGATTATAACTTCAGTATCTAACAGGGAACTGAATAAATAAAATATGGTATAATCTATAGAGTGAAATACTATGCAACCATTAAAAGGAATAGGCAACTCTAAATGTACTTTTGTGGAACAAGCTCCAGGATTTATTTTTAAGAAAATATACAAGATGTAAAACAGTGAGTATAGCATACTGTTGTTTTCATGAAAAAGAACATGCTGTATACATCTCTCCAGAAAAAAGAACAAAATATTAATGCTGGTTGCCTTTGAGATCAAAACTGAGTTTAAGGAGTCAGGAGAAAGAGATTTAATTTTTTAATACACCTTTTTTAATCTTCTGAATTTTATACTGTAAGTATGTCTTTTTATCAAAACAATTTTCTAGAAATGTTTAAGCATTCCTTCCAGGGATTGTTGAGGCTCTAGTTTTGCTTGTTTCTTTTTTGCCCCTTGAGTCTTCTCTTGGTGTTTTCCATCCCTCCTCCTGGTGTTTTCCATCCCTCCTCCTGGTTCCTTTCTGATTATCCCAGATCAGAATTGGATACATTGTCTCCAGGAGGTGAATTCTCTCCAGGTCCACATATACTGGCCACTTACTGGCAGAAAGAAGATAGCAGATTGCAATAGCAGTTTTCTAAAGTATCCCTCCTTTTCAAAGAGGAACTGTTTAGAATTTAAGTAGCTTTATTCCAGGGCTATTTATGATCTACTTAGAAGTAAAAGATAATCCTTGGGCAGTCCTCCTGACTGCTGACGATGCAGTATGTAGTGAGAAATCTCAGCTCATAGCATTCACAGTTTTTTTTTTTTTTTTCCCACTCCAGAAATAGGAACTGCTTGAGTGAATCTGAGTGCTTGTCAAGGGTGCTAGGTTATTAACAACCAAGGGCAAGTTCTCCCCTTATTAACAAACCATGTGCCATAAGTATTTTACAACATGTCCCACCAGTTTGTTCCCAACGTTTCTTGTTATGATGAAAAACACTGTCCATTTCTCTTCCACTGCTATACTTTTTCCAGTATTAGATAATTTCTGGATGATCCTTACTTATCAAGAAAAAAAAAAACTTCTTTCTTGCTTTCTATGTGATATATCATGTCTATTCCAAGGTTTATGTAAAGATGCTCTAATCATTTTCTCATTGCTCTGTGTTCAGGTGAAACTCGCTTCAAGCAACCCAGCCTATACAAATCTAATTAAGATTTTTTAAAAGTTTATCATATTATTCAAAATACAACTTGAGGAATGATTATTTACAACTCTAAAGAATATACACTAAAATTAATCTAAATGAAAAACTCCCCCAATAAGAAGAAAATATTATTTGGATTACAAAATTTTCATTAATTGTCAGGAATACTCCATATGAGGGCTTCCCAGGTGGCACTAGTGGTAAAGAGCCTGCCTGCCAGTGCAGGAGACATTTGAGGCGTATGTTCCATCCCTGGGTCGGGAAGATCCCCTGGAGTAGGGTATGGCAACGTACTCCAGTATTCTTACCTGGATAATCCCATGGCCAGAGGAACCTGGCAAGCTACAGTCCATAGGGCCACAGAGAATTGGATGCAACTTAGCACGCACACACTCTACATGAAGAGAAATGAACGTTTATAGTAATTAATCTACATGGGAAATGGCAGTTCATAGAATGATCCTCATTTGTTTCAGAGTTATCAGTATTCATGGCCACTCTCATGGAGCATAAAGTCATCTATGAAAAAGGAAGTCCCTAATTATTGTTTCCTGTCACACTTCTAAACTTTTGATGGACAGGTACTTGGGTCTCAGATCCAGTCCTATAAATGGTTGTTTGCTTTAGGCTAGTGGCATTAGGATTATTTTAAACTATATTTGCCATACATTTCAGTCTGAACAAATTTAAAAGTGGGTGGACAAATGACAAAACGTTTTATTCATTTGTGAGTGAGGCTGATACAAATGTCCTTTCAACAGAATTATTTGAGGTTATTTAATTTGAAGAGATACTTAATTTAAGGTGCACTGAATTTGTTACTTGTCTTATTTTATTTCATATTTCCTATTTATGTTTTTAAGAAACAGTAACATACCCATTTTGACTGTTATTTGGAATTCTCATAGTTGGTTTATCAAAGATACTTTGAAAGGATCACTAGTTACATAAGGAACAAATATAAGTTTCAACACAAGTTGCTCTAACAGTAATTTTTCCTTTCAATATGTGCATAGTGTTCTTACAGCAGTCTCATAACTAGAGATATATAAGGTATTAGATCAGATATTACTAGTTGCTTCATTAATAGATGTCTGTCAGAAGAAGCCTAAGTTAGAATCTTTTGAGAAAGCAGCTATAATAATTTGCCTCCTGAGAAAGTTTTGGGTTTTGCTAGGAGCAGTCACATCTGGATGCCCTTTACTTTCAGGGCTTGCTTTTGCATTTTTATTGTTGCTGATATTAAAGGGTGAGGAGTGTGATATTAATTTGTCCCCTTCCCTTCATTTTCATTATCCAACTACTTGCAACATTTCCTACTAGTTCCCAGAACATGCTCCCAAACAAAGTTTACTTCGAATTGGTCCCAAAGTGTCTCTGTATAGAACATCAGTTATTCTCTGTACCACGTACAAGGCCAGGCCTACACAGGCAGCACATACTCCAGCATTAGAAAGTCATGGCTTCCTCTTTCTTCCTTAGATGTTCAGATTGATTCTCTAGTTGCTTCTTATTGTCTCTTAGTTTCTGTGAATTTTGCAGATCTTGAAGGTGTTGTTTTACGTGTTTTTGTTCTCAATGCTGATGACATCAAACACATTATACTGAGGACTTGTCTTTTATACTCAAAATAATCACAGAATCATGTGATCTTTGCCCAAATAAGTTATTTCATTTTATGACTGCTTTTATCTGAAGGCAAATTTGCAGACTAATTGCAGTGACAGGGTGAAATTAAATATGATCATCAAAAGCTAATGAAAGTGGCAAATTTTAGCATCATTGAAAAAAATATCCTGATGCAGCTGGAGATCTGAGATAAAATTAAGGAGAAGGAGAGGTGAGGCCCATGCCCTCAAGGTTAGAAAAGGAGAGAGAGTCTTACAGCTTCTCTCTAAAGGGAGTGTGTGCAAAGAGGATTGAGTGGAAGGCACTGTGTGACCACAGAGAGGCTTTTTTTCTGCCAAGACAGGCACTACCCTTGGAAGGTCAGCCTAATTCTAGTTTCTACCCCCAGCCTCTGCTTGGCTAGGAATGCTTCAGAAGCCATGGTCTGCAGCCCTAGACCAACCTAACTTAGCCCTAACTCCATCTGCCACGCACAGGCACCTCTACACCTTTATCTTTTGCCCTCTTTTATGACCAGCGAACACAGTCCAGTGAAGGCTGATGTGACTCAAATCTATGTTCTGTGCCCATATGAATCTGAGAATAATAAGAGTGGAGGCAACCAGGGAAGCAATGGGTTAATGGGTGAAAGAAAAGTTAGGGAAGCAAGCATGAAATGGAGAAAAAAGAGGTAAAAAATAAGGGTGAGGTGTGAGGTCATTTTGAGAGGAATACAAGTTACCCTCCTTAATCATTTATGTATGAGATATTTTCCTCCTCGTCTCTAGCTAAACTCTTTTGTGTTCCCATTTCCATTGGCAAAACTTAGTCCAGTTTCACTATGTCAGTTTATGAGCCCAAAAGTATCTTTACCTTTTAAGTCTTACAGTATGTATTCCTCACACATCCCCATATGTAATTTTGTAAGGTAGTATCGATAACCATTTTGTTTTGTAGGCAATATTGGATGTTGTTGTGAATCTTCAGTTTAGCCTGATAGAAAAATTGTGGCAAACATTCTGGCGCTATTCTCCCTCAACTCCAGCTGACGGCACTACCATTACCGAGTCAAGGTCAGAATCAATATGCTTTTCCAATTCGTTTTCATGGCTGAGTAGATGTCACAGCTAATAAATTAGAGATATGTATACCAGTTGTGAACCTTACCTGATAACCTTAATTGAAGAGATTGAAATAAACCACAAAGTACTCTCTTGAGGTTTCAGCGTGTGTATTATAGCTCCCATTTTTATTGATTTGG
Organism: Cephalophus harveyi; assembly: GCA_006410635.1. Classification (NCBI taxonomy): domain Eukaryota; kingdom Metazoa; phylum Chordata; class Mammalia; order Artiodactyla; family Bovidae; genus Cephalophus; species Cephalophus harveyi. The sequence goes on along the minus strand of SJYT01036542.1, from coordinate 194,437 downwards.
GGGACTGCGGTAGAACTATTTCATCCTCATGGGTTTAGTATCATATCTGCCTTTCATACCGTCAGAAAGTCTTAACGTGCGTAGGCAGCTCTGGGGGAGTATTTTATATATCCAGCCGTATGGCACCAGGGCAGTGGTGGTATAGTTCTAACCTCAGTAATATTTGATAAACTAAAACTATTTTTAAAGTCCATTTTCTTTTTTATCCTCATTTGCCATCTATTCATTTGCTACATTTATTCACACCAGCAATCTGAGTGAAATAGAAAGTCGACTTCCGAAAGCAAAGCTGATAACTCTGTGCAAACATGAGTCTATCCTGAAATGGATGTGTAACTGTGACCATGGGATGTACCAGGCTTTGGTGGAGATTCTCATCCCCGACGTCCTTAGACCTATTCCTAGTAAGTTAAATGCAGACAAGTACGGATGCTTTTGTTCTCCTACATTCCACCCAGGAAGTTTCGGGTAGTGACGTTGCAAACTAGAGTGATTCTAATCTCATTTAAATTTGCCACATAGAAAACACGCAACACAGAGTATTGCATGAAAGCAGCCTAGAGCAAAACTCCAGTTAAAAGGGAAAAACTCTGTTTTTCAATCTTTCATTTTCTTTTTGATGAAAAGACAACTTAAAGATGTGACAGCCCTGATGACTAATTGCAAGAACACTCCCAGGTCAGTCAACCAGTGTGAAAATCATTCTACCCAAGGACACAGTGTCCTTCATAAAACCCCTAATTTTTGAAATCTGTGATTGCTAGACCAGCTTCTTTCATGGTTGCTTTTGATTTGAAATGAATTTATCTTGGTTTCTACTGAAGTTGAATTTCTTTATAAAAGCATTTACTTTGTCACTGACGTCATGTTAAAAACTACAAATGCAGTTTCCATTAACAGTAATGGTTAACTGGCATTTTGAGAGAAAAATCTATGTAACTGCAAGAGCATTGTATTCTCGCCATGAAGCAAATAGGAATTACGTAGATAAGTTAGATTACTCTTTTAAGTGATAGTGCTTTTTAAGCTACCCTGTTGCAAACAAAGCTATTTTTTTTTTTGCAAGTGTCAGTCTAAAAACCACTATGGATACATATGTTGGAAGCAGTTGAAAAGATTTTAGGCCTACATCTTTATGAGCACATACTAGTAAACTTAACCTTTAGAAAAATGGAACAGAATTGCTGCTCTACAGTGACATTAATAAGGTAAAATAATCTTAGCTTGTAAAATTAGCAACTGTGTACTTCAAGTACACTGTTCACAGTAAATTTGTATTAAAGTATTCCAGAAAATATTAATATAGGGATTTAGTAAGAAAAGGTGAAGATTTAACATTTGTTATGTTTATACTTTCTTTTTAAAAATATGGTAGAGTGGAAGATATGTATGTTTCCCACCACCTTAAAAAGTATGCTTAGATGTACATTTATATATAATATCAATGAACACACACATAAACATACATAAATATGTACACAAATTAGTTTTTTAAAAATTCAGCTGCTTAGTCTCACCTTATAAACTGCTAATATCTTCTCTACTGCACCAAGTTTCCTGACTAAAGATTGATTAAAAGTGACATTGTCATGGAAAATTTCAGCATGTAAATTCTCTACTGATTTATGTTGCAGAATCTGATTTTCCTTGTTTTTGTCTTACTCCCTGTGCTCTGAGTAATAATCTCTAGAGATGTGTAAGAAAAGTTGCATAGGGTAGCTCATTAGCCTGTGACATCTTGCCACCAATATAAATTTCTCTCATGAGATATAAGAAAAAAATACCAGTGAGCACCTTCTTTGAGGCAAATCAAAAACATCAGTATTCGTTAAACAATTCTAAAATCTGTTGCTTCTATGTTAGCATCACAAGACTAACGTGTAAACTCAGCAGTTACCTGACATAAACCATGTATCAAGTTTAGATGGTTTTAAGCCCCATAATTTTTAAGTGCACAATACACATGACTTTTGTTTTTCACAAATTTTTGTTTGAAAAACATTTTATTCTGTCTCTGCATTCAGAGAACTCAAGTTCAGGAATTTTTATATAAGTACAGTTTTATAATTTCTCTGAAATTACAAGATTCATTAATGTACCACCCTACCAAGTAAATTTGGAATTTTTATTCCTGTTCTATAATAAGATTTAACAAAAGTAAAGCTTAAAATATAGTTTAAATCACAGTCTTCTGATTGTATGCATTTTTGTATTAATCATAAGAGGCTGAGACAAGTTAGCTTTAGAATAGCTTTAAATTTCTAACCGTCCATTCATGAGAAAAAGTTGTCAATCAATCTGCACAATTTAATCTGACATGAATCCCTATAGAGAGAACAAACTCAATTTTATTTTTGAAAATTTTATTTTCCTGGCTACTAGTACTTCACTCTACCATTTACTGTCCAGATGGGATTCCTTTTTTTAGCCAAAAAAAAAAAGTTTGCATATCACACTAATTTAAAGTCAGCTTGAAGCTACTATACTCTAAAATACATTTATCTGAAAATGGAAAAAATAAAGTGAAGTGTAAAAAAATTGTATAAGGACTCAATTGGTAGCACTTAAATGTACAATTTATGATTTCAGTTAAAGGTGACCCAAAATGTCATATAATACAAAAAAATAAAAACTAAAAATCATTTGAGATATATGATATAAAACATACCTTTTTATTTTATAATCTCCCTAGCATTAAATTTGTTTAGATAAAAGAAAACCCATATTAAAAATTTTAAAGTAGCTTTTCCCAGTTCTTGGTTTTTTCAGATTAAATATTAATTAGAGAAAAATACATAATATAGATAGTCAAACTGAATCTTGAACCAAATTTTACTGACTTTCAAAAAGGGTCTTTAATTTTTTTTCACTCTTTTTCATTTCCATTCATGCCTGCCCTCCATGGTTCTAGTACATAATACAGCAGAAAAATATTTTTCTTTCTTTTTTCTTTTTGACTAATATGGGAAGCTTTGGAAATTTCAAAAACTTAGCTCTCACGAAATTTCCAACTCAGGGTTTCTAATGGATGATTCTCATGTTTAAAATCTGCACTANGGTCTTTAATTTTTTTTCACTCTTTTTCATTTCCATTCATGCCTGCCCTCCATGGTTCTAGTACATAATACAGCAGAAAAATATTTTTCTTTCTTTTTTCTTTTTGACTAATATGGGAAGCTTTGGAAATTTCAAAAACTTAGCTCTCACGAAATTTCCAACTCAGGGTTTCTAATGGATGATTCTCATGTTTAAAATCTGCACTACTTGAGTATTTTTCCAAAAAAAGATAGCCATTTAAATCTTTTTTGTCATTTGACCACTTAAATAAATAACTTTTAAAAATTAGTTATTTTATTATTGGATCAGTATAATTTATATCTGATGCAAGCAATTTGAGTAAGCTAAATTATGTCTAATTCTGCTTTACCAAAAGTAATAAAGATGCATGTCAGACTATTTTGAGCACAGAAGAAAAATGAGGGAATTTGATCCCATCATTAACATGAATACTCTTGGGAGCCTTGCATAAAAATGTGACTTCTGTTTCTTATCGTGGACTACCAACTGTACTACCTACCTGCATTATAGAGAACCCACAAGGATTTGCTTTGTGTTGTGGGTGCTTCAGACATTTATTAAAATGTCTTAAACAACTCCCTACACTGTGTAGCCTTGGGCACAGATGAAGTGAAGTGCTCTGACTGAATTACTTGTTGAACAAGAGAAGAATTCTGTTTCCTATCACAGTAAGGGATCTCACTAAGCAGATCCCTTAGAATAAAATAATCATAGTCACCCCCGATACTGGAAAATGCTTCCAGTTGTTTTATGACCACCATAAAAGTTGCTCTCATGGGACCTATACTTACTTAGGTTTTAACAGAGATGCAAGGAATATGGAACAGACTATTTTAGGAATATCTTAAGAATATTGGTCTCTGTGACAGCAGTTTTATCACAGTAATCTTTTATCACTACCTGCCAGTGAGATGGAGAATAGTTATCCAGAATATCAAGTCAGGCAATTTTAATTTTACCTTACTTTTCAACAACAGTGAGAGATAACTACTCTAATTGACATATTCTAATGTAAAGAGATGCATAGAGAAAGAAAGCTTTGCATTATTTTCTTTCTAGCTAAAGAAATGAAAATAAGAGCTTGAAAAAAGTCACCAGATTTCTAAAGACAATACTTAGCCTTTGAGCAAAAAGCGTTTTTGAAAAGAGTATTTTGTCTAAGATAGAAAATTCCATAAGTATATTCACAACTGGTATATGTTGCTATAAGCAAAAAATGCTTGAATGTTTTCATTTCCCAATGAAGTGTCATAAGTATCTGGGAACAAAATAGCTTTAAGACAAAAAAAAAGCCCACGATATAATATTTGTATTCTTTCATAGTTAGGAATAATGTTAAATAAAGTCTTGTTAATGAGGATAAGTTCTGTCTGTGCTATTTCAAATGTTATGGTTGTATGTTTTCCCTTATTCTAGCATAAAGATTAATGTTCTTTGGTATTTGTTTCGTTCTGCTTCTGTTCTTTAACATTTAGGTGCCTTGACCCAAGCCATTCGAAATTTTGCAAAAAGCCTTGAAGGTTGGCTTTCCAATGCCATGAACAATATTCCACAAAGAATGATACAAACCAAGGTACACTTTCATGTCCTTGCCTTTTCTTTTGTGTTTAGGAAATGGTCATGAACTATGAATTTTAAATCTGTCCTATCAAATGATGTTATGTGAAATATAGCATTGATTTTTATATTTGTATTTTATAACCATGTGGCAAAGAACTTCACAAGATATGTTGTTTGATAATGCTCCTTTCAGAGAGACTAGAGAAGCCTTGTAGGTGTGGTGTATTTATCAGCCCTTTTCTAAAGTGTATATTTCAGGTTGCTTAACTTCAAATATTGAAAAGAATAGCCTAGAATGTGCAAATAATTTCCATTTGAATGAGTTTTGGATTTTTTTTAAGTCCCCTACTATACTCGTATTCGGAATGCTCATGTAAAATAATAACCATTTTGCTTTTCAGGATGTTTTGTTTTTAACACTGGAGAATGCTTTTGTGAATCAAGTAATCATTTCTTAAAGAGAACTGTTATCTCATAGTTGAGTAAATTACAGAAATATGGATTATTTAGCTGGAGATATGAATTCTATTCTTCACTTTTTTCCCTACTAACCATGTTACTTTAATCTGTGAATACACTTGACAGATTGGACTGATTCTGTCTAAACTTTGATAACAAAAATCACATTTGTAGCCTTTTGTCAGGGACTGTATCTCCTGTCAGACTCCAGCAATATGCCTTGGCTTTCAGTTTGAAAATGTAGTTGAAGCTCTTGTAGCTGACAAGTCTGTGATAGCACAAGTAACTCTAAGTTCTTCCTTATTTGTTTCGTTCTGCTTCTGTTCTTTAACATTTAGGTGCCTTGACCCAAGCCATTCGAAATTTTGCAAAAAGCCTTGAAGGTTGGCTTTCCAATGCCATGAACAATATTCCACAAAGAATGATACAAACCAAGGTACACTTTCATGTCCTTGCCTTTTCTTTTGTGTTTAGGAAATGGTCATGAACTATGAATTTTAAATCTGTCCTATCAAATGATGTTATGTGAAATATAGCATTGATTTTTATATTTGTATTTTATAACCATGTGGCAAAGAACTTCACAAGATATGTTGTTTGATAATGCTCCTTTCAGAGAGACTAGAGAAGCCTTGTAGGTGTGGTGTATTTATCAGCCCTTTTCTAAAGTGTATATTTCAGGTTGCTTAACTTCAAATATTGAAAAGAATAGCCTAGAATGTGCAAATAATTTCCATTTGAATGAGTTTTGGATTTTTTTTAAGTCCCCTACTATACTCGTATTCGGAATGCTCATGTAAAATAATAACCATTTTGCTTTTCAGGATGTTTTGTTTTTAACACTGGAGAATGCTTTTGTGAATCAAGTAATCATTTCTTAAAGAGAACTGTTATCTCATAGTTGAGTAAATTACAGAAATATGGATTATTTAGCTGGAGATATGAATTCTATTCTTCACTTTTTTCCCTACTAACCATGTTACTTTAATCTGTGAATACACTTGACAGATTGGACTGATTCTGTCTAAACTTTGATAACAAAAATCACATTTGTAGCCTTTTGTCAGGGACTGTATCTCCTGTCAGACTCCAGCAATATGCCTTGGCTTTCAGTTTGAAAATGTAGTTGAAGCTCTTGTAGCTGACAAGTCTGTGATAGCACAAGTAACTCTAAGTTCTTCCTGTTTGGGCTTAAGGTTTGCAATAATATATTCTATCTCTAAAACACACTGAAGGTCACATTTCAAGGACATGTCTACCTTAGATTGTTGCTTGATTGAGCTGTGCTGTCAGTATGGTAGGGTTAACCACATGTGGCTATTTACATTTAAATTTAATTAAATTGCATTAAAATTTTAGTTCCTCAGTCACACTAGCTACATTTCAAGTGCATCTTAACCCATGTGACTAGTGGCTACAATATTAGGTAACACATATGTAGAGCATTTCCATCACTGCAGAAATGATTCCATCCGTGGCAGTTCTGTTCTAGAGTGCCACATTGAGGTGAGCAAATAAAGGAGGTGCTCTTTGATTAAGATGATCAGAGGAATGCTTTCCAACTTGCAAAGTCAGTCATAGTCATAACAATACTTTCAAACAACTAAAAGCATCTCCTACCCCAGTATCATCAAGTGGTTGTGATAGCAATCCAGCTGCACTATTGGTCATCTCATTGATCTCCAGAACTGATTTGGGTGGTTTCCCTTGGTGAAAGATGTCTTTTGCTACTCCTCTCTCAAGGGTGTGCAGCCTTTTTTTAGCTGAGCATTCAGTCAACAAAGATGATCCAGCTGGACAGTAGAAACAGCATAATGAGGATGTGACTGGAAGTTGTTATCAAAATGTCTGGATTCATATCCCACCTCTGTACTTTAGTTTCTCTGTAATCTTGAGTAAGATGGTTAACCTCCCTAAGGTATAACATGTGTCTAATGGGATGTTTATGAGCATTGAACATGGTAATGTAAGTTAGACATTTAACACAATGCCTGGAACATAATATGTACTTGATTAGTACAAACCTCAGAGATGGGAAAATGTGAAATATTCTCTCTGAGGATATGTGGATGTCCCCAAGCTCCACATGGTCCTAAAACATCTCACTATCAAGACAGGGCATCATTGTCTTGTGGAACATTTGCTCCCACTCAGCCGAATGACTGTTCAATCAGTTGCTTGTCTATATACCCACAGTGATTTAATAACATTCCATCTATTCCTGTAAATACATTAAAATCCTCATCAGATCTGCTATGAAAGTAACAAATTTTCATGAGATCATGACATTTAGATTTTTATTTAGACTTTTTTTGTCATTATCTTTGCTATCTTTCTGCATAACCTGATTTGTTCAGGGTTTCAGCAGGAAATAAATGGTGTATCCAAAGAGAAGAATAATTGAAGAAAGTTTAATAAGGGTCTGTTTCTAAATGTGTAAACAGAGCTAAGAAAACCGAGGACTAGCATTAGTGGGGGAAACCTGCCCATCCATAGGTCTGAATGGGAGAGAAGTGATTATGGCATCAAGAGCTCTTCTCCTCCATGCAGGACTGTGGCCTTAGGAAAGAGAGAGCAGAAGCTGTGAGGGAATAAATACTTTGACCACTTTCTTCTGTGCTTCAGTCCCTTACCAGTGCCTCTCATTGACCAAATCCAACTGGAAGCCGAAGGACAAGGGAGGCGGTTAATGTAATTTTTTCAGTTCAGTCTTCCCGGGCACAGAGCAGAAGGGGGAAGGATAGAAAGTACATTTCAGAGGGCAAACGGGGATTTTTCTGGATAACCCTTTTACATACATCCAGATTCTGAAAAAAAAAAAAAAGAGTTTTTCTTGTTGCTTGTGTCTGAGAAGTTTATTAGCTATCTATTTGCTAATATAGGTTTTGAGTTCTCCTATTTCACCTCAAAATTGACCACCCTTATTTCACCTCTATAAAATAAAGATTAAAAGAGTGAATCTGAATGATAATGCTGTGAAAAGTATATTGTTTAATCCAGTTAAAAAGTGGAACTGGACAGTTTGGTTTTCCAAGTAAAAGGAAATTTTTTTTGTTTGCTTAGTTTGTAGCTGACTGTCACACTGAGAATAAGAAATGAAAATCAACATTTTCCCTATTTTCCTAGACTAAATCATTTCTTGCTGATGATGAGTAGCTACTTGCAAGACTGGTTTAATTAATGGTGCACTCAGATGTCTAAGAATGTGGGAGTTTGTTTTAGCCTTGACCTCAACCTACTGAAAAGAAAAATAATACTTGGTTTAGAGGTTTAAATGCTATAATTTACAAGTAAACTGTCTCACCAAATGAATTTGAAATAAGTATCATAGAGAAGCATTTAAAATTTGGCAAGGGAATAAAGATTTGAAAATTGCAGTGGTTTCTTTTATTGGAGGAGAAAAGAAATCCCAATTTAATTGGATTTCTTACAGGTTGCAGCTGTAAGTGCCTTTGCCCAGACTCTGCGAAGATACACGTCGCTCAATCACCTGGCCCAGGCAGCTCGTGCAGTGCTTCAGAACACTTCTCAGATCAACCAGATGCTCAATGACCTCAACCGTGTCGACTTTGCCAATGTCCAGGTACTCTGTTTTCTTTCAAAACAGATCTTTTAATGAAAGTTATCCAATATTTTTCTTCTTAATTAGGATCATCATATTTCTTTTCCAAAGTTACATCAATTCACAGGCACATCTAGATTCACAGTGTCCTGAAAGAGGAGAGTTTTACTCAGCTATAACTTTACTGCTCGTCTGTTTTGTGGTTAAAGCCTGGGAAGATTTTTAGTGCTAGACTGCAACATATGTCACCAGAGTTTGCTGAATGATTAATAGAGTAAGGACAGCCATGGTCATTGAACATTGGTAGGCAAGAGTCAAAGCTATGGTAGTCATGTATGGATGTGAGAGCTGGACTGTGAAGAAAGCTGAGCATCAAAGAATTGATACTTTTGAACTGTGATGTTGGAGAAGACTCTTGAGAGTCCCTTGGACTGCAAGGAGATCCAACTAGTCCATTCTAAAGGAAATCAGTCCTGGGTATTCATTGGAAGGACTGATGCTGAAGCTGAAGCTCCAATACTTTGGCCACCTGATGTGAAGAATTGACTCACTGGAAAAGACCCTGATACTGGGAAAGATTGAAGGCAGGAGGAAAAGGGGACAACAGAGGATGAGATGGTTGGATGTGGCATCACCAACTCAATGGACATGAGTTTGAGCAAACTCCAGGAGATAGTGGATGATAGGGAAGCCTGGAGTGCTGCAACCCATGGGGTTGCAAAGAATCAGACATGACTTGGCAACTGAACAGCAACAACATACACTAAAATAGGTATTATCAAAAAGACGAATAATAGCAAATGTTAATGAGGATATGGAGAAATGGGAACCATTATACCATAGTGATTGGACTGTAATGTGCTACATCCACTTTTAAAGCTGTATGACAGTTTCTTAAAAGGTTAAACATAGAGTTACCATATGATTTGGCTGTTTCGCTCGTAGGTACATACCAAGAAAAATGAAAACACGTCCACCTAAAAACTTGTTCATGGATATTCCAGCAGTATTATTCATATTAGCCACATTAAAGTGGGAACAACCCAGATGTCCATTAACTGATGACTATATAGACAAAACATGGCATTTCACACAATTAAATGTTACCAGACAATAAAAAGAAATGAAGTTCTGTTCTGATATATCCTACAACACAGACGAACATTACACTAAGTGAAAGAAACCAGATACAAAGGACCTTATGTTACAAGATTCCATTTATATTAAAAGAGCAGGATAAATAGATCTATAGAGACACACAGTAAATTAGTGGTTGCCTAGGTCCTGTAAACTAGGTGATTGGGATATGATAGATAAGGAGTATGTCATTTCGTCTTTAAGAAATGAATACATTTTAAAATTAATTGTGGTGGTAGATGGACTACTCTGTGAATATACTGAGAGAAGCCATTGAATTATATACTTTTATTGAATGAATTGTTTGCTATATGAATTATATCTCAATAAAACTGTTTTAAAAAACAATAGCATTGCTCAAAGATAAACTAATTATTTCTCCATTTCCTACAAATTTTAATCTACAATTCTGGGCTCGTTTTATCATTTAAAATAAAAGTAATATTTAGGCTTGATTATTTTTTAGGGCTAGGATTTAGTAGTTAAGTTCATTCTAACTTTGATGAATTTGATTTAGTCTTCTAATGTGCATAGTTTTTCTTAAATCTATATAAACATCTGTTTATATATGTGTGTATATATCAAACATACATACTACACATGCAAATTCATAATATCCATAAGAACAAACTCATGTTTACACATCCATTAACTTTACATTTTTCAGTGGAATTTACATTGCCTGATTTTAATGGGAATATTAAGAGCTCATACAGTATTGTCTTAAAATGTATACTGTAATGTTAATTTCAAATCTTCATTCAGAAAAGATATGTTTAAATGTATCTTAAGAAAAGTTGAAATGGTAAGGAAACTTCTAGTCTCAAAAAGTAATTTACGTTTAATAGCAAAAAAACATATTTAAGACTGATTCCTGATAAGATCTGAGAAAGATTTTAAATTTTCTGTTAACACTGTTTTCACTTGTATAGTTGTGGGCCTGAATCATGTGAAGTATTTACAGAAATGAGTTCTTCCTGGCTATAAATGCCATCCTTGCCAACATTATTACATATAAATCTAATAGTTATATGTCTTTACTATGCTCATTCTCATCCTCTCTACTCACCAATTGAGGCTACATTTTCCCTACTTTAAGTACCAGATCTTTCTGGGTTTCCACAACAGTTATTAGTGCTAAAACTTGTGTGCTCAAGTATCTATCCTGCAGGGCCTCCTTCCTTCAGTTCAGTTCAGTTCAGTCTCTCAGTCGTGTCCAACTCTTTGTGACCCCATGAATTGCAGCACGCCAGGCCTCCCTGTCCATCACCAAGTCCCGGAGCTCACCTAAACTCATGTCCAGTAAGTCAGTGATTCCATCCAGCCATCTCATCCTCTGTCATCCCCTTCTCCTCCTGCCCCCAATCCCTCCCAACATCAGAGTCTTTTCTAGTGAGTCAACTCTTCACATGAGGTGGCCAAAGTATTGGAGTTTCAGCTTTAGCATTATTCCTTCAAAAGAACACCCAGGACTGATCTCCTTTAGAATGGACTGGTTGGATCTCCTTGCAGTCCAAGGGACTCTCAAGAATCTTCTCCAACACCGCAGTTCAAAAGCATCAATTCTTTGGCGTCCAGCTTCTTCACAGTCCAAGTCTCACATCCATACATGACCACTGGAAAAACCATAGCCTTAACTAGACGGACCTTTGTTGGCAAAGTAATGTCTCTGCTTTTAGGACCACGAACACAGTGGTAGCCCTGTGTTTCCCTCTACATTTTACTTCTCACCACTCTTGTTCATTTTCATACGTAATCTTTCTCAGGTTAACATATTTGATTTTAACTCCCTTCTTTCTTTCCTTTTCTGTTCCACATTTTTCCTGGTTTTCTGAGTCCCCTGGTTTCCTCAGTCTTCTAGCTCCCATTCCACCTTCATCACCGTCTCCTGTTCATTTGAAAGTTGTCCCTGTCCCTATGAGATTAACCTCAGTAAGACTGATACATGTGAGGATGATGCTCTTGTAATAAGGAAACTTTAAAACAATGAAACCACATGTAAGGGTTAATATTTTAATGCTCTGAAAGAAAAGTGCAAGTGTTAGTTGCTCAGTTGTGTCTGACTCTTTGTGACCCCATGGACTGTAGCCTGCCAGGCTTCTCTGTTCATGGGATTCTCCAGGCAAGAATACTGGAGTAGGTTCCCCATTTCCTTCTCCAGGGGATCTTCACAGGCCAAAAATCAAAGTCGGATCTCCCACATTGTAAGCAGACTTGTTACCATCTGCGTCACTGTCTAGCCACCAGAGAAGCCTCTGTCATCACTTCATCATTCTCTAATCAAAGCTTTTCCTCATGCATTCAGGATAACCTTTCCTATTGCAGTATAATTGGTTTTCTGTTTAATTGATAGCATTATAGTAGTATTGCTTTATAATTTTTTTGTGTGTAAATGGATAGTTTTTCAGCTACAGTATGGGCTAAATATACTTGGGTTAGTTGACCTGATAACCTAACTTTTGCATATACTTGTGTTTCTGTATTTAAAAGAGAATCTGATTTTGAAGTTACTGACTCCTTATCATCTTGGAGATATTTATTTCCAAGATAATAATATCTTTAGTTTTCATCCTTACTTTTTCCACTAAAGAATTAAAATATCCAAATTCCTTCACAAGGGAATATTTACAGGGTACTCGTTGTTAGTATATTTTCAACCTTGAGAATAGTAAAATGAAACATAATTTGAAAAGCCAGAATAATGTCCTGTGGCTTTATTTCTCTAAGCTTAGTCTTAGATTATCATTTTCTCTTGGCAAATCTAACTGTAGGAAGTAGTGAATTTGATTTTATGTTAAGAAATGAAATTAAATTCTTCCAAGGATACCAGTAAGTTCCTTCTGTTCCTTGCCAATACATAAAACATATCTCCCACAGTGGCTTCCCATAGAATTTCAGTTTTGCAAGATGAAAAAGATCTAATATACAGTACTGAGCATAAGTAGACACTCATATTGTTATTGTTTTGTAGTCGCTAAGTCATGTTCAACTCTTGTGACCCCTGAGAAACTGTGGGATTTCCCAGGCAAGAATACTGGAGTGGGTTGTCATTTCCTTCTCCAGGGGATCTTCCTGACCCAGGGATTGAACCCGCATCTTTTGCATTGGAAGACAGATTCTTTACCACTGAGCCATCAGGAAATCCCTAACACTCCTGTACTGTATACTTTAAAATGGTTAAGATGATAAGTTTTATGTTTCTTGTTTTATACCACAGACCAAAAAATGCTTAGATATTTGTGGATTTTAAACACACACACACACAAAACAGCATCCCCTGTCTTTTTCTTGAGGCCTAAATTCTTCACTCCTTATCTGCATCCCAGGTGGTGCTAGCGGTAAAGAGCCCATCTGCCAATGCAGGAGATAGAGAGATGTGAGTTTGATTCCTGGGTTTGAAAGATCCGCCCCCCGCCCCACCCCTGCCGGAGAAGGGCATGGCTACCCACTCCAGAATTCTTGCCTACAGAATCCTATGGACAGAGGAGCCCGGGCTAAAGTCCATAGGGTCACAAAGAGTCGAATATAACTGAAGCAACTTGGCATGTACGCAACTTCTTCCCTGGGGGCTCTCCTCAACTGTTGAACTGATATAAAATTTCTGAGAGTCATTTAACTGTATTTTGAAAGATCTTAACTATTCTTATTTAAATCTATTATATAGAAATAAGTACAAACTAAGTAAAGATGTAGCTACAAGATTGCTAATTCCAGCATTATTCCTAAGAGTAAACATTTGGAATGACCATAAATGTGCAGCTATGTGAAATTGACTTTGTAAATAATGGATATTCATGTATTGAAGCAAATTGAGTCATTGAGCAATAAATGTAGCTCCTCATTTGCCTATATATAAAGTGAAACTAAGCAAAATATCAAGTAAAATATATAATATGATCCTCTTTTAAAATAATACATATATACACATAAATATACATGCATATGTATGTATTGCATGTGAACAGTTTGAAAATTAGCATGTTGTAGTTCTCTCTTAATGTTGGCATTTTAGATACTCTTAATATTTTGTTTCTTTTTATTTGTACTTTCAAATTTAATAGTCATAGTTTAGTGTACTTAAAATACTGAAAAGTGATACTTAGGAGGTAAAAATCTGAAATCCTTTATTATTAATTAGATAAGAGAAGGAAGGTTAGTAGATGGCATCATCAGCTGGGAATTTGGAAGAAGCCTTAAATTTCCCTGAGAAAGAAAAATGAATTGAGTTTAGCCATTTTCTATTTGAAGTACCTCCCAGTTGAAATGTCTTTTGAGTAAGGTAAAGTCTGTGGGATCAGGAGAGATCCTGGAATCAGAGGGTGGAGATTAAGGATTGATTCAGTTGAAAGGCTGATTTAAATAAATTTGTCCTCTGAGAACAGACAGATCGAAAGCTATAGAGACTTTTCAGAAAAACACACACATATTGATAAGGTTTTACATATAGAATTAGGACCTTCACAGACACCCCTCCAAAGAACTTTATGTTGAAAATATTATCCGGACACAATGAACCTAGCTTAAAAATTCTTGTCACATTTAACTTCTCTAATTTTACGTTTGGGGAAAACGAGGCCCATGTAGATTAAATGAATTGCTTAAAATCAAGTTAGTGGATTCAGGCCCTATGTTAAAATCCAAGTCTTCACTCAAATATTATATTATCAGATAATTATATTCTGACCTAAAAGAGTATAATATTTTTTTAATCTTAAAATGCAGCACAGCACTAGAAACATGGTAAAACTTACAGCAACCACTGAAAATTAACTTTAAAAGTTTCTATTTTCATCCCTATTACCAAACATGAAACTTTCCTATCAGAAGCAGAAGGAAAACTATAGTAATCAAATTTCTTCGTAGGTAGCATCCCTATATTTTCTCTAATGTATTTTTGGTTATTGTTGTTTTCGGTTCTGTGAATTAATTTGCATTCATAGCTTTTACCTTGAGAGTCCTTGGGACTTCAGTTTCTTTCCCATGAAACTCATACAGCATATGCTTCTGCCTTGTATCATTCATTGTTTTTGTCTTAATCCTGAGGGACCACTTTTGGCCAATTGAATCTATTTATCCATTCTGACTTACCCTAAATCTTTTCAAATGAATTGGCTTTCATTTTATCTGATTGAGAAGTAAAAGAGTATTAAAAACTAAAAAAAGACTCTACATACGGTAAGTTCAGGCTCCTCTTCTTCTTAAGTAATGATGTATTTTAGTCTTTCACATAGACTAGCTAATGTAGAACAACAAGTCATACCTTTATGTCCCATCACTTTTTCATGCACAGAAGTGATGTTAGTTTCCTTAACAACTGCCAAGTAGTCATTCATTTTTCTTAATTCATTTAATTGTTTTGCACTTTCAAAATAGTTTGCCATTCATGCATATGGTTTGTGTGCTGACATTCAATGAAAAAATGCTGACTTGAACTTGTCCTTTGCTTTCTGTGTATTGTCCCAGGAGCAGGCTTCCTGGGTGTGCCAGTGTGATGACAACATGGTTCAGAGACTAGAAACAGACTTCAAGATGACTCTTCAGCAGCAGAGCACCCTGGAGCAGTGGGCAGCGTGGCTTGACAACGTGATGATGCAAGCACTGAAACCCTATGAAGGAAGACCCAGTTTTCCTAAAGCTGCCAGGCAATTTCTGCTTAAATGGTCTTTCTACAGGTATCATCTCAATTTTTCTTATTCTGCAATTATGTATGTACATGCTTCTCAGAAAAAAAGAAAAGAGTGAGGAGTTTAGTATGTAGAAACTCTGTTGTGATAATCTTCAGCCCACCTCGTGATTAAAACATCATGGAATGGAACCAGGAGGCTTTTGGAAATAAAATTTCTGCTGGGAAAAGAAAGCCTCTTATTCAGAGCCCTTGAAGTTCTCAGATGGGAGCATGAGAGATTCCAGTCTAGATAATGTGCTTAACAAGAGTCAGGAAAGTCCTCCTTTTGGCAAACATGTATCATTTAGGCTTTCCACCACTCTTCTTTTTATTCTCTACTTCAGGGATTCTCAAACTCTCCTTCCCTAGACCAGTAGCATGGCTTTGCTTGGAAACACATTAAAAACGTGTATTTTCAGACCCCTCCCCCAAACCTACCTTAATCACGAATTGCGGAGGAGAGGCCCAGCAATCTATGCTTTTTTTAAAGTTCCGTCCAGGCAATTCACATGGATACTCAGAACAATCTAGTTAATTTTTTAATTTGATCAAATAAAATAGTTTTCAAACCTAGCTGCACCTCAGAATTAGTGGAAAGAAAAACAAAGCACCTACCTACCTCCCAAAACTTACACACTCAAAATCATGGTGGTTAGAAAGTAGTAATTAGCAGTAGGGATAATCAGAAATTCTTTTTTCTTCAGAAAGGTTACTCCTGGTATTCTAATGCATAGCTAGTTTAATATCAAATAATCTAGTAGATAATTCAATATAAATAGCATTTCAGTTCAGTTCACTTCCTCAGTTGTGTCTGACTCTTTGTGACCCTATGTATCACAGCACACAGGCCTCCCTGTCCATCACCAGCTCCCGGAGTTCCCTCAGACTAACGTCCATCGAGTCAGAGAGGCCATCCAGCCATCTCATTCTCTGTCGTCCCCTTCCCCTCCTGCCCCTAGTCCCTCCCAGGATCAGAGTCTTTTCCAATGAGTCAACTCTTTGCATGAGGTGGCCAGAGTACTGGAGTTTCAGCTTTAGCATCATTCTTTCCAAAGAAATCCCAGGGCTGATCTTCTTCAGAATGGACTGGTTGGATGTCCTTGCAGTCCAAGGGACTCTCAAGAGTCTTCTCCAACACCACAGTTCAAAAGCATCAATTCTTCAGCGCTCAGCTTTCTTCACAGTCCAACTCTCACATCCATGCATGACCACTGGAAAAACCATAGCCTTGACTAGTTGGACCTTAGTTCGCAAAGTAATGTCTCTGCTTTTGAATATGCTATCTAGGTTGGTCAAAACTTTCCTTCCAAGGAGTAAGCGTCTTTTAATTTCATGGCTGCAATCACCATCTGCATAGATTTTAAGGTAAGGTAAGGTGAAGTCGCTCAGTCGTGTCCGACTCTTTGCGACCCCGTGGACTGCAACCTATTAGGCTTCTCCGTCCATGGGATTCTCCAGGCAAGAATACTGGAGTGGATTGCCATTTCCTTCTCCAAGGGATCTTCCCAACCCAGAGATCAAACCCGGGTCTCCCGCAATGGAGGCAGATGCTTTAACCTCTGAGCCACCAGGGAAGGAGCCCCCAAAAATAAAGTCTGGCACTGTTTCCACTGTTTCCCCATCTATTTCCCATGAAGTGATGGGACCAGATGCCATAATCTTCATTTTCTGAATGTTGAGCTTTAAGCCAACTTTTTCACTGTCCTCTTTCACTTTCATCAAGAGGCTTTTTAGTTCCTCTTCACTTTCTGCCATAAGGGTGGTGTCATCTGCATATCTGAGGTTATTGCTGTTTCTTCCGGCAATCTTGATTCCAGCTTGTGCTTCTTCTAGCCCAGTGTTTCTCATGATGTACTCTGCATATAAGTTAAATAAGCAGGGTGACAATATATACAGCCTTGGCATAGTCCTTTTCCTGATTAGAAGCAGTCTGTTGTTCCATGTCCCGTTCTAACTGTTGCTTCCTGACCTGCATACAGATTTCTCAAGAGGCAGATCAGATGGTCTGGTATTACCATCTCTTTTAGATTTTTCACAGTTTATTATGATCCACACAATCAGAGGCTTTGGCATAGTCAATAAAGCAGAAATAGATGCTTTTCTGGAACTCTCTAGCTTTTTCCATGATCCAGCGGATATTGGCAATTTGATCTCTGGTTCCTCTGCCTTTTCTAAAACCAGCATAAACATTAGGAAGTTCACAGTTTGCGTATTGCTGAAGCCTGGCTTGGAGAGTTTTGAGCATTACTTTACTAGCGTGAGTGATGAGTGCAATTGTGCGGTATTTTGAGCATTCTTTGGCATTGCCTTTCTTTGGGATTGCAGTGAAAACTGACCTTTTCCAGTCCTGTGGCCACTGCTGAGTTTTCCAAATTTGCTGGCATATTGAGTGCAGCACTTTCACAGCATCATCTTTCAGGATTTGAAATAGCTCAACTGGAATTCCATCACCTCCACTAGCTTTGTTCGTAGTCATGCTTTCTAAGGCCCCCTTGACTTCACATTCCAGAATATCTGGCTCTAGGTGAGTGATCACACCATCGTGATTATCTGGGTCGTGAAGATCATTTTTGTACAGTTGTGGTGTGTATTCTGCCACTTCTTAATATCTTCTGCTTCTGTTAAGTCCATACAATTTCTGTCCTTTATCGAGCCCATCTTTGCATGAAATGTTCCCTTGGTGTCTCTAATTTTCTTGAAGAGACCTTTAGTTTTTCCCATTCTGTGGTTTTACTCTATTTCTTTACATTGATCGCTGAGGAAGGCTTTCTTATCTCTCCTTGCTATTCTTTGGACTCTGCATTCATATGCTTATATCTTTGCTTTTCTCCTTTGCTTTTTGCTTCTCTTCTTTTCACAGCCATTTGTAAAGCCTCCCCACACAGCCATTTTGCTTTTTTGCATTTCTTTTCCATGGGGATGGTCTTGATCCCTGTCTCCTGTACAATGTCACGAACCTCCGTCCATAGTTCATCAGGCACTCTATCAGGTCCAGTCCCCTAAATCTATCTCTCACTTCTACTGTATAATCACAAGGGATTTGATTTAGGTCATACCTGAATGGTTAGTGGTTTTCCCTACTTTCTTCAATTTAAGTCTGAATTTATATATGATATCAAATGTTGTGATGAGCCATTGACCATAGGTCTACTCCAGGGTTTAAAAACAGACTCTGTGCAAGTTGGCATATGTACCATATATATGGCATAGGATGGAATTGACAGATGGAGTTCCATTTCTTAAGATGTTCAGTTCAGTTCAGTTCAGTCACTCAGTCGTGTCCGACTCTTTGTGACCCCATGAATCGCAGCACGCCAGGCCTCCCTGTCCATCACCATCTCTCGGAGTTCACTCAGACTCACGTCCATCGAGTCCGTGATGCCATCCAGCCATCTCATCCTCGGTCGTCCCCTTCTCCTCCTGCCCCCAGTCCCTCCCAGCATCAGAGTCTTTAGGTAAATTATATTTTTCACCGCAGCATTTACTCTTATGGTGAAAGTTCATTTTGTTTACTTCTTTAGATCATAATGGGCTTTCTAAAAACCATATCTACTTTGAACTTTAGGCAGTCCCTAATTTAATTTCTGTGCAACCATGCACTCATCAAAATAGTGGCTACAGGACCTACCACTGACTGTGGCTATGGGTACACTGTGGTCATCATCTGGACATCAGTAGTGAGTCCAAAACAGTTGTGAGGAGAGATGATATGCAAAGGAGCAGCAAAGTTTAGAGACTAGTAGAAATTGTGAACCCGCTAAGCCCAAATTGTAGGATTTCCATCTTGTTTTGATTACCTTTATAAGAATTGAACCAAAGATTCCATTTTCATGGTAGAAGGTTTTTATTGTGACTTCTTTCTTATTCAGTTGATTTAGTCCAATTCTTATTTCTTAAACTGAAGTAGAGTTGATTCCATATGCATTTAAGGAGTTAAATTATCCTTATATCCTGAAAATGATTTTCTAGTGTCTACATACCTGCCAAGTATACCTGTCAAGTCTGACACTTTGCAAGCCCATGGACTATAGACCTCCAGGCTCCTCTGTCCATGGAATTCTCTAGGCAAGAACACTGGAGTGGGTTGCCATTTCCTCCTTCAGGAGATCTTCATGACCCTGGGATTGAACCCATTCCCAGAGTTAAATAAATGCTGTGAAAGAAAGCCTAGCAGTAGTGGTGTTGTTCTGTTTTTATTTTGGAATGGAATAATTCCACCATTTTGTCTCTCATATACGTAATACTTTTAGCCCACAGGGTTTGTAAAGTACCTTATTAAGGTGCTATCTAACTCTATGACCCACTGATATGCTTCATTAAAGCCAGCCCTAGGTTTAGATCTAGGTGTCATTGAGAAATGTGTTGATATGTTTTCCCTTGATATATGGGAAAGATTTGGAAAACAATATCACAGTATTCTCAAAGTAGATGTAGCAATAGTAGTAGTATTAATGGAATTCAAAATTTTAACTTGGGAAGATTTCTTTAAAAGATTTCAAATATTTCCCCATTTGTTTGCAAGTTGATTTCATCCATTTTTTTTTCCTCAGAAAATCATATAGATGGTATATATGCTTCATGAATGATAAAACAGATGTTATACTAGCTGTTGCTGCAAATCGTATAGGGGCAAAAGCACAGTACATCCTCTATATCAGAAAAAGCAAAGGTTTTTTTTTTTTTTTTTTCCTCCTCTTCTTCTTCTTCTTCTTACTGCTTTCTTATGCAGTTACGTCAGACTTGCCCTTACTCCTCCCTGAGGATTTTTTTTAAATCTGTTTAGTAGATATCGTTTTAGAAATACACCCCTGGAGCCTTTGTCTCCACAGAGATCTGTTGAGGTATCTTGAGAGGAGAGAATATTACTTACTCGTGTTTCCTGTTCTCTGCAGATATACAAACCCAGTAGATCATCACTTGCCTGCCCTTTGTCCGCCCTGAGTTGGGGATAATGGCTTGTTATTATTAGACACTATTATGGTTATTATTTTCATTTCAGAAAGTCTTGAAGGTGTACAGTTCAGGGCTACAGAAGGAAAGGCATATTCAGAAAGATACATACCTCCTGCTGGTAGGCGAAGTCAATAGCTAGTAACGTAGAAGACTAAAATCTGACCTGCTTCTTACTGAGGCATAAGAACATATTGAGTGATGAAAACTTCATTCACAAACAGAAGCAGAGTTACAGAGTATTTTTTTAATGTTTTTGGCTTTGTAATAAGAATTTGCAGTCACCTATACCAGCCGTTCATTTTCTGAAGTTGATTAATCTCATAGTTTCTAAAATTCTGGGTATAAATTCACATGTATATACAAGAAATGGACTGACAGAGAGTCATGATAGCAGTAGTGGACATGTTGCTGCAAACACCCTCTGCTCCAAATAGGGGTCTCTCCTTGCCGCACATGGCTTTGAATGTCTACTGCTGGCTGGGAAGTGGAAAATATATTGGCCACCTTTCTTGGGTAGCAGTGCAGAAGTTAACTGGGCCGTTTCTTAGCTTGGGTGTTTTGTGAATAACAGAACACAGACTTCCTCAGGGCCATCCTGAGGGTCAACCAAACATCCCATTTTTAAAGAATTAAATGTATAGCTTTGATACCATAACTTGAAAGGGGGCACAGAGAACCTAGTTTGCCTACAGCTGAACAATATATAAATCTTCCAGTTTGGGAATTAGCTGTAATCACTGTTTGAGGAGAGTTCACAGGGTGGAGTTGGGGGGTGGGGAGGGTCACATGTTCTCACCTTTCTTCTTAGGAATGTGTGATGTCTCCCCAAATACATAAAGAGGTGGATTGAGTATTGTGTGTTCAAGTATATGTTTTAATTTTCACGCCATGAATTATGAAGATATATACACAAAGGTATTTCTCATCTGTTACAAAATAATTAACAGTTTTAACTCCAGTTTTAAAGAGTTGAGTTCATGGTAACTTAGCAACATGAAATTCAGTGGAGTCAATTTTGTAACATGTCTTACAGAAATCTGAATCAGACAATAGGTTTCCAATTAAACTGTTAATTGTGTCATTTGATACTTGGCTTGTAGGGCAGAGGCCCAGCACAGACAGCATAAAGTAGACATAGACATTATTAATAATATAATTCAACTGATTCTCTTCTAAACATATGACAATAATTTCATAGCAGATTATCAGTACTTTCAAAAGTATTATAACTGAAGGTCAGCACACTTTTTTTGTTTTTTCATTTTCCAACAGAATTTTGTGTTACCTATGTCTTTATGCTGCAATAAGGTGATTGCCCAATTGTCAAAAAGTTTCCAAAACAGTTGGGATAGAATATGAAGCCCTTATCATGGCCTACAGACCCTCCATGGTCCAGCTGCTAGTGATTTCTAGTTCCATCATATATATTCTCTTTGCTCATGTCTTCCTAGCCGCAGCTTCTGGGCTATCCTTTCAATAAAACAAACATAGTTCTGCCTCAGTCTCAGCATTTGTTCTCCTTTCTGCTAGGGAAGTGCACGTGTTCACATGGCTCACTCCCGCACTTCAGTCTCATTTCTGCTCACTTATCACCTCCTCAAAAAGTTTTCCTAACACCCTGACTTTCTAAGTGCCAGAGCCCATCACTCTGCAGTCTCTTGACCTGATTTACTTTTTTCATAGGATTTACTACTACCTAACTTTATAATTTATATCTACTCTGTTTTTATCAACCATCCATCCTACTAGAATGTGAGCTCTGTTGAAACCAAACTTTTGTCTGACTTGCTGTAGAACAAGACCCTGACACACAGTAAGAACATAATAAATATCTATTGAATTAATGAAAATTAATTATTTTGGAAAAAAGAAATTGGCTTTGCATTTCTTTTACAAATACCATAAAGCTACTCAATATGAATATTCTTCTCAGTCATTTACATTATTTTGAGGGAAATAAAAAGGCCTAAAAATTGGATTTAAAAACATATATATATATATAATTCATTCTGTATCTGTCATATGTATCCCTGTAAAGATTTACTGACGTTCAACTGACACAGGATTGTTTTTCTATATTATACTAAATGTCTTCTTTTAAAATAAACCATTTTTATTATGAAATTAGTATATACTCACATTAGAAAACCTGAAAAATACAAATACTGTACAAAGAATAAACTTAAATCATCCATAATTTACTACCCAGAAAGACCAATGGTAGATAAAATGTTTTCTTTCAGTTTTATATAAAATTGAGATCAAGTTGTTTATCAGAGTTTATTATCTGTATTTTTCCCTTAACATTATACCTCAAGCATATCCTAAGAAATATAATTTTGAACGTCCTTCCAATATTCCATTTTGTATACAATGGCAACCCACTCTGGTGTTCTCACCTAGAGAATCCCATGGACAGAGGAGCCTGCAGTCCACAGAGTCACAGAGTCAGACACAACTAAAGCGACTTAGCAAGCACTCATGCATACATTATTTAAACATTCCTTTTGTCTCTTATTTTTGAATATTTAGGTGGGTTTTGGTCTTGCAGTACAAATATAAAACATACTTTCATGCTTATCTTTATATAAAGTTGCATGTTTATCTTCAAATAAATTCAAAAAAATTTGCAGTTTTAAGTTGGCTGATACTATTTTAATGAAGTATGCTATCTTGAAGCTAATAAGTATTAACCATTCCCATTTATTTAGAGGTAGGACTTTTTCAAGAACTTTGCAGATAGTTTCTATGTTAAATGGGCTCATATTACACGTTTTCCATCTTTCACTTAACATTTTATCATAGACATCTTTCCGTCTTACTACCTTTATGTGTAATTGCTCTCATTTCTTTAAAGTGAGTGAAATTGCTCAGTCATGTCTGACCCTCTTTGTGACCCCATGGACTGTGTCTCGCCAGCCTGTTCTATACATGGAATTCTCTGGGCAAAAATACTGGAGTGGGTTACCATTCCATTCCCCAGGGGGTCTTCACAACCCAGGGGTCAAACTCAGGCCTCCTGCATTGCAAGTGGATTCTTTGAGCTACTCAGGAAGCCCAATTTCTTTAATATCTTGTATAAATTTCCATATATGAATGAGCCATTTTTTACCTAGTATCCTACAAGTGGTTATTTAGTGTTTCCCCCTATTTTCTCAGTACTAGAAATATTCAGTTCAGTTCAGTTCAGTCGCTCAGTCATGTCCGACTCTGCGACCCCATGAATCGCAGCATGCCAGGCCTCCCTGTCCATCACCAACTCCCGGAGTTCACCCAGACTCACGTCCATTGAGTCAGTGATGCCATCCAGCCATCTCATTCTCTGTCATCCCCTTCTCCTCCTGCCCCCAACCCCTCCCAGCATCAGAGTCTTTTCCAATGAGTCAACTCTTCGCATGAGGTGGCCAAAGTACTGGAGTTTCAGCTTTAGCATCATTCCCTCCAAAGAAATCCCAGGGCTGATCTCCTTCAGAATGGATTGGTTGAATCTCCTTGCAGTCCAAGGGACTCTCAAGAGTCTTCTCCAACTAGTTCTAACTGTTGCTTCCTGACCTGCATACAGATTTCTCAAGAGGCAGATCAGGTGGTCTGGTATTCCCATCTGTTGAAGAATTTTCCACAGTTTATTGTGATCCACACAGTCAAAGGCTTTGACATCATCAATAAAGCAGAAATAGATGTTTTTCTGGAACTCTCTTGCTTTTTCCATGGCCCAGCGGATGTTGGCAATTTGATCTCTGGTTCTGCCTTTTCTAAAACCAGCTTGAACATCAGGAAGTTCACAGTTTGCGTATTGCTGAAGTCTGGCTTGGAGAATTTTGAGCATTACTTTACTAGCATGTGAGATGAGTGCAATTGTGCGGTATTTTGAGCATTCTTTGGCATTGTCTTTCTTTGGGATTGCAATGAAAACTGACCTTTTCCAGTCCTGTGGCCACTGCTGAGTTTTCCAAATTTGCTGGCATATTGAGTGCAGCACTTTCACAGCATCATCTTTCAGGATTTGAAATAGCTCAACTGAAATTCCATTACCTCCACTAGCTTTGTTTGTAGTAATGCTTTCTAAGGCCCCCTTGATTTCACATTCCAGGATGTCTGGCTCTAGATGAGTGATCACACCATCGTGATTATCTGGGTCGTGAAGATCTTTTTTGCACAGTTCTTGTGTGTCTTCTTGCCACCTCTTCTTAATATCTTCTGCTTCTGTAATATATGGTATCTTGCTTTAATTTCTATTTCTTTTAATTTTGAATAAGGTTAATCACATATACTTGTTATGATTCCCTTAGAAGAAATGGAATAGCCATCATAATCAACAAAAGAGTCTGAAGTGCAGTACTTGGATGCAATCTCAAAAGAGACAGAAGCATCTCTGTTCTTTTCCAAGGCAAACCATTCAATATCATGGTAATCCAAGTCTATGCCCCAACCAGTAACACTGAAGAAGCTGAAGTTGAACAGTTCTATGAAGACCTATAAGACATTCTAGAACTAACACCCAAAAAAGATGTCCTTTCATTATAGGGGACTGGAATGCAAAAGTAGGAAGTCAAGAAACACCTGGAGTAGCAAGCAAATTTGGCCTTGGAATACAGAATGAAGCAGGACAAAGAATAATAGATTTCTGCCAAGAGAACACACTGGTCATAGCAAACACCCTCGTCCAACAACACAAGAGAAGACTCTACACATCGACGTCACCAGATGGTCAACACTGAAATCAGATTGATTATATTCTTTGCAACCAAAGATGGAGAAGCTCTATACAGTCAGCAAAAACAAGACCGGAGGCTGACTGTGGCTCAGATCATGAACTCCTTATTGCCAAATTGAGACTTAAATTGAAGAGAGTTGAGAAAACCACTAGACCATTCAGGTATGACCTAAATCAAATCTCTTATGATTATACAGTGGAAGTGAGAAATAGCTTTAAGAGACTAGATCTGATAGATAGAGTGCCTGATGAACTATGGACGGAGGTTCATGACATTGTACAGGAGACAGGAATCAAGACCATCCCCAAGAAAAATAAATGCAGAAAAGCAAAATGGCTGTCTGAGGAGGACTTATAAATAGCTGGAAAAGAAGGGAAGCGAAAACCAAAGGAGAAGAGGAAAGATATACCCATTTGAATGCAGAGTTCCAAAGAATAGCAAGGAGAGATAAGAAAGCCTTCCTCAGCGATCAATGCAAAGAAATAGAGGAAAACAACAGAATGGGAAAGACTAGAAATGTCTTCAAGAAAATTAGAGATACCAAGGGAACATTTCATGCAAAGGTGGGGTCGCTAAAGAACAGAAATGGTATGGACCTAACAGAAGTAGAAGATGTTAAGAAGTGGCAAGAATACACACAAGAACTGTACAAAAAAGATCTTCACAACCCAGATAATCACAATGGTGTGATCACTCACCTAGAGCCAGACATCCTGGAATGTGAAGTCAAGTGGGCCTTAGAAAGCATCACTACGAAGAAAGCTAGTGGAGGTGATGGAATTCCAGTTGAGCTTGAAAGATGATGCTGTGAAAGTGCTGCACTCAATATGCCAGCAAATTTGGAAAACTCACCAGTTGCCACAGGACTGGAAAAGGTCAGTTTTCACTGCAATCCCAAAGAAAGGAAATGCCAAAGAATGCTCAAACTTCCACACAATTGCGCTCATCTCTCACGCTAGTGAAGTGATGCTCAAAATTCTCCAAGCCAGGCTTCAGCAATACGTGAACTGTGAATTTCCAGATATTCAGGCTGGTTTTAGAAAAGGCAGAGGAACGAGAGATCAAATTGCCAACATCCGCTGGATCATCAGAAAGGCAAGAGAATTCCAGAAAAACATCTATTTCTGCTTTATTGACGATGCCAATGCCTTTGACTGTATGGATCACAATAAACTGTGGAAAATTCTAAAAGAGATGGGAATACCAGACCACCTGACCTGCCCCCTGAGAAACCTGTATGCAGGTCAGGAAGCAACAGTTAGAACTGGACAGTGAACAACAGACTGGGTCCACATAGGGAAAGGAGTATCTCAAAGCTGTATATTGTCACCCTGCTTATTTAACTTATATGCAGAGTACATCATGAGAAACACTGGGCTGGATGAAGCTCAAGCTGGAATCAGGATTTCCGGGAGAAATGGCAATAACCTCATATATGCATATGACACCACCCTTGTGGCAAAAAGTGAAGAAGAACTAAAGAGCCTCTTGATGAAAGTGAAAGGAGAGAGTGAAAAAGTTGGCTTAAAGCTCAACATTCAGAAAAGTAAGATCATGGCATCTGGTCTCATCACTTCATGGCAAATAGATGGGGAAATAGTGGAAACAGTGACAGATTTTATTTTGGGGGGCTCCAAAATCACTGCAGATGGTGACTGCAGCCATGAAATTAAAAGACCCTTGCTCCTTGGAAGAAAAGTTATGACCAACCTAGACAGCATATTAAAAAGCAGAGACATTATTTTGCCAACAAAGGCCCATCTAGTCAAGGCTATGGTTTTTCCAGTAATCATGTATGAATGTGAGAGTTGGAGTATAAAGAAAGCTGAGCGCTGGAGAATTGATGCTTTTAAACTATGATGTTGGAGAAGACTCTTAAAAGACTCTTGAACTGCAAGGAGATCCAACCAGTCCATCCTAAAGGAAATTAGTTCTGAATATTCATTGGAAGGACTGATGTTGAAGTTGAGACTCCAATACTTTGGCCACCTGATGCAAAGAACTGACTCATTGGAAAAGACCCTGATGCTGAGAAAGATTGAAGGTGGGAGGAGAAGGGGATGACAGAGGATGAGATGGTTGGATGGCTTTGCCAACTCAATGGACATGAGTTTGAGTAAACTCTGGGAATTGGTGATGGACAGGGAGGCCTGGCATGCTCAGTCCATGGGGTTGCAAAGTTGCAGACGACTGAGCGACTGAACTGAACTGAACTCCAACATACGTAATAGTGTAGCAATAGGCAGTTTTCTTAGGATCTCACACACATTATCTCACTTGACTCTCAAGCTAATTTTGAACCTTAAAATGTTGAATGATGTATAGTCAAGATCATATAGTGGTTAATGTGGATCTCACTCCAAACCTATGGATGAAAAACTATGTTTTTTCTTTTTCTTTTTAGTAAGTAAATCCACAGGAGAGATTCTCTGCCATCTTATTGTAACACCTATTCTTGTTGCCATAACCAAATGAGAGTAAGAAGCTCAGCTCCTCCTGTTCTGTGTATTAGGATCATAATTGCTTATATTTGAGTCTTGTTCTATTCATTCATAAGTTTATTTCACAACCTTTAACCCACTTTATCCTTGAAATAATCACATAAATTAGATAAGGCCAAAAGTATTGCTTTTATTTTCACCCCAAAGGAAAACTTTCTAGAGGAAATGGTGTTTTTTGAGATTGACAGTGAATTAATGAGAAACCAGAATCAGAATCCAGGGCTTTAGGGTTTTAGATGTACAATGGTGATCTGTCACTTGCCAAGTTGAATGTGTAGAATTTGATGCATTAGTAGCCACTATATAATTATGGTTAAAAGTGAAAGAGAAAACAAAAGTACAGTCTTCTGTATTTCCATCTGTCTGGCATTTTACAGTTCTTCATTGCAAAATAAGGCTTAGGAATATTGTTGTTTGTTGTTCAGTCACTAAGTCGTGTCTGACTCTTTGTGACCCCAGGATTCTCTGTCCATAGAATTTCTCAGGCAAAAATTCTGTAGTGGGTTGCCATTTCTTTCTCCAGGGGATCTTCCCAACCCAGGGATCAAACGCACTTCTCCTACACTGACAGGTGCATTCTTTACCACTGAACCATCAGGGATGCCCCTTAGCAATATTAACCCACACATTTGTGAGATTCTATCTCTTCCTCCTATCTGAGAATATAATGGCTATTTTAATTTGTGTAGGACAAAAATCTCTAGAGAAAGACACTAAATGAAAGTGAGGAGAAACACACACACACATCCTACTCTGACTCTCAGTTAAAAATATTAAGGATATTTGAAGTGCATGGTCAAGCTTAATAATTGACATATCTTCAATGAAGCCAAAATTTTATTTTTACTTACTTCTATTTTGAGTATAATAGAGTGTATTGTTAGTATTTAATTAAAAATATATTTCATATTTTGTTATTTTATAGTTACACAATCGTATTTTTCAACGTTTTGCATTTTTAATTGACTTTATTGTGCTGTTGCTAATGGGAAAATCACTGTAATTTAATGGAAATCAGTATGGAAGTAGAATCACTTAATAAGTTTGCCTTCCAACAAAAGTTGCAAGGATCCCTGTATGTCCTCTCCTACATTCTACATTGCCACATCTGGGAACATTGCTTAATATATTTGTAAACTTGCTTGTGTATTTGTAAACATTGCATAGTATATTTTGTAAACTTAGTCAGGGACAAATACATATTTTCCCCAAAGTGTACCTCAGAAGTCATTGAGAGATGGTGATACAGTGTTTACACATCATCGTAAGACTTTTACTTTGAGATGCTTTTTCTTACGGTGATGAATTGTCAGCCTTCCAAAAATCTTTTTTTAAATTGATTCTGACCCATTTGTCAGCTTGCTTATGATAGTAAAATGGTTTTTCCCAGTAAAATGGTTTTTCCCAATGAGTGCCTATCTAGTTCTCATAAGGATCTAGTCAAGTCCTAATGAAGATTACCTCTTTACCACTCTGTTTGAAAAAGTTGAGCCAACTGCTTCATTTATGAAATTATTCCATGGAAAGTCATGCGCTATACCAATCTATTAGACCTATAACTTCTTTTAATAGGAAAAGTAGGCTGAACATTAATCCTGGTCACTAACACTGGCTGTATCTGTGTCTTTTCTCTTGGAACAGCTCAATGGTTATTCGGGACTTAACTCTACGCAGTGCTGCTAGCTTTGGCTCCTTCCACCTGATCCGTCTACTCTATGATGAATACATGTTCTACTTAGTAGAACATCGTGTTGCTCAGGCAACAGGAGAGACACCCATAGCAGTCATGGGTGAGGTAAGAGAAGCTAAATGAGCTATGACCCACAAGGCTTTCTAAAAAGATCTGAATTTTATTTTAATCTAAATATTAATTATCAAAGCTATGGTTTCTAATCAATGAGTCTTGGACTCCAGAGAGCCTGTATAGTTATTTCAGGGGGTCCCTAAATCCCTTTGTTCATATTTTATTAGTCAAAAGATTCTAAAATTGTAGATGATATCATGGAAAAGTAAGTGGAATATTTCAATATGCTATAAAAGTCTCTATATAGAAGAAAAGCTTGAGAATCACTGGACTTAAAAATCCTTAGTATCACTCAACCATAAAACAGAATCAGATAATGCCATTTGCAGCAACGTAGATGGTCCTAGAAATTATCATACCAAGTGAAGTAAATCAGACAGAGACAAATATATATATTTATATGTGGAATCTAAAGAAAGTAGTTACAAATAAATTTATTTACAAAACAAAAACAGACATACAGACATGGAAAACAAAATTATGGTTACATAAAGGAAAGCAGGGGAGGGATGAACTGGGGAATATAGGATTAATAATAATGTAAATCAGGCTTCCCTGGTGGCTCAGACGATAAAGAAGCTGCCTGCAATCCAAGAGACCCGGATTCAATCCTTGGGTCAAGATCTCCGGGAGAAGGGAATGGCAACCCACTCCAGTATTCTTGCTGAGAGAATTCCATGGACAGAGGAACCTGGTGGGCTACAGTCCTTGGGGCCGCAAAGAGTCAGACCTGACTGAGCGACTAACACATAGGTTTAACAGGTGCACACTACTGTATATACAGTAGATAAACAAGGTTTTACCATATGGTACAGGGAAATTTATCCAATGTTTTATAGTAAAATATAATGGAAAAGAACTGAGAAAAAAGTATGCAGATATATATAAATATATATAGCCAAATCACTTTATTGTATACCTGAAACTACCACAATATTGTAAATCAACTATACTTGAATTAAAAAATAAAAATGTTATTGACTGGAAAATAAGGAAGATTGATGCTTCTGATAAGGCTATGGCCTAGGACCTGAGAGGGAAAAGTTAAATATGTATCTTGTTGACTCTATCCAAGTGCCCAGGAAAAGAATGAAGGATAATAACAATGATGATGAAAGTGATAGCTAACATTCCAGGAGCACTTACTATGTGCCAAACATAGTCCTAAGTCCCTTATATATATAATAAAGCATTTAATACATATAACAATGCTTTGAGATAGGTGCTACCTCATGCTATTTTACTGATGAGAATCTGAGGTTCAGGAAGGAAGCTAAGGCACAGAGAGATTAAAAGGTTATATATCTAGCAAGCGGTGGAGACCTCTTTTAAGTATTCAGTCTGATTTTCACATCCATGCTCCTAATCACTAAAGATGTAGAAAAAAAATTCTCTTCTTCATAATTTCTGGATAGTGCCAAGATGTCATTGATAAGTTCAACATGTTGTAAAGCTAAAATGCTGAAGTTAATATATACAAGGTTGGTTAATATATTGAGGGATAGATGTACATGCTTATATGATTCAGCACTGGCTCACTTTGTTGTACTGTACTGGATTTTGACTGAATCCAGATTTTGCTAAATTATACCAGATTAGGCAGTGTTACATTTTATCACCCAAAGCAGTCAAGAAGACATATTCACTTTTAAACTATGCATATGTGCTTATTTAAATTAGAAAATAAAATAAATAAATAAATAAATAAATTAGAAAATAGTAGTTTTATAAATGTGATGA
Source organism: Cephalophus harveyi (assembly GCA_006410635.1). Taxonomy (NCBI): domain Eukaryota; kingdom Metazoa; phylum Chordata; class Mammalia; order Artiodactyla; family Bovidae; genus Cephalophus; species Cephalophus harveyi. Next base: position 163,263 of record SJYT01036542.1, on the reverse strand, counting down.
CAGTATAAATTAAAATATATAGTAAAATACCTCAAGGATCTATGTAAGTATTCTAATATAAATAAAATACATGTGAATTTTATTTAGAATGTTGGTTAAAATATTCTTCTTTCCCTCTTTAAATCCCTTACTGTTTGCTGATCTACATGTGTTTGTATGTTTCTTAATGGTGATTGTGCCTAAATGATGCCAATTATGTATACATGAGAATTAAGCAAGATTCATTTTAGCTTTTAAATTACGGGCAGATCCTCATGTGACCAGAGCATTCTGAACTTTTCTTAGATTTGACTTCCCCTCAGTGCCTCTTTTCTTAGTTCTTCTCTGATTGTCTGGTTGCAAAATGCCCTTTGGCAGGTAGATTAAATACTATAAACTTTCTTAACCTAGGGCCCAAAAAGTTCTAAAATAGACATCCCTTTTGGTATATTTAACACATTTGGCACATACCTCCTATGCTCCCGGACCTCTATAACAGGATGACCAGGATAATGATAATAGGGATTCTCATTAATACCATGTGGCTAATCCTGATGCATGGTCTTTGCTTCCCTTGCATCTTTAGGGAATAAAAGCTTTGGCTGTAAGCCACTGACATGGCATGAAGACTTAACTACTTCCTCATATGCTAGTACAGGAAGTACTGGCTCACCAGAATTAAAATGGCTTTATGTAGTCTGTACTGCCAACAAACATTCTAAATGGTGCTTTTTTTTTACCTTATGTAAACAATGTAAATGAATAAGACACTGCCACATGATTCAAAAATATGACACAAAATCTCGATCAGAAAGTGATCTTCTCTAAGATCAAAGATCTAAGCATACCTCTTGATTTCTTTGCTTACTATCTCCTTACTCAGTTTATAGGAAAAATCCTCTGAGTTGTCTGTGCTCATCATTATTCAGTCCAAGTCAAGTAAATTTTACAGGTTTGATGTCCCTATAACATTTATGCCTCATAGAACAATAAGCCATTATAGACTTGTTAGCTATGGTCATATTATCATATCTAAAATTTCTTGATTCTTGGGGAAAGGAGAAAGAAATGCGAGATAAAGGAAGGCTGTTTTCCCATGTATCTTTTCATGTGTTACCCTAAGCCTACCCTAGAAGTCAGATTGGAGGTAAAAAGGCTTTTGTGTGTCAAGGCTCAGCTGTAATCTAACTCCTTAGATGACTTTCATTTCAAAAGAAAAGGTCCAGAAGTGCCTGTGTATACAGTGGGCACGATACCACAGGCCAAAATCCATGGAAATCCATAAAAATTCACCATTACTCTCAATTGCAGCTAGTGGTTTTCAATCATCAGTGATAACAACCACAGTTGTCACTATTTAGTGTGAGTTTATCATACCCTTAATGAAATTAAGGTCTTGATTTATCTACTAATTGTCCTTTCTCAGTGAACAGTACTCTCCCTCTGGATCAGGTTGAATATGTGAGCATCATCTTTACATATCTTACTGTTTTGACCTGCGTGTCCAACCAGTTACTAAGTCTGCCCTTTCCCAAACTCCACATAGTGCAGGCAGTATCATCTTAATGAAAATGCAAACCTGATTGTGTTATACCCTCTTAAAACCCTTTAGTGACTTTATCTTCTGCTAGTTAAGAAACAAAAGTCTTTCTGTGGTATCAGATCTGGCCTTTATCTGTAATCAAACTCACCCTCTCTCTTCCAGGTCCTTCTGTTGCAATTATAGTAGTCTTTTTTCTGTTCTTACTCAAGTTTTTCTCATCACTGGACAAGTGTGTAAATGGTTCTTTTACCTAGAACTCTCTGCCTGACTCTCTCTGCATATTCTAACTCCTTCATGTCTTAAATACCATTTCCTCTAAGAGGTCCAGTTTCCCTCAGACTACATTAGATACTCCTTTTCTCTCTAATTTATACTTTTCCTTTTCATTCTAGAACCTGCAGAATAATAAGTGCTTTGTATGATTTGTGTTATTATAGATTTAATGCCTGGAAATAATAGAGGACTGAGTCAGAAGAATTGAACTCTGCTTACAGTTCTGTAACTTATGGTAATATAATCTTGGGCAAATCACGTTCACTTAGGCTGATTCTCTGACTTATCTCTAAAATTAATGTATTCATTTATTTAACAAATACCTCTTATGCATCTTTGTTGTTGTTCAGTCACTCTGTCGTGTTCGACTCTTTTCGACCTCGTGGACTGCAGCACACCAGCCTTCCCTGTCCTTCTGTATCTCCCAGAGTTTGCTGGAAATTGGGTCCATTGAGTCAGTGATGCCATCCAACCATTTCATCCTCTGTTGCTCCCTTATCCTCCTGCCTTCAATCTTTCCTAGCATCAGGGTCTTCAATGAATTTTCAGGGTTGATTTCCTTTAGGATTGACTGGTTTGATCTTGATGGCCAAGGGACTCTCAAAATTTTTCTCCAGCACCACAGTTCAAAAGCATCAATTCTTTACCACTCAGCCTTCTTTATGGTCCAACTCTCATATCCATACAAGACTACTGGAAAAACCGTATCTTTGACTATATAGACCTTTGTCAGAAAAGTGATGTCTCTACTGTCTAGGTTTGTCATAGTTTTTCTTCAAAGGAGCAAGTGTCTTTTAATTTCATGGCTGTAGTCACCATCTGCAGTGATCTTAGAGCACAAGAAAATAAAATCTGTCGGTTTCCATGGTTTCCCCATCTATTTCCCCATGCCATAAAGTGATAGAACCAGATGACATGATCTTAATTTTCTGAATGTTGAGTTTCAAACCAGCTTTTTCACTCTCCTCTTTTACTTTCATCAAGAGGCTCTTTAGTTCTTCGCTTTCTGCCGTTAGGGTGGTGTCATCTGCATATCTGAGCTTATTGGTATTTCTCCCAGCAATCTTGATTCCAGCTTGTACTTCATCCAGCCCACCATTTTGCATAATGTACTCTGCGTAGAAGTTAAATAAGCATGATAACAATATAAAACCTTTACGTACTCCTTTCCCAATTTTCAACCAGTTTGTCATTCCATGTCTGGTTCTGTTGCTTCTTGACCTGCATACAGGTTTCTCAGGAGGCAGGTAAGGTGGTCTGGTATTCCCATCNATAAGCATGATAACAATATAAAACCTTTACGTACTCCTTTCCCAATTTTCAACCAGTTTGTCATTCCATGTCTGGTTCTGTTGCTTCTTGACCTGCATACAGGTTTCTCAGGAGGCAGGTAAGGTGGTCTGGTATTCCCATCTCTAAGAATTTTCCACAGTTTGTCATGATCCACACAGTGTTACACATCTATTCTATAATGTTTAGGATATAGTAATGAACAAGATGAATTTTGACACTGCAATCATGGAACTTATATTTTAGTAGTGGATACATATTTGTTACATGTTCACGTAACTATATAGCTATAAATTCTGAGAAATACTGCAAAGGAAAATTAAAGGGATATAGGAATACTTAGGGCTTCCCTGGTGGCTCAGCTCGTAAAGAATCTGCCTGCAATGTGGGAGACCTGGGTTTGATCCCTTGGGTTGGGAAGACCCCCTGGAGAAGGGAAAGGCTACACATTCCAGTATTCTGGCCTGGAGAATTCCCTGAACTTTATAATCCATGGTGTCGCAAAGAGTCGGACATGAATACTTAAAGAATAATACATTATTACTATTATACTAATAATACTTAAGGAATAACATTCATTTGTGAGTGAATATTATTTTTAACTCATTTTACAGACAGTGAAATGAGACACAGAGCCATCAAGTCACACAGAGTCACACAGCTACTAGGTTATAAAATCAGGTTCGGAAGCCAAGCACCCTGGCATGATTAACCCTTGCTGATATTCTGCCATGTTTGTTACCTGCTGCACGATAGAATGAGACTGAAGCAAGAATACTTCAGATATCAGTGATGGGAAAGTGGAAAAATAGTCACAAACTTACTGGACATTTGTTTTGCATTTATAGGTGTTGTATGTGGGACAGATATCAGACAGCTAAGGGGCTTCCCTGGTGGCTCAGCCATAAAAAGTCTGCCTGCAGTGCAGGAGACAAGGGTTCAATCCCTGGATTGGGAAGTTCCCCTGGAAAAGGAAATGGCAACCCACTCCAGTCTTCTTGCCTTGAAATCCCATGGACAGAGAAGCCTGATGGGCTACAGTCTATAGAGTCGCAGAGTCAGACATGACTTAGTGACTAGAGAGAGAGTCGGCTAAATAGATCCAGATGCAAGGGGAAAGGTTTCCCTTTTAAAGTAGCTTAAGGGACAATATATCTTTTCATTAATGTGAATTCAATACATGTTTTTAAATTAAAATTATTTACATTATTTGAACAAGCAGGAGAGACCAATACATCATGTTTTACATATGTAAAACTATACATATGTAAACAGCTGTTTACATATGCAAAGCTGTATACAAACATACAGCTTTGTTTTTGCATTCCCTGTAGCACTATTTCAGTTGTTGAAATGAAGGCTACCATGTAATGGAACTCCCAAATAAAAGAGCATCACCACTCTGAGTTTTCTTCTAAATGTCAGCCTGCTACTACATAACACCAACTAGCAAGTTATTTAAAGTATTTGCATTTCAAAAATAACATTATTATTTTTATTTTTTGTCTGGGTGATAAAAAGGAAACAATTTGTTTACTGCTAAAATTTATGCAATTTTTTGAATTTTATTTAAATATTATAAATATGCCAATAGACTTTCTGGCAGTGATAAAATTTTAAGAGAAGGAGTAAAATAAACAAGTTGCATCTGTTTGCACACTTGTTAAATTCTTTTAAAAATCATAAGGTTTTCTGTGCAGCTTTGACACAGAAAATTGAGCAGAAAAATATCCATTTATTTGGATTTTATGACTGTTTGAAGTATATTTGGAAGTTTATGGCAAAAATGCTTTATTACTTTAAAATATACGTTGTTTTCATATAGTCATTGAATCTACAAATTTGTATTGCTGCACATAATGACTTTTTGTGACAAA
>SJYT01036542.1:83508-157844 GCA_006410635.1 Cephalophus harveyi | reverse complement strand
TTTAGATCTTTAATCCATTTTGAGTTTATTTTTGTGTGTGGTGTTAGAAAGTGATCTAGTTTCATTCTTCTACAAGTGGTTGACCAGTTTTCCCAGCACCACTTGTTAAAGAGATTGTCTTTACTCCATTGTATATTCTTGCCTCCTTTGTCGAAGATAAGGTGTCCATAGGTGTGTGGATTTATCTCTGGGCTTTCTATTTTGTTCCATTGATCTATATTTCTGTCTTTGTGCCAGTACCATACTGTCTTGATGACTGTGGCTTTGAAGTAGAGCCTGAAGTCAGGCAAGTTGATTCCTCCAGTTCCATTCTTCTTTCTCAAGACTGCTTTGGCTATTCGAGGTTTTTTGTATTTCCATACAAATCTTGAAATTATTTGTTCTAGCTCTGTGAAAAATACCACTGGTAGCTTGATAGGGATTGCATTGAATCTATAGATTGCTTTGGGTAGTATACTCATTTTCACTGTATTGATTCTTCCGATCCATGAACTTGTTATAGAATATTTTAAAAGGGATTATATCACAAGTTAAAATCATTTGCAGGAAAAAAGCACATCTTGGAACAGTAGTGACTTAACAAGTATAATGAGTACTTGTCAAAAGTTTTATTATTTATAACAAAGCTTACTTTTTATTAATATTTTTTCTAATTGAGGACTGGCCTGGTGACAATTACTGTGCCAAATGCCTTACATTCTTATTTAATATTCACCAAAATCTTGCAAAGGATCTCTTCATGTCCCCATTTCACCCATAAGGAAAGTACAGGTTGAAAGTCACCCAATATCAGAACTAGTCAGTGGTAGAGCTGACTGTAGAAAGTGGGTCAGTCTCACCCCAGATACCCAAATGAGTTCAATCCACATTTTAATTTTTCACTGCATAAATTGTTTATAGATAGTTTCAAAACAGGGACTAATTTATTTCTGTACTTTACAACTTCCCCCAAATGTATGCACACTCGCAGTCATACACACACTAGATGCCTGGCGTGAAAGCTTGCATTATGTTGTTCCAGGGCAAGGCTTCTTTCCTCTGTTTTGCAGTTTGCATCTTGATAGTCCTACCACCCTTCCCCTTTCCACTTTTTGTTAGTTAGCAAACTAAATAGAGTATTAGTCTAAGCAAATTGCAATTGGAAAGCTTAATCTGCCAGAAAACAACAACAACGACAAATTATACCCTTCAGTTCCTCTGTACCCACCCACAGACTAGACCTAAATCAAAATTATGTTTTTAGAATTTGCAGTTTGCTTTTAGCTGTAAATCTGCTCCTCTACATTAGCACAGTTCTAACAACTTGAAAATAAATGATAAAAGTGACCCCCTGGAAAACCTTTCTCCTACACTTCATCCTCCAAGTTTCTAAGAATTATCTCTGTAGATATTTTCCAATTTTTTTCCTCTTTCCTGGTTTATCATTCTGCTCCTTACTCTCCTCGCATTTGAGAAAAGCATCTATTGAATCAGCACCTCAGAGCTGCAACCTTGTCCCTCTGGGCTGGATTCCTGTACATTAGCTTCCTCTACTTGGTTTCATTCGTGTCTTGCTCTGGGCTCTAACCTCTCCTCACATCCTCTTCAGGGAATGGAGTTTTGCTTAGAGATCTGGTCTAAACACAGTGCAGCAATAGATGCCCCCAAAATACTCATTCAAGATTGTTGTTGTCATTCAAGCACTAAGTCACATCCAACTCTGCAGCCCCGTGGACTGCAGTGTGCCAGGCTTCCCTGTCCTTCACCATCTCCTGGCATTTGCTGAAACTCATGTCCATCGAGTCAGTGATGCTATCCAACCATCTCATTCTCTCTCATCCCCTTTTCTTCCTGCCCTCAATCTTTCTGAGCCACAGGCCTTTTCCAGTGAGTGGGCTCTTTGCATCAGGTAGCCTAAGTATTAAAGCTTCAGCTTCAGCATCAATCCTTCATTCATGGTGAAGTGAAAATTGCTCAGTTATGTCTGATTCTTAGCAACTCCATGGACTATACAGTCCATAGAATTTTTTAGGCCTGAATACTGGAGTGGGTAGCCTTTCCCTTCTCCAAGGGATCTTCCCAACCCAGGGATCGAACCCAGGTCTCCCACATCACAGGCGATTCTTTACCAGCTGAGCCACAAGGGAAGCCCTCATTCATGGTAGAAAGTAGAAAAAAATGATAGAACACCAGCTAACAGAATGTCTCATTTCATTTCATGATGAACATACTGGATTTCCATATCAGGAAAATAAAGCTCCTAGACTAGCTCCTAGAGGGTGATGTGCTCCCTTTTCCCAGAATATGCCTTCAGTATTTCAGAGAGCCTCTGTATGAAATGGGGTTTTCATGAATGCTTACAACTAGAGCTTGATTTTCCCAGAGAGTTTGGAAGTGGGCAAAGAGAAGAAAATCAAAATCCAAGATTTCTGGACATTTTTCAAGAACTAAAATGGTCAGTGTAGACAATAGGAAGGGAAATTCAGCACACTGTCCTCTTCAACAATGTCCACCACTGGATTCTTCGCTTAGAAACAGTTCGCTGGTAGCCCCAGCCTTGGAGTCAACTAGGTGTGAAAGGTTCCCAGGCGTAGATTAAGAATGACAGCGCCCCCTGCTGGCCTCCTTGCCACACTCTGTCTTCCTGTACCCAGCCCATGTGTCTGGCCCTGCCCGTTGTCTTCCTCGTATTTTTGCTCACAGACACAGGTGAAGATGGTGGTCGCTGGTCCTCCTAGGAAAAAACAGCCCTTGTTTGAGATGGGTAAGCTCCTTAATTCACAGGAATGGTTTTCTGCTTTTCACCATCACTGTACTAAAATATACATTCATATAAGTATGAGAGACTTTCAACATGTATATGGGCCAGGTGTGATAATCCTACAAGTACTTCAAATCTGACTCACTCTAGTGGTAAAAGTCTTCTTGTTACAAAGAGAACATGTTTCTACACTCTCATCACCCTTGTCTCCCAGTTAATAATTTTCAAAAAGGGGAACTGGCATAATCAAAATAAGAAGTGCTCCTCTGACAAAATAAATTAAGACCATGGTTTTCTGATAGATAGTGAAGGTGGCCTCAGTGGGAGCTTGTCTGTAGTTAAAAGCACCAAGGTTCTTTCTTATCAGCCTATAGTTTTATTTGCATAAAAGGTATACTGCCGGGCCCCACCCAAACATTGGCAGGGCCTATCGTACCCTACATCTGAATATTCTAAAAGTTATGAATCAAACTAGAAATAAAACCTGTTCTATCCATCTAGGTTGAAAAATATATTTGGATAATAATTTGGAAGACTGGATTTAAATTTAAAATTCTTAGGCTCCTCCTAGTTCTGTATCAGAATATGGTGACATAGACATAGCTGAGCCATGGCCCAGCCTCTGTCCCCGAGACCTCTTCTCTTCTCTTAGGTATCATTCCCTACCTATATTGTGAAGAGCCTGTGCTCATGCTTGTGGACACCTTGGTCCAGTGTTCAGGTTTTGTCTGTCTTTTGCAAATAGCTGCTGCCTCCCCTACACTACCCCCCACACCAGCTATCCCTTCTTTCTTCCAAAAGGTGGACTTAGAAGGAGACCTGTACAGGCCTGAAAGGGGATTTTGGGGTTTTAGGCAGGAAATTCTGGGATCTCAGATAACAGAAGTATGGTCTGAGGGGTAGGAGTAAAATACAGGCTTCTGGAGGGCACACCCATGTGACCCTTGCCCTGTGGGGAGGGCCACGGCCATAGGAAAGCCAAAGCAGGGCCCTCTGTGACGTGGGGCTCAGGGCAGAGGCCCCTCTTGGTTTGACCTAGTGGTAGCATTAAATGTTCCTGTTTTTGAAATTACTTTTCTCCTCAAAAGCAACTAAGGCCTGTATTCCTTCTTCTTCACTACCTGCTTGCTCACTCACGAGTGCTTCTTAGAGGTTTTTTTCTTGAAATATAATTGCTTGGCAATATTAATTTCAGATGGACAGAATAGTGATTCACTCTTTTTATCGATTTTACTCTCCATCTAAAGTCGTTACAAGCTAATGCCTTTATTTCCCTGTGCTGTAAATATATTCTTGTGAAAGTGTTAATTGCTCAGTCATGTCCAACTCTTTGCAGCCCCATGGACTGTAGCCCACCAGGCTCTTCTGTCACAGAATCCTCCAGGCAAGAATACTGGAGTGGGTTGCCATTTCCTTCTCCAGGGGATCTTCCCCACTCAGGGGTCGAACCCAGGTCTGCTGCATTGCAGGCAGATTCTTTACTGTCTGAGCTACTGTGCTGCTTATCTATTTTATACATAGTAGTTTGTTTCACTTCTTAAGAGATTTTGAAACCATGTAAAGGCAGATAAATTACTCTGTCCCTAGCGTGCAGAAGGGAAAAAATCCTGAGGAGTCAGAATCAAGATAAAAATAAGCTACCTGGGTATGGGGTAACCAACAGCACAAGTTGCCAGGATAGCCAGCTAGCCTGAAAGGGTAGAACCAACAGTGAATGTTTGGCAGAATTTTCCTTGGCGTGAAGCAGACTAGCAGACGTCTGACCCATCTTTGCAGGCTTCGGTAAAGCTATTTGGAGATACATAGAAAAGTCTACTTCTAGAGTGAAAAAATGGCCAAGGAACACACAGTTTTCCCAAATGGAACATTCACATACCTTGCAGATTTTCCCTGGCTGCCCAGATGATGTGGTCATGATTCCTGATGAATCCTCCCTCCCCGGGATGGGGTAAGCTCTTCCAGCCTCCCAGTGAGTGAGCTCTTTGTCCCCGGCTTTGGACACCTTCCTTCTGTCCCTAGTCTCTGTGCTGTGGGCTCCCATGGAGCCTCCCCAGGTTGCTGTCTGGGCCCCCTGGGCACTCTCTGCATTGCTTCAGTTTCCAGCTATTAGAATACACAGCTTGCCTCCCTCCCTGTGGAAAGTTCACTGCCGCTGGATCTGGCATGTAGTGGTCTCTGGAGTAGATCTGTGGGCTGCATTCTCCTGTCCCAAGCCTGCTTCCTCTCTTGGTGCCTGTGCTTGTGCATCACAGTCCTGTGATGAACCACTTCTCAGCTGCGTGGCCACAAGTCGGGGTCGCTCCCAAGGATGCTCCCTGTCGTCACACTGGCTGTGCTGACAAGTCTCCCGCTTATACTTCCTGGCCATTACTACTCATCGTGAACTCATGGTCTAACAGACACCCATTGGCTGCCTTGACCACACATTTTTCAGTTTGCTCTTGTCTAGGAACATGCTCATTATTATGACCCCTTGTAAGGCCTGGAGGAAACAGTTTCTAAGGTTAAGAGGTCTGTCTTCCTAAAAATAACAGATATGCTTTCTCTGCATCCCATTCAGTTTCTGCTTTAGAATGTCCCCATTTATCTATCTGGCTGACAATTTTAATTCCTGTGTACGTACAAGGCCATATGCTTTCTACCCCAGAGCACATGTTAAGTCCCTTAATTTATATTCTCTCCTCCTTGTATGAAACATTCTCTCTCTTTGACCTTCTCCCCCTTTCCATCTCTCCCTGCTGATCCCTAACTCCCTCCCTTCCTAAACTGATGGTCAGAATATCTGGTCTCAATATTGCATACCCAATGCTATATATATAGGAAATATGGTGGTCTAACACCATCATATTTCCTATATAATGTTAAACAGATTAATGTGTTTTCAATAGCTTTAAGATTAACTCTAAGCTCCTTACCTTGCCAAATTCATAAACTTTTTTTGTGATGCTGCTGCTGCTAAGTCTGTTCAGTCATGTCCTACTCTGTGCGACCCCATAGACGGCAGCCCACCAGGCTCCGCCGTCCCTGGGATTCTCCACGTAGGAACACTGGAGTGGGTTGCCATTTCCATCTCCAATGCATGAAAGTGAAAAGTGAAAGTGAAGTTGCCCAGTTGTGTCTGACTCTTAGCGACCCCATGGACTGCAGCCCACCAGGCTCCTCCATCCATGGATTTTCCAGGCAAGAGTACTGGAGTGGGATGCCATTGCCTTCTCTGTTTTGTGAGGCAGTGATGCTTAAGTAAGGTTGTGAGGAAAAGGCTCTCTGAGGAAGTGACATAGAGAAGGTGATATTTGGCATCCTTATATTTGAGAGGAAACCAACCACCTACTAAACCATGACAGTACTTTATAAATTGCTAAGATGTCACCTCAGTGAGTAGCAGTCCCCTCCTGTCCCCTCTGCAGCAAGGGAAATTAGAAAGCAGTAACAGTTTTTCTGATTTCTTAAGTGTAAGTTTACACTGTCTTGCCAGCCTCCATTTTTTTATCTGTATCATGTCTCTCCTCCTCTACTCTTTCCGGTTTGTGCTGGCCTCATTTAGGTCCATGTGGTCTCTCTCCCATATGGGATTCTGTCTTCCTTATGCCCACCCTCAGTCTTCCCTGCCTCCTGTCCCTTCCTGCTACTTTACCCACTGCTCAGTCCAATTCCCCCTGCAACTGATTTCCCTTTCTAAAACCCTGTGCTTTAAAAACCTTCCTGAAGGTTTCCCAGGCTACCTTCATTTTTGGCTAAACTACCTGTCCTTTCCAACATAAACAAATTTTGATATTCACCTTCAGAAGGGAGGGAGTATTTGAAGATTAACCTGACTGGAACTGGCCGGCAGAGTGTCTAGCACATAGTAAGCTCTTAGTAAATATTTTTTGAATCCTGAGTGAATGAACTGATTTTCCTAATCTTAGTCTATCTATAAGATTAAAGTGATTTTTTTCCTTAATATGTGTACATTGTTTCCTCACCCATAAAATGCATATAAAAGCCTTTACCTTGTACTATATAGAGATATTAAAATCTCTTATTCACAAGATTTTTATTTTAAATCTACCCTGGGATTAACTTTGTAATCAATCCCAGAGACACCTAGAGGCATTGGCAGTGTCTCAGAGATTATTATTATTATTGGTACATTGTCCCCCACAGTACGTGGTCACAAGCCTGCAGCATTGAGTGTGCAAATATTTATTTACTAATGAGCATAACAATCACAGAGATTTCAGTTGTTTGGGTTTTTATTTTTATCATTCTGAGTAATCAGATGTGTGTGCGTGCATTAAATTGTCGCTTTAGTCGTGTCTGACTCTTTGTGACCCTGTGGACTGTAGCCTGCCAGGCTCCTTTGTCCATGAGATTCTCCAAGCAAGAATACTAGTGTGTGCCATGCCCTCCTCCAAGCGATCTTCCCAACACAGGGATCAAACCCCCTGTGCCTATGTTTCCTGCATTGGCAGGTGGGCTCTATACCACTAGCGCCACCTGGGAACCTGAGTCTGTGAAAGTGAAGTCGCTCAGTTGCGTCCTACTCTTTGCGACCCCATGGACTGTAGCCTACCAGGCTTCTCTGTCCATGGGATTTTCCAGGCAATAGTACTGGAGTAGATTGCCATTTCCTTCTCCAGGGGATCTTCCCAACCCAGGGATCGAACCCAGCTCTCCCGCATTGTAGACAGACGCTTAACCGTGCACTGCAAACAGATTCTTTACTGTCTGAGCCACCAGGGAAGCCCAGTAATCAGATACATTCATTCAAATTAAGCAGAAATTTTCAAGAAAAATATCTATATTAAGATGTTATATTTTCAGTTAAGTAGCAACTAAAAAGCAGTGTTTATTTTGAAGAAAAATTTTCAGATGTGTCCAGAGTTTGGATTTAGCCACTCTGCATGGTATTATTGATCACCAGTAGCAGGAATAATTTCATTTCAAAAAACTTCTCAGGATTTTATCAAAAACAAATGGTGTGTTCACTTTTTATAGGTATAGAAGTATACTTAGATTCATCAGTGCCAACTTGTTTCCAGTATGGGGTCCTAAGTGTTGTTAAGTACTCATTTACAAGAAATAAAACTCTAATTCTGTATGTCAAGTAGAAATAACGTATCGACCTTTCAGCTTTGAGCATTCTCTATTTATAGTCCTAAAATATTTAAATAATACCAAAAATAGGTAAAGAAAATCCTGTTGTGATTTTTAGTACTTCTATTCTCTGGTTCAAGAAATCCTATATAATTTAAAATGTGATGTTTATTTAGACTAGCATAAGGTTCTGAGCCATGTGAACAGGAACAACTTAAAAACAACAGTTCGGTACTTATGATTTTGTATTTACTGCCCAAGAGATACAAATGTAAGGCGATGGGGCAGTCTTTCAAACAAACATGCTGAGAGTTGTGCATCCAGGAGGGCTTGTCCCTTTCAAAGCAGCCACCTGGGGAGGCTACACGTTTGTTCCATTAATAACCTCATGGCTTACAATGTTGTGGAATGCTGTTTTTTAAAACTGCCTCTGAACCTGCTAAGAAATAATAAAGAGCAAGATGACACATTATTTTGGATACCCAGAATTGTGGTAGAGATGCATTTGACTTTGATGAGTAATCAAAAATCATCTTAGATCAAACACAGTGAAGAAAATGCAGAGTATTTGGGGTGGTTGTTTGATGTAAAAACAACAAGATGGGCTTTCTTGAATGATACATAAACTAACTCTTGACATTGATTTTCAAAGAGGAATTCCGGAATCTTAAAACTTGGAATAAATGTAGAGGCTCCTAAGGTAGCTACTGTGAAGAACAATACATGTCTAGGTAAAAAATAATAACGTGTGTATGTTTGCAAAATAAGATTAGTTTTATTACTTTGTAGACATACTTTGTAGGTGAAAAAAATACTACTATCACGGAACTTTTTATAAGCAAACTTCCACATGTAAGTAGAATTTCTCTCTTACCCTTTCTAAGCTTTTTGAGAAATCTGAATTTCTAATAATGACTTATTCTGAATCTTCAGCTTTCAGAAAAGTAATGTTTACCATTTGCAAAGCAGGTGCTATGAGATTTCACTTCAGCTTTTTCTGATTAGCTTCGTTACCTCTGCTCTTCAGTTTTTTTTCAATGTATCCATCTTTGTTCATCCTGAGAATCTCAAAGTGTATTTTTTTCACTGTAAAAATATCATTAAGCTTTTGAACCAAGGTAGAAAATAAAGTCTAAGCTGACTATTAATTTTTCCATATTGTTTCAAGCCCTTTTTTGTTGCATTAGTAACAACGCCTTTCTTTTTTAATTTGGGACCCTGTATCTTAGTAAATAAAAAGATCAAATTATAAGAAGTCTCAAAGGTTTTGTAAAAATAAATACTCTCAGTTGTTGGGGCTCCTATAGTTTTTCACTTCTACTAATAAAAACTCAAAAAGCAGAGTTCAAACATGTGGCTGGACCACATTTCTGTAATGTAGACTCCTGGTGGACTCTTGGAGTTAACAGCGGTGGAGCTGATGCATCCTGCTTCATCAGAGCGTTTCCAAATCTATTCTACCACATCCATCTTCATCCAGGTCAGCCAGGCCCTTATTTCTTCACTGCTGAGTTCAACTAATGAAAAGTAAAATGGAGCATGGAAGGCAGAGAAAATTGTTATCCTTTTGTGAAGAGGCTAAGACAGCTAAATTGTGACACAATTTAAACTGTTCAAATTCGACAGGTTTGATTGGAAAATTAGGTGACCCATGTAGTTAGAGATCAAATTGATCATGAGTTAACAGTTTTAAAAAGTCATATTGTGGTGTTTTTACTACAGTCTCTTAGAATATTATTTTATTCCACCTGGTAGTAACTGTTGCACAAATGACTCTTGTTTTGCAGTTTGGTGATTTAAATGCTGTGTCTCCTGGAAATCTGGATAAAGGTAAGAATTGAAAATAATGTACATTTTTAAGGACTTTTTTTGAGTAAGAAGTTCTCAGAGGAAAATGTAGTATATGTACATATATAAAGTATATGTACACATACATTTCCATTTTGTGGAAATAGCATAGAATCCTTGATCAATGTGACAGTTGTCTTTTGAAATGCTTCACTGTTTTTCCAGTTCTATGCTTTCTTTATGTTATGTATATTAAGTGCAAAAATTGAATTTAAATGCAGTTTAAACTCTTCTTGACTTCTTGCCTGCAGTTGATTAAAAGTAACAAGAAACTCTTTCTGGCCTTCACCAAAGTCCTGGGAAAAAGTGATAAAATTGGGTCAAATATTTTTATTCAAGGCCCACTCGGCAAGAAAAAGATTCCTCAGCCTACCAAAGTCACTAATTCATACTTTTCAATAGAAAGGGAACTCAGAGATAGCAATGAAGTTTACTATAAAAGCACAATCAGTATTGGGGGAGTAACATATATACTTCTTGAATTTTCATATTAGCGTTGGCATTCTAATATGACAACCCAATATATAATTCTGAAGAAACTCACAATCTATGACACCAGAGTAAAAAGAGAAGGGCTCCAGGGAAAATGAGGTTGGAATAGAACATACAAACACTCCTGAAAAAAATTCTAACTCAGATTTTATTTTAATGTAAAATTTCTAATAAGTAAGCACTGCAGAAAGTACACCTTTAAGAAAGTACACCTTTCTTAAAGCACACTCACACACACACACACAAAATGAAGGCATCTTGAGGTTTAAGGAATTGAGTTTTGGAGTCAAAGAGTTCAAAGACTGGGAAGAACTATACCGTTAGCCCATCCAGGACAGAGCCAGTGGGGAAACTGAGGCATGAGGAAGGATGTAGGAAATCTACACACAAGGTGCTGTGCTGTTCTCTGCAGCATTCTGTACCAGGGTCCTCAGTGTTCAGCTTCCAAGCCTTCCTGGTGGTGTGAGAGTCATGTGCCGGGAAAGCCCTATGTGAATCAATGTCACTCCCACATTAAACTCCTGTCACTATTTATCACTATTTATCAACCATGTACACTTCAATTCCCATTTTAATAATACACATAATAGCTCAATAATAGCAAAACAGGAAAAGTAGAAAATGATAGCCCCTAGAAAATAGGGGCTATCAAATATATATTATTTAGGATTAACTGAAGAAACATCAGAAAAGTAAATCAATTATGAGGCTAGTTTGTCATTTCAGAGCAGGAAAAGTAGCTGTTGAAACCCAGGTACAACATAAGATAACTCTGATGATGCACTGATAAAGCCTCCTAATTCAGATTCAGGGATTTCATCCCAGAGTACCTGGAGGTGTCCTAGGAATGTTGCTTCTGAGCCAGACACTGGCTGGCAGCCAGTCTTCTTTATCAAGTGTTGAACCAAAGTCTTTAATAAACTTCAGAAACACCTAGTTTTCGTTCTTTTGTTCCAAATTCCCACAACTTCAAGTAGGTTCCTAGGAAATATCTTGAATTTTATAGAAGTCTTTCTATAAAGACTTGAATTTTATCTTTAGTCTCTATAGAAGCGTAAACTGTCTGTGGGAACTAGAGAAAGGGCTTGCTTTTGTGCTCCTGTGTAGCCTGTCCAAAAGAGCCCTGTCACTCATGGGTGGGCCTGAAGCAGAGTGGCCTCGAACACGAGAGTTTGTTCCTTTGCCCCATTGCCTGTTTCAGGACATCCCACTCTCTCTCCACTTGCCTACCTGCTTGAAATGATTTTTTTTTTCTTTTACTTCTGCCTCATTTATTATTTGGCACTATTTTCAAGTCACAGGAAAGTTGGTGGAGATGGAGCCAAGAAGCAGTGTGACTCGCCCTCTCTTTCCTGGGTGGGTCTGCTGGTCCCATTCACTCCCAACTGGATGCTTCTTGAGACATAACCACATTAGCATATTCAGAACCTAAGGCTTGAATGTGAAATCTTTTAAGAAATTTTTATGGGTTTTTTGACATAAAATGAGAATTTAATTTTTTCCAGATAATGGAAATAATATTAGCTCTGTAGAAAGATTTCAAATAATGCAGAGAAGTAGGGAGAAGGCAATGGCACCCCACTCCAGTACTCTTGCCTTGAAAATCCCATGGACGGAGGAGCCTGGGAGGCTGCAGTCCAGGGGGTCGCGAGGAGTCGGACACGACTGAGCGACTTCACTTTCACTTTTCACTTTCATGCGTTGGAGAAGGAAATGGCAACCCACTCCAGTGTTCTTACCTGGAGAATCCCAGGGACAGGGGAGCCTGGTGGGCTGCCGTCTCGGGGGTCGCACAGAGTTGGACATGACTGAAGCGACTTAGCAGCAGCAGCAGCAGCAGTTACACACTCATTATACGTAACATGCCACAGAATGTAATGGAGATCTAATTCTGTTAGTACAAGTCACCATAAAAAGTAAAAATATCTAAGAGTAAGTATACATTTATTTTATTTATAAATGAGGTTTTGGTGTAATTATATGTGGGTTTTTTTATGGGGGAAGGGTAGACAATAAAACATTGAAGATGAAGTAAAAAAGAGGTTTTTTTCCGACTGCACTTCACAGCTTGTGGGATCTTAGTTCCCCAACCACCGATCAAACCCAGGCCCCCAGCAGTGAAAGTGCAGCGTCTTAACCACTGCACCATCAGCGAATTTACAATAAAAAGATTTCTCAAGCAGAAATATATCCCTAGCTGTTTAAAAATTAGCGCTCATGAAGAGGCATTCTCTCCACTCCTCTGAAGAGAATCTTACACAGTGGTAAAGCTGTGTGTGACCATTTTCTCTCTCTGCTGTGCTTTTGAATTTTAATAGCACATGCTGGAAAAAATTAAATAGTATTCCATTATAACAATGTTTTAGTTAATATAGAATGTATTAAAATTTGAAGGTAATAGTGACTACTTAATACACCTAATTTCCAGAAATGAATACCAGCTATTAACAGAGACTATCAGTGTTGCTAGGAATGAAATTCATTGTGCTTTTTAAATCTGATATTGTGCCTCAGTCTTCATAATGTTTTGTAAGGAAAGTTAAGGATCTAATTAATATTGTGATCGACAACATTCATATGCACAGAAGGTATATACACAGCCCCTGCTTATATATGCTGTAGTTATTTTGTGAATCAACATAGTTCCTATCTGTATTAACATCAGCACAGATGAAATTTATATCTAGTGTAGATCTTCAGAGGAAACTGTAATTTTTTCTTTCTTCCTTTTTTTTTTTAAGTTAGCATTTTTCAGCTCAACATTCCCTGCAAACCAGCATAGTGTACCAAAGTGCCTACTTTAAAATGACACAAGTTATGCTACTATTTAAAAACTTTAGGAAACTCCAAAGGTCTTCTTAGAAGAACTATTAAAGGTAGGAGCCACAAACAGGTCAAGAATAAAGTACCTTTGCTGTGTTTGAAAGAATAGGGTGCTGACACAGTTAGAATCCATTGAAAGGAAAACCCACAAGCTTTGTCCTCCAAGAAGGGCTAAGGAGTTGATTTTCTAATGTACTATATTAAAGTGTTTCTAAAGCATGTGTGGATTGCTCTTTTCCAGTTTGACTTCTAGTACTAGTCTTGGTATTATTTGTTTGTGCAGATGAAGGCAGTGAAGTGGAAAGTGAAATGGATGAGGAATTAGATGACTCTTCAGAACCTCAAGCCAAAAGAGAGAAAACGGAGCTGAACCAGGCGTTTCCGGTGGGTTGCATGCAGCCCGTTCTCGAGAGTGGCGTGCAGCCAAGCCTCCTGAATCCAATTCACAGCGAGCACATCGTCACAAGTACTCAGACTATCAGACAGTGCAGCGCTACAGGAAATACCTACACTGCAGTCTAAAGGATATTAAAGTGTATTTTTCCAGCTAACATTAACCCTGTTGATATTGGGCTTAAATTGAAATTTTAATAAGCCTGAAGGTCGACTGTTGTCAAATACTATCTGTGCTGAACATTACCTTTTCGGAGTTGTGAAATGGAATGGGTGTATGTATTTTGCCAGGTCTTTTGTTTTTTTTTTTAACATAAACAAAATTATTTGCCTCTTAATAATGAGTTTTTTTCCCTTAGTTTTGGGTGTCAAGAAGGATTTTTACAACACTTAATGTCAGTGTTTTTGTTTTCTTATAATTAAAAATAATTTACATTTTTGTAGCTTAAAATATTTTATTGTTGATTGTTAGTCTTGGTGTATGATTTCATGTGTAAGTTTTTAATTAGATGCACTTCTGTGAAATATCAAAAGAAATTATTTTCTTTGATTTACACTGGAGGCATGCACATTTGGCAGCAGATGCATCAAATTTGCTTTTGAAAGGTGCTTTTCATCGGACAGAACCACAGGACACTATTTTGATAACATTTTGGAGTACGGAGAGAGAATACAAAGCATTTTTATTATAGTGCTAGAGGGTTGGGAAGGTCATCTATTTTTCTCTGAAGAAAAATTGAGCTGTGCATTTATCAGTTCAGAATAAATGACAGAATTGCAAGAGATTATGCTAATAAGTACATAATTTGTGTACATAATTATTAAACCATGTTAATGCAAGCTTCCGTTAAACATTGAATTTTAACTGTTATTTGCATACCAATTCCTCTGTTTAAAGACTACTGATTCTGTATTTGGGACCACTGCACAGATGCATTCTGCTGTTGAGTGGGGCTGTTATAGTTAGATACTGAAGCTGAAAAAAATGACTTGACTTTTTTTTTTTTTTAAGTGTACACGCTACTTATGCTGAGCTGGACATACAGGAAACCATTCCATTTGGATGACTTTCTTTTATTCCAGGTCTTTTTCTTAATAGTAGTTCAATGTGCTGCTATTGTAAAAGAAAATTTATAGAATGCAAGGAATGTAGCAACCTGCATATCGTTATTTCCTTCAAAAATATTTCCTGGTTTCTAAAGTACGTGGATTTAAATTTTAAACAGAACCTGAAGGCAGTGTAACTGGCACACCGCACTGCTGCTTATCTCCATTTCTGTCGGATTTGGATAGGTGGCTGGGTGGACCAGTGCTATTGAAGAATGTACATCAGGGATCATCGTACCTCGGCTATTACATGGTGCCTTAAAACAGAACTGAAGCTAAGGTTTAGTAAGGCTTATTTTGTTCATGTGAATTCCTTTTCAATCCATTTGACAAGGTGTGCCTGTCATTTTCAGATTGCCGAAGTGAGGACAGGTAACATGTTCTTCAAGGTAAATTTAGGGAAAGCTAAGCAAAACAAAAAGACAAAAATCACTTCCCCTCTTTGAGTGACCATGAATTTATTTTTGTTCCTAGAGCTGAAGATTACTTGATTACAAATCACATTGCTTAAAGATTAAGAATCAGATTGCTGTTGTGGAGTAGCAGGCTATTTTTAATTACCAACTTTGTTACATAAAATCATATATGTTTTAGACCATTCTTAACTAGTTATAATTTAAGAAAATTAACAAAATAAGCAGGTACTTATTGAAGTGCATCTTTTCAGTCTAAATGTTTCTCTGTGTGTCTCAGTGTCTGTGTGCCCATGCACACGGGAGTGTCCGTGGGCAGGAGTCAGCTACAAAGTCAGAAAGTGAGATCCCAGAGAGGATACACCCATCCCGATTTTAACTTATGTGAAAAGTGAGGTTCTTTTAAGCACTCAAATTATTAACAAAAAGAACAGGCACAACCATTTATTTAAATAGTTCTAAAAAAAGCTAATTAGCAAAAATAAATAGTATACAAATACACAGAGCCAAAAAAAGGGAAAGCACAAAATGATTTACAGATTATTAATGAGGCCTATGTTAAACTCAAGAGGTTTATCTTCTCAGTTTTATTAGGGTTGGGGTTGGGGGTGGGAAGGAGAGAGTGAGCCAATCT
Source organism: Cephalophus harveyi (assembly GCA_006410635.1). Lineage (NCBI taxonomy): Eukaryota > Metazoa > Chordata > Mammalia > Artiodactyla > Bovidae > Cephalophus > Cephalophus harveyi. The sequence continues at coordinate 142,315 of SJYT01036542.1, read as the reverse complement.
AATCTGTTAAATTGAAAATACCAAATGGCTTATTGGGTAACACGTAGTACATTTCAGCTGCTGTTACCTGATTGCCTTAGACTACTCAAATAACTAAGATCAACAAAGCTTCTTAAGTTTAAAGATTTAGATGTAATTTTTTAAATTGATTCAAATTTTGTATCATACAACTCACATATTTGAAAGTTTTCACTAGCATCCTAGCATCACCTTCTTTAAATATCATTTAAATGATCATTCCCCTTTTTCCTCCCCAAAAGGCAATGAATTTGCACTATCACACACACACACAAAGGCAAACAAACAAAATACCTTAAAGCTGCAAAGACTTGTATCTACTTCATTGTGCATTAGAAAAGGTTTACAGGTAAAATTAAAATCTAAAAAGGAAAAAATCATTCTTCATTATGACCCTCCTTTCTGAATTTTTTCACTTTCCCATTCACCACCCCCAGAACTATATTATATCTATATTGGACCAAATGTATTTACTGGTTTCATCTTGTTTATTGAATGATTTTAATTATTTATTATCATTGTTTAATGTTGGATATATTGTGTCATGAGAGGAATCTGATAAATAATGGGCAAATTTAGATTGATGGAATTTAGGGATTGGGTAAGTCCAGGATTCAACATCTCTTCCAGTTGTTCACGGTTTGTTCTAAATTAGGACAGGTTAGAGGAATCAAATATTACATTTCAATGAATATTACAATATTCTAATGTCTTTTATGAACACAGGAACATTGATTCTTTGTGACTAGGGTAGGCAGTTCTGACCAATAGATAAAATAACATCTGTGGTCTCTGCTATTTCCAGTTATCTGTAATCCACAGAAAGACACACACAGCTTAAACAATTTTGACTTTGAATTGGGAAATATTATTAGAAAATAAAAGCATGATTTATACAGTTGAGCAAATTGGAGCAAACATTGAGTTTTTTTTCATTTTTTTATTCACAGAAATGATTATCTTTTCTAAATAATATTATGACAGTAACACTCTCACAGTAGATTTACTGATGAGTGAAAGTACACATTTTAAGGACCTCTTAATATTTCTTGACATTGTAATAAAATACTAGTCATGAAAGTATCTATATAGACCCAGTGCTAGATTTTCAGTGAGGAAAAATGTGAGGAGGACATGTTGGCTATTTTTAAGTTTCTAAAAAGATATTTGCATGTATCATGTATCATGGGTATAGTTTGACCTTCACATACAATTTGAGAATCATACCCAAAAGATTTGCATTCACAAAGCCAGTGAACAATGGGATGAAATGGCTGAAATATCTCCTTGGAACACAGGACCCGAATTAAAATTTTTTCTCTGGATATCAAATGGCTGGTCACTTTTTCAGGATTCTCATCCAAACTATGTTTGGACTGACTGTATAAGTCTTACTGCCTTTTCAGAAATCTGCTTTCCTTTTTGTGCTTTTTCTTGTACTGTATAGCACGGTTCATGCACCTCTCTTTAGATGGTGTACTTTAAAAACAAAAGTAAATTTTAGAAAATGATTTTTAACACTGCATACCTAAAATTAGTAGTGTGCATCATTGACTGCCTTTGATTTGTAGTAGACATGTAAAAATGAACACGTTCTTGTAGAATGCTGTCAAAGTCATTCAGGACTGAATATGGTTTCATAACCATAATCATGAATCTTTTTACATGAACGCACTCTCTAGAAGTGCAAATTGTGATGCATTTTCAAATTGAAAAATTCTTCAGATGTATTTGAAATGTCTAAAATAATGCTGTGCTTGAAACATTAGTGTAAAAAAAGTGTAGGTCACTGTGATGTTGGTCCTCCTTGTGTGGACACAAGTAGAAAGTAAAAAACTTTGGCAAGTCACCTTTGTGTACAATTTAAGGCAGTGGTTATAAATTGACCTTTGTTATAACCTCCCCTCCTCCAAATTCCTGGTGAGAAAAATAATAATCATCAAAAAACTAAAGTTAGAATTTATGATTTGTATGAATCACACCAGAACATGGGGGAGAGGGGTTGACATGCAGTGCTACGGAAAATTAGGCTTGTCACTAGATCAGATCAACCTCCATGTGTGTGGTTAGAACAAATCAATTAATGGAATCCTAGTATTTCTGCAAGTTTGGTGATTTTTAAAAACTGGAATAGAAGCATTAATTCAGTGCTTAGTTCTAGTATTAGAAAACCCCTTTAATGTAATGCCTTGTATTAACCCTTTGAGCATTGTAAGATATACAATGGGGGACAAAAGCCTTTCAGATCATTTATTTAGACTTAGACCGGTAAAATATACTCTATATCCAAATGTCTAATTATGCTGTTTTTTTTAAATGGGGGGTAGGAAGATAAAGTGTTTCCATGCTGAACACTTGCATTTTATATACAACTCTTAATTTTCTTCAAGAGGGCTTGATATATTTATTCCCAAATATTCACTGCCATCTAAGGAAGTGTACTGTTTACAGAAAAAAAAAAAAATCAACTTTTCTAGCATCACATCATAACTCTAGAAAAGGAGGACAAATACATGGGCCTGTAGACCTATGTCATTACTGATCTCTGCACATTGAAAGTACCTAGATTGCCTTTAAAAGGTATGATAAAGAAAGGGTTACATTTTTTTTCCCCAAACAGAACAAAAGATCTCGTTTATTTAGCTTTAGAAAGTACAGTTGTAAGTGAAGCCTTAGAAACGAGTGGATAAAGAAAAGCTGAACTATGGGGGCAGGTAAGCTATTTGGAGTTAGATCTCTCATAAAATATTGTTTGGGAATTTCATGTAGGGCATAATTTTATCTATGCTCCAAAACTTTAATACTTTGTCAAAATAATTATATATAGATAGAATGGCACTTGATTTTAAGCTCATCTGTCAGGAGATGCTATGACTACTGCTTCTGGTATCTGTAAATGCCAGTGTGCTTACACAATTGCTGACTTTGTTCAAGGGCCTCTCTGTGTTCACTGGGCCCCCTTTGTCCCCTGCTCAAGGGAACTTGAGAGCCGTATCATCTGCAGATGTGCTTGTGCTGCGCTAGCCAGGCGCTCATAAAGAGTGTAACCTATTCTGATGTCTGGTGAAAGGACATCCATAGCATAGTGCAAGTTTGCCGTAAACGTTGCTTTTTTTAGGCAGTTGAGGAAGTCAAACCATGCAAATTACTCATGTGTTAACATGCAATACTCAAAGGGTTTTAATTTAACTCTCTTCTTTTGAATTCTTCATGATGATTTACTGTAAATGCTTCTAAGTTTGCATGCCTTGATCATTGCTGCTAGTGATTTTATGTGCCAGTAGACCTGAGTTTAGTTTACCAATTTTACTTAAATAGTAAAAGCCACTTACAAAGTGACTGCCTAGGATTTTTTTTTTTTTTTTTTTTCTTTTGGTTTGAAGTAATTGGTAATATGTCCTATTTTCAAAGATGTATTTTGTCTCGTATTTGGTTCTGGTATTTGATCCTTTCCCCTCCCCTCCACTTCTTTCCTTTGTTTTTTTTAAATAAATTACGATGTTGGGATTGGAAGCCCTGAGTAATGAAATCTTTGGTAAGGATTGTTTTTATGTAGCTCAGTAATGAGGACAAGCCTTTATTAGAGGGATTATGATTCTGGGGAGGAAAAGAAAAAGTGAAAACTCCCATTGACTGTTGATAACCAAGTAAATTTTTCCTTCAATGAATTAATACTTTTGAATAAATACTTGCCTTGTTTTAACCTGCTAAACACAATTTTAAATGACCCAGTAACAGAGGTATTGAATTTTATTCGTTTAAAAAGCATCTTTTGTACCAAAGCAAATTTTTTTCTCATCTCCATCATCAATTGGGACCTATGGTGGTGACCAATGCGTTGGTTACAGAAACTATAAGTGAGTGCCTTGAGAAAACTTGGAAATTTGTGCCTGGGGTGGTAAACTTTTAATTAGGTTAATTGTAGTGCTTACCAATCAGTAATTCTACTATCACTCAGGGCTTTCGTACCTTCTAGGTAAAACTTATTTCATTGTGTTTTTTTAAAATATTGTATTTTTTTTTTAAGTGCCATCATTTAAATTTCACTTAGTAAGTGGCAGATTACATTATTCAGTCCCACAAGCACAGAAACATAGTAACACTAGGAGATATTTGAACATTTATTTTACAATCGACTGAATATATTATGTAAATGAGGTAAGCAACTTTTGTAGAGATTGTATGTGTGAGATAATGTAATGTTCTTTTCCAGTTTTGGACTACAGTTGAATAAACTTTTTAATTATTTAAAAACATCTTTACCGAATAACATGTGATGGTTTTTTGTATAATGTATTTGATTTTGTAAATACGTATTTCCTGATGTGATTTTTGTGAGAAATGCTAAATCTTTTAGTATATCATGTCCTCTCAAAATTGGCAGGAGCTAAATAATAGTTTGTGGGCGATTTGTATTGTGTACTGTACAATAACTGGGGAACTTTTATAATTATAAAAATATATATTAACTTTTAGTGTGTTGTTTAAACAAATGACTGGAACATACTAAAGATATTAGTAGGATTTTTCTGAATATTTCAGACTTGAACTCAGGCTAGCTTCCTTGTGTTTTTCAAAACAAAATGGTGTCTTGTCTTTTAAAATCAATAAATTTGTTTCCTTGTTACAAATACATTTGAAATGGCTTGATTCCCTCCCCAACCCCCAAACACTCACACATCTCATATCATTGCCAGGAAGCATATATCAGACTGCCTCATCTAGGGTGTCTATCATTCACTAGCTTAGAAACAAAATTAAGTTGTTTTCCTTGTTTGTGTCAAATGAAATTGGCAATATTTACACATGAACAGCACAAAAAGAGAAAACAAAATTATAAGCCCAGCAGGGTACAAATCTTACCCTCAAAGAAAATTAGTGATTGAGTGCTGTTTAATTTCAAAAGCTGTCAACATGCCCATTGTAAATCCAGATTTTTGGATGTTCATAAAGTGTTTGTTTTGTGTCACTTCACATTGATATTTGGCACCCAAGTTTCTTGCTTAGATTGAAACAGTTTATTAAAATTCATTTTAATACACTTAAGACATCCTGCCTCAATTTTTTTTCTTTTTTGAATTTTGTATTTACATTCAGGAAAATTCACCCTTTGTGCAAAGAAATAAGAGTTCACAGTTTCTAACCTTTTTTTTTTTTTTTGTACTTGGTTTCTCTTGGAAATCTGAGGTTCTCTGGAGGCAACCACAAAATGAGGCGCCAGACCAGTGATACTGGTGAACTGGAGAGAGGCAGAGAGGCACAGCTCAAAGCCTGGGATCACCAGCCTCCGTTCCCTGAGGCAGGAAGGGTGCCCCAGGCCAGAGCTCCTAGACCAGCAAACGGGCTCCTTCTAGGAAAGTCTGGAGGTTTCTCTCAGTCAGCTGCCTGTGCAGTGCCCTGGGGGCGGTCCCCCCAGCACGACTGTCTCTCCATTGTTCCAGACCTGTGGTGTCTAGGACTGCAAGTCCCCCCTCCTCCCCCAGTCACGTGACTGAGCCCTGTCCCCAGTGCACTGCCACCAAACCCAGGCACCAGACTGATGTGAAAGCTTCCTTCTAGTTAATACTGGCTCAGGAGTGCAGCAAAAGAAGAAGAGAGAAAGACCTACCAAAAAAAAAAAAAAAAAAAATCGCCTGGAGCGAGGGGATGGTGCCTACCTTCTGTCCCAGAGGATGCCGGTAGTTCCCAGGTGAGTGGGCCAAACACTCCACGCGCTTGTAATAGAAGCAAAGAAGCCTCCTCACTTCATGTCTGCACGGAGCCCGGGGCGGTGAGTCTGGGCACTCCAGCCCTTTAGGAGCCCTTCTCAGTTTTGCTAGAGCCTCGTGCGTCTCCTGTTGGTTTTTAAAGGGTTTAGATATTTTAAGGGCTTGTCTGTGAGGCGAAGGTATTAAAAGTTGGGCAGCCTGGCTCCTCAGGCAGTAGTTCTGGATTTTGAGTTCTCTTCTGATTGTGGGGTTGGGGTTGGGCATGAAGTTTAAGGTGAGGTTGTGTCCCAGTCTCTCCTACCCGGTTTAATGTATTTTTGTTCCTGGTTTGGTCAACATATCGCAGTTGCTCAGCCAGCCTTCAGGGTTTTATTAGAGGAAATTTGTTCCATCTGTAGCTGTAGATTCCCTGTGTCTATGGGAGAGGTGAGTCAGGAATTTAATCCTCAGGAACCTCTCTGTCTTGATCACTGCAGAATTCTCTGTGTAGCATGGTACTTGGCATATTTTATAATTAACTAATTAATTTAGGCTGTGTTGGTTCCTCCTTGCAGCGAGCGGGCTTTCTCTAACTGTGGTGAGCAGGGCTCATTCTTTTGTTGCTGCGGCTTCTCTTCGCAGTGGCTTCTCTTGGGGGCACAGGCTCTAGGCGCCTGGGCTTCAGTGGTTGCAGCTTGCTGATTCTAGGCTCCTGGCCTCAGTGGTTGTGCATGGGCTTAGTTGCCGCCTGGCATGATCCTCCGAGACCAGGGATCGAACCTGTGCCCCCTGCGTTGGCAGGCTGCTCCTTTACCCTGGACCACCAGGGAAGTCCTTGTGGTGAATTATTTAATAAACAAATAACTTGTTTGAATTGAATACCTTAATTCATTGTACCTAATGTTTATACAGTTTTAAGGTTCATGGTTTCTGCCATTACAAATAATTCTTACAAACTCCTCTTGTGCATTTTGTCTGTGCATTTATCCCATTTTTCCTGTAAACACATTCTCTACACACATTTCCAAAAGCCTAAAATGGTAAAACTGTTTCTGGAACACATTGCTGAACTCTGTGAAAGCCGAAACCAATTTATAATTCCTTCAAAAACTCTGAAATAAATCTCGGAAAACAAATTAATTGAAAAAAGTTGTTTTAAAGGCATCTTATGTTTGATCTAGGACTATTTGCCATTTTATAGGCAGAGAAATCAACACTTCAGAAAATTCCTGAATAATTTGGCAAATAGATTACCCAGCAAAATGATAGTTGATTATTTGGAAACTTTCCCTCAGCAATGGTCATATTAATTGTAAAGGCATTTTGGGCAAGTAAATACTTTATACCCCAAGTGGTCATCCTAAAGTTAAACTTGGAATACGAGTTACAAATACAACACTAAGCACTAATGTTAACATATCATTACATCACTGTCATTTTAACTGTAGCCAGTTGAACATACCTACATATTCTTAGAACGCTTTACTATGTGTATCAAGTAGAGGAACTGTTTTTTAAATTATGGAAAAAGAAAAATTTTTTAATCTTTCTGAACTAAAGAAATGACTCATAATCTTACCAAACTGAAAACAACCCGTTTCCTTCAAATAGAGAATGGATAAAGACATTACAGGTTATTTATGTAGGGAGTACCATATGTTAGTGAATTAAACAGAGTACAATTAACTTGATAAATTTCACAAACATTCCATGGAAAAAAGAAGACAAACATGAAGGACTACATGTTACATGATTTCCTTTATAAAGTTCAAAACCAGGAAGCTGCATACTAGAGTTTATACCTTTGGAGAGGAGAAAACCCAAACTTGGGTCTGCTGGCCTGTACGCAGTAAAGCCAGTCTACTGACACTAGATTATGGAGAAACGCAGCATTTATTTCAGGGCACCAAACGAGGAGTCCAGGACAGCTAGTGCTCAAAACACCAGAACTCCCTGATGTATTTCAGGAAAACATTTTCAAAAGCAAGGTAGGGGTGGTGAATGGGGTCTAGGTTATATGATCAGCTCATGTACAGTTCTGATTGGCTGATGGTGAGGTAACAGGGCAGTGTCACAGGGGTTAACACCATAAATCTTTTGATGCTAGTAGGTCTGGGGGCTACATGTTCATGGTCATCAACTAGTTCAGTTCTTCCATTTGGTGGTAGTTTTCACATCAATAAAACAACTCAGGAAATGTGCATCAGATACGATTACCTAGGTACTTCAGCAAGGAGATAAAGCAGAGGATATGGAGAAGGGGTCTGTCCCAGGAAGGCATCATGGGGCACTGCTTAGTTACAAAAACACTTGCAATTAGAAAAGAGCAAAGTTTTGTGATGCTAACAACATTCTGTTTCTTGATCTGTGTAGTGGTTATCTGTACATTCAGTTTAAGATAATTTATTGAACTGATTTTTTAAAAACATCGAAACTAGTCTGGGTTCAGTCTCCCCTAATGGCTTAAAATCCCAAATCCACCAAACAGTTTTCTTAAGCCCAGGAAACATTTTAACTTACGCATTTGCATCCCAAATGCTGTGTTCCAGATTTACATTTAGCACATCACTTAATGATGTCTTGAACCAGAAGTAGCTATGAAATGTTCATGCTTCAGTAATCACACTTGACTACTGCCTACCTGATTTCTTGTATCTTGTTACAAAAGGATGTATTTGTTGGAGTTGATTTAACAAATAAATGCTAAGCATAATCGTTTTAGAAAAAAAACCTGAGTGCCTAGCAAGTTAAGAGTAAGGATACACTCTGTAACAGAATATTTCGGAGAGTCTCCCAGGTTTACGGGTTGTCAAGATCCTGCAGAAATGTCTCTCAGTGGTCTAGAGGGCGCAGTGTTTGTCCACTTTGCCCAAATGCTTATTCAGATGATTACATCAGCAGGTTCTGTGCCTTAGAAGAGTAGCTCTGTGGTCTTTAGAACACAGAGGCCTCCCTGTGTGTGACACCTGGCAGCAAACTAAGGCCTCAAAATGTGTCTGGGGGAACCCTAAGAAACAGAAGGTATTATGAGCAGGAAATCACACTATTTGTATTGCAGAAATAGGATGATTCACTTGCTTCATGGGTGTGCTATCAGTACAGTATGCCCCATGCCTGTCAGTTAAACCTAGGATGTCATATGGCCATCCTGAATGATTTGCAGAATCCAAAATACCGCACAGCTTATGACTAGTGAAACAGCAGCACTCACACTGTTGCATAGAAATGCTTTTGCTAAGCAGTGTCATAAGAATGCAAAGAGCCAGAGGGGGGAACTCCAGGGCTTGCCGGCCCCACTCCTCAAGTTCTCCCTGTCCTTGCTGCCTCTCAACTGTTGAGCCAGTGGGGATGTCCACTCCCACTGTCTGTGCTCCTCTTCAGTCCTGCCTCTCGACTCCAGCTTTTAATGCACTCAATTTTCTGGCACTAGAATGTTTCTGTATCTTATTTGAGGCCCAAATTCTTAAAAAAAAATTTTTTTAATGAAAGTATAGTTGATTTACAATCTTGTATTAATTCCTTCTGTATAGCAAAGTGACACAGTTACGTATGTGTGTATGTCTGTATATATTCTTTTCCATTATGGTTTCCATTATGGTTTTCTTAGTTTGTCACAGAATATTGATTATTGTTCCCTGTGCTCTAGAGTAGGAGCTTTTTGTTTATTCCCTGGTGGCTCAGAGGTTAAAGCATCTGCCTGTCATGCAGGAGACCTGGGTTCGATCCCTGGGTAGGGAAGATCCCCTGGAGAAGGAAATGGCACTCCACTCCAGTATTCTTGCCTGGAGAATCCCATGGACAGAGGAGCCTGGTGGGCTACAGTCCACGGGGTCGCAGAGAGTCAGACATGACTGAGTGACTTCACTTTCACCCTATATATAATAGGGGTGAAATATATATATAAGAGTTCCAGAAAAACATCTACTTCTGCTTTATTGACTATGCCAAAGCCTTTGACTGTGTGGATCACAATAAACTGTGGAAAATTCTGAAAAAGATGGGAATACCAGACCACCTAACCTGCCTCTTGAGAAATCTGTATGCTGGTCAGGAAGCAACAGTTTGAACTGGACATGGAACAACAGACTGGTTCCAAATAGGAAAAGGAGTACATCAAGGCTATATATTGTCACCCTGCTTATTTAACTTCTATGCAGAGTACATCTTGAGAAACGCTGGACTGGAAGAAACACAAGCTAGAATCAAGATTGCCGGGAGAAATATCAATAACCTCAGATATGCAGATGACACCACCCTTCTGGCAGAAAGTGAAGAGGAGCTAAAAAGCCTCTTGATGAAAGTGAAAGAGGAGAGCGAAAAAGTTGGCTTAAAGCTCAACATTCAGAAAACGAAGATNGCGACTGAACTGAACTGATAATAGTTTGCCTCTGCTAATCCAAAACTCCCATTCCTTCCCTACTTTCCTCTCCTCTCCCTCAGCAACCATAAGTCTGTTCTCTATGTCTGTAAGTCTGTTTTTATTTTTTTCATAGATATGTTGGTTTGTATCATATTTTAGATTCCACATGTAAGTGATATCATTTGTTGTTCTCTTTCTGATTTCCTGTGTTTCGTATGGTAATCTCTAGGTTCATCCGTGTTGCTGCAAATGGCACTATTTTATTGTTTTTGATTGCTGACTAATACTCCGTTTGTGTGTGTGTGTGCATGCATGTGTGTGCATGTGTGTTTACACCATGTCTGCTTTATCCATTTGTCTGTCAATGGACATTTAGATTGTTTCCATGTTTTAACTATTGTAAATAGTGCTGCTGTGAATATAGGGGCACGTGTATCTTTTAAAATTATAATTATGTCCAGATATATGCCCAGAAGTGAGATCACTGAATCATAAGGCAACTCTATTTTTAGCGTTTTTGAGGAACCGCCATACTGTTTTCCATAGCGGCTGCACCAATTTACAGTCCCACCAACAGTGTAGGAGGGTTTCCTTTTCTACACACCCTCTCCGGCATTTGTTATCTGTGTTTATTGTTGTTTAGCCATCAAGTCGTGTCCGACCCTTTTCGACCCCACAGACTGCAGCGTGCCAGGCTTCCCTGTCCTTTACTATGTCCCAGAGCTTGCTCAAATTCATGTCCATTGAATCAGTGATGGCATCCAGCCATCTCATCCTCTGCTGCCCCCTTCTCCTTTTCCCTTCAGTCTTTCCCAGCATCAGGGTTTTTGTTTTGTTAGGTCCCATTTGTTTATTTTTGTTTTTATTTCTATTGCCTTAGAAGACTGACCTAAAAAGATGTTGGTAAGATTTACGTCAGAGAATGTCTTTTCCTATGATCTCTTCTAGAAGTTTTATGGTGTCAGACCTTATGTTTAAGCCTTTAAGAGAGACCCAATTTCTGAATAATGTGTAGGTGCATCAATTCTAACATAGGGTGTTCCAAGGTGGTTTCTGGGGGAAGGCATATCTGCTGTCATGTTCTGCTGGGAGAATTCTGAAGTATCACCATCAACCACCTGCTTTTCCATGGGTAACGGAGTTTGTCTGAATCTGGTCCAGAAAGGATTTTCATTAGGAGTTAGGGCAAATGGACCTCTTTCCAAAAAATAATAAATTGCACAGAAGTATACAAAGTTAAAAAAAAAACTTCTTCCTCCCTATCTAGTTCACCTTTACAAAGGCAACGGCTAATAAGTGTTCTGTTAACCAGCAGAAGGGGAGCTGGATATAAGAGATTTAAAAAATACTTTTGTAAGAGTGAATTTATGTGTTGTAAAATTTACACCCACTGCTAAAATTCTTGGGCTTCTGTAAGTGGCATGCCCTCTCTCTAAAATTCAGTGCATTCCAAAGTTTCCACTCAACATTGGATGTCAGATTTATTAGGAAGCCTAAAGGCATTAAATTATTTTGTCTGAATCATCAAGACAGATACATGAGGCAGGCGCAGTTCCTCTGGTCTTCTTGCACGGGACTGAAGGAGCAGCAGGAAGTGCTGGCAGAGGGCTTCTCCCTCTGCTCCTCGAGGGCAGCTGCTTAGTCATGGGTTTACAAGAAACTTGTTCTTCATATTTGACTTTATATAAATTTTTTCACACTAAGAATGAATTTGAATAGGAAGGCTCAAGGAGACCAAGATCTATTTAAAACTCCATGACACACTCCACTAAGCAAAGATAAAAATGGGAAATGTGTGTAACACCTGACTCACAATTCCTTAAACTCGGTGTTACACACTGCACTGATTCACGTAACAGGTCTCTGAGAAATTAGAGTATGGACCTGGTACAGCTATACGAGGAGTGAGAGTAATGAGTCTGGAGAGGAAGTTCATTCCAGAAGGGAGATGACAACTCCTTAACTCACGATGGCGAAGCCTAGAGCACTAGGGTGAGGTGCATAGCTGGTAGCTTAATTGATCTGATCAACCTCTAACACTCCTTCAGATTTGGGATATTTCTTCTCTGAGAGGAGCCAAAATTATGAAATTTGGGTGTTCTTCATAATTGTCTGTGGATCCTTATCAGAATGTAATGCAGTTGGGGCTGGGCAGACTCAGCATTGGTTGGCCATGATGGAAGGGTGAACACTGTTTTGTGGAGATACTCTGACTGCTTGCATCTTGGTGGGTGACATAAAGCATAAATATTAACTCATCTAATATCCCAACAACTCTATGGGATAGTTTCTATTATTTAAACCCCATTTTCTGGAGACAGTAAATATTTGTCAAGTGCTCTTTTAAACAACTTTTATGGGTAACTGCTGACCACCTGCTGTCACACGATGCCACAAACCTCAGAATGTCCTCATTCTTTAAATAGCTATCCAAAGGTCAGTCCTGGGCACCTTATGCTTCTTTGAAATAGTCAGCACTGATTTATCTGTGCCAGGGAAGGGCTGTGTTGTTGGGGGGAAGCAAACATTCCTGATGGATCCTGCTGGGAGGTTCAGTGGGACCACTAATAAATAACATGGATGTAGAGGAGAAGCGAAGGGTATGAGTTTTCCAGTACCGTCAATTGGCCTGTCTTCCATCCCCACCCACGCCCTCTGTTAACCATGTGGCCGTGAAAGTCATTTTTCTTAAGTTCAGCTTCGTCATCTGTAAAATCAAGATAAGAATAGGCTGCACACCACAGAGATTAAAAGAGGCAATACAGGAGTTTAGGCGGTAATCTATGTGGGAAGACCCAGGGCTTGCTTGTGGGAGGGCCTGCAGCTCCCACCCACCCCTGGGCAGCTCAGGAGGAAAGGCTTGGTCAGTCATTGCTATAATTATGCCAGGGGGAATGGCCTTTTCCTGAGATTCCAGTCTTTCGTTTTTGACGGCTAGTAAGGTAGTAATGAACTCTTTCGGAGTGCTTTCAGGAGCAGTAACAAGTACTGATTCACTGTCTTCCTTCTCTTCTGGATATTTTTCACACATGCTTTCTTTGATTAAGGCTTTTCTACCATTCACTCTATCTTGTTTTATTAATTATTCCTTGAATGTTTGTTGAACTTCATCAGTTCAAGCCACTTGGACCTAGAATTTCCTTTTCTTCGGAAGATTTTAATTGACTGGTTCAATTTCTTTCATGGTTATGTTACAACTCAAGTTTTAAATTCCTTCCTAGGTTCAGGGTTGGTTTTTTTTTTTTTTTTTCAGTTCAGTTTTGATAAGTTATATTTTATAGAAAAATTTTCATTTTCTGTAGGTCTTTCTATTTCATGTCATGAAAATGGTCCAGGCATTTTGTTATGTGTTTGTATTTACTCTGAACATTGTCTAATTTACGTGATCATGTCCTGTTTAACCCATGGACAAGTTGGAAGTCTGTCTTACTTTCCAAACGTAAGATTTTTTTAGTTAACTGGTAATTGACTTGTCACATAATTACATTGCTGTCAGAGAAGAAATTCTGTATGATTTCAGTCTTTTGAGATGTGTGTAGGTTTTGCTCCATGACCCCGTATATAGTCAGTTTCCTTAAATACAATGTGTACCATAAAAGAATGCATTATTCAGTACTGTGTGCAGATTTTATGTACATCTATGTGCTCTAGTTTGTAATTATGGTATTCATATTTTTAACATTCATACTGGTATGTTTTGTCTTCCTGTTCTATAATTTAGTCAGAAACATGAGTTTTTAATCTTTTATTCTCTGATTATGGATTTGTTTACTTCTTGTAATTCTGTGTTTGCTTGTTTACTTATTGGCAATGTTGTTATAAGTATAGCAACTTAAAATTATTTTATCTTCCTGAAGGATTGAGCCTTTTACCATTATGAAGTGGCTTCCTTGTGCTGCTTTTTGCCTGGAAGTCTACGTTGTCTAATATTAATATGGATGTACCAGTATTCTTTTGACTTATCCTTTTTCATAATTTTGCTTTCAGTTTTTGTACATTTTAATGTTTTAGATGCATTTCTTATAAATGGATGAAAGTTAGATGTTTTCAGAAAAATCACGGATGCTGGCAGGAACATTTACTCTATTTATGCCGATACAACTGCAGACATAATTAGGTTTCATCTATCATTTTGAGCCTTTGTCATGCCTGTCCTGTGTTTTCCTTCTCTGTCATTTCTATTGGACTGAATAATTTCTATCGTTACATTTCCCCTTCTGCTGGGTAAGATATCATGTATTCTTTTTCTATTCTTTTATTGATTAAGTTAAAAATAATATATAATACAGTACATAGTATCATACATAATACATATTATTATTAACTATATGTATGATTAAGATCTAAAATTATCAATACTTTTACCTTTGTCCTGGATAATACACAGGCCTTAGAACAATTTAACTCCATTTATTACCTACTCAGTTATATGTTACAATTGATACATTAGAACTGTGTGTTTTAATTGTAAATGTAAGAAAAACACAATTCATAGTTTTTAGTCTAGGCATGTATGCTAAGTCTCTTCAATCATGTCCAACTCCATGCAACCTCATGAACTGTAGTGGTCTCGCCAGGCTCCCCCGTCCTTAGGATTCTCCAGGCAAGAACACTGGAGTGGGTTGCCATGCCCTCCTCCAGGGGATCTTCACGACCCAGGGATTGAGCCCGCGTCTCTTACGTCTCCTGCACTGGCAGTCGGGTTCTTTACCACTAGCACCTCCTGGGAAGTTCTAAGTTTGTTTAAATTTATTTCTGTATTTACTTCCTTTGTCACAAAGTTATGGTGTGTTTTTCTCATGATTTCCAAATTATTCTCAATCTGTAAAACATTATCAACTTCAGTTAAAAACTTGGTTCAACACAGCTCTACAAATATTTATTATCAAATACTCAGATCAATGGTAGAGAACCATCAACCTGCCGATTCCTGGATTGTTTGGGCATGAAGGAACAGATGTCCCTGCTCTGACAGGTGGTCTGTATGCATGCTCAGTCATCTGACTCTGTGCGACCCCATGGACGGTAGCCCACCAGGCTCCTCTGTCCATGGGATTTCCCAAGCAAGAATAATGGAGTGGATTGCCAGATCCTAATTCAGAGAATCTTCCCAACCCAAAGGTAGAACCCATGTCTTTTGCATCCACTGCATTGGCAGGCAGATTACCACTGTGCCAGACAAGTGGTCTCCTTAGATGTAAAATAGCATCATAGTAAATATAGAGAGAGTTTGTGCTGTGCTGTCCTTAGTCACTCTGTTGTGCCTGACTCTTTGTGACCCCATGGACTGTAGCCCACCAGGCTCCTCTGCCCATGGGGATTCTCCAGGCAAGAATACTGGAGTGGGTTGCCATTTCCTCCTCCTCCTCCTCGACCAGGAATTGAACCCAGGTCTCCCACATTGCAGGAGGATCCTTTACCATCTGAGCCACCAGGGAAGTCCTATAGAGTTCATGTGGTGGAGTAAATAAAACATTGTATGCCAATGTGCCTTGTGAGGTGGCAGACACGGGTAAAGTCACTGCCCTCCACCTGGCATTGGCAGATTGTGTGACACCAGGAAACACTGGTTTTCCTGTCTTCCTCACCTCTCTGTAGGGCTTTGAAGTACTGGCCTTGTACCGTGTTTCTGAAGGGTCTATGCTTCTGTGACTTCGGATTCATCGTATGCAATGCTTCTTCATGCACAGTCATTTGGAGAGAGAGCAATGTCTTTGGCTAGAACTTCTTTCAAAATATATCCCCACGTTATCAGAGTCTTTTCATCTCTTCCTTAAACTATGGCATCGTCCCCACTTTCTCCTGTAAGTGTTTAGCACTTCACCTTTTCACCGGCATCACGCCTACCACCTGGCAGTGACTAACCCATGATGACTGAGTGAGCAATGGATATAGAAAACCAGGTGGGAACCCAGTCAGGAGCTGTCAGTGCTGAGACAGGGAGGCAAGGCCACAGGCCAGCTGCACAGGTGCTGAATTGAATGGGAACCAGGGTCTGTGACAGGGCAGCTCCCCTGCTGAGATTGCAGGTATCTGCAGCCAGCAGTGCTCACTCTCAGTTAGGGAAGAGCCCATGGGGCTGAGGCTGAGTGTTAGGCAGAACCGAGGCTGGCATCCCCTCAACTCCTAAGGCCAACACAAAACAGTCCTGTGCAAAATAACTTTTGCAGGTGCTCAGAACCAGCTGACAGAGTAGAGGAAGCAAAACCAAAGGGAGGGATGAGATTCAGTAGTTGGCCTAATTGTCCGCATAACCATCCATTCATTTGCATATCCATTCTTTCACTCATTCACTCAATAAGCATTAAATACAAAGAGACTTCTAAGAATGTTCTTTTTTAAAAAAAATATTTATTTACTTTTGATTGCACTGGGTCTTTGTTGCTGTGCGTAGTCTTTCTCTAGTTGCGGCAAGTGGGGGCTACTCTTCACTGTGGTATGCGGGCTTCTCTAGTTGAGGAGCGCGGGCTTCTCTAACTGCATGAGCTTCAGTAGTGGCAGCACACAGGCTTGGTAGTTTTAGCTCACGGGCCCTAGAGCGCAGGCTCAGGAGTTGTGGCACGCAAGGTTAGTTGCTCTGCAGCTTGTGGAATCTTCCCAGACCAGGGATCAAAGCCATGTCCCCTACACTGGCAGGCAGATTTCTATCCACTGTGCCCCCAGGATGTCTTTAAATCCATGGAATCCACAAGTTTGCCTTATATAAGAACATATCATTTTTCCTCCTGTGTCTGAAATAGTGACTATAGGGGGTAAATTTTAAAAGATTGAAAATTATAATTAGCTTCACTTAAGTTCAGTCACTTAGTCGTGTCCAACTCTTTGTGACCCCATGAATTGCAACATGCCAGGCCTCCCTGTCCATCACCAGATCCCGGAGTTCACCCCAACTCATGTTCATCGAGTCGGTGATGCCATCCAGCCATCTCATCCTCTGTCGTCCCCTTCTCCTCCTGCCCTCAATCCCTCCCAGCATCAGGGTCTTTTCCAATGAGTCAGCTCTTCGCATGAGGTGTCCAAAGTACTGGAGTTTCAGCTTTGGCATCATTCCTTCAAAAGAATACCCAGGACTGATCTCTTTTAGAATGGACTGGTTGGATCTCCTTGCAGTCAAGGGACCCTCAAGAGTCTTCTCCAACACCACAGTTCAAAAGCATCAATTCTTTGGCGCTCAGCTTTCTTCACAGTCCAACTCTCACATCCACACATGACTACTGGAAAAACCATAGCCTTGACTAGATGGACCTTTGTTGGCAAAGTAATGTCTCTGCTTTTTAATATGCTATATAGGCTGGTCATAACTTTCCTTCCAGGAGTAAGCATCTTTAAATATCATGGCTGCAGTCACCATCTGCAGTGATTTTGGAGCCCAAAAAAATAAAGTCTGACACTGTTTCCACTGTTTCCCCATCTATGTCCCATGAAGTGATGGGACCAGATGCCATGATCTTCGTTTTCTGAATGCTGAGCTTTAAGCCAACGTTTTCACGCTCCTCTTTTCACTTTCATCAAGAGGGTTTTTAGTTACTCTTCACTTTCTGCCATAAGGGTGGTGTCATCTGCATATTTGAGGTTATTAATATTTCTCCTGGCAATCTTGATTCCAACTTATGCTTCTCCTAGCTCAGCATTTCTCATGATGTACTCTGATATAAGTTAAAGAAGCAGGGTGACAATATATAGCCTTGACGTACTCCTTTTCCTCTTTGGAATCAGTCTTTTGTTCCATGTCCAGTTATCTTTATCTTGAAATGCAGATCCTGACTTTATATTTTATGGAGATGTCTTCCCTCAAATGTGGTCAGCAACTTTTTCTCTCTCTCAATGGCTCCAAAGGAGCACTTACAGAAAATTCTTGGTGTTTCTCTTCATTCCTGCAGTTCCTCTGTACTTTGTGAATAGTGCTGCTGAATAATATGCTGCGGTAGTTCTGATGAAAATGGAGGTCACTCAGTCGTGTCCAATTCTTTGCCTGTCTCTTATACACATCTAGATGTGTATAAGAGACAGAGTCAATAAAGCAGAAATAGATGTTTTTCTGGAACTCTCTTGCTTTTTCCATGATCCAGTAGATGTTGGCAATTTGATCTCTGGTCCCTCTGCCTTTTCTAAAACCAGCTTGAAAATCTGGAAGTTCACGGTTCAAGAATTGCTGAAGCCTGGCTTGGAGAATTTTGAGCATTACTTTACTAGCGTGAGTGATGAGTGCAATTGTGCGGTAGTTTGAGCGTTCTCTGGCATTGCCTTTCTTTGGGATTGCAGTAAAACCTGACCTTTTCCAGTCCTATTAGGTCAGGTGGTCTGGTATTCCCATCTCTCTCAGAATTTTCCACAGTTGATTGTGATCCACACAGTCAAAGGCTTTGGCATAGCCAATAAAGCAGAAATAGATGTTTTTCTGGAACTCTCTTGCTTTGTCCATGATCCAGTAGATGTTGACAATTTGATCTCTGGTTCATCTGCCTTTTCTAAAACCAGCTTGAACATCTGGAAGTTCACGGTTCATGTATTGCTGAAGCCTGGATTGGAGAATTCTGAGCATTACTTTACTAGCATGTGAGATGAGTACAATTGTGCAGTAGTTTGAGCATTCTTTGGCATTGTCTTTCTTTGGGATTGGAATGAAAACTGACCTTTTCCAGTCCTGTGGCCACTGCTGAGTTTTCCAAATGTGCTGGCAGATTGAGTGCAGCACTTTCACAGCATCATCTTTCAGGATTTGAAACAGCTCAACTGGAATTCCATCACCTCCACTAGCTTTGTTCGTAGTGATGCTTCCTAAGGCCCATGACTTCACATTCCAGGATGTCTGGCTCTAGGTGAATGATTACACCATTGAGGTTATCTGGGTCATGAAGATCTTTTTTGTATAGTTTTTTCTGAGTATTCTTGCCACTTCTTAATATCTTCTGCTTCTGTTAGATCCATACCATTTCGGTCCTTTATTGTGCCCATCGTTGCATGAGTATGGTTTGCCAAATTTGGGAAATTTTCAGCCATTATTGCAATACTTAATGTACTTTTTCAGCCCTATCTTCTTTTTCTTCTCTTTTTGAGGCTCTAAAGACATGAGTGTTAGATCTTTTGTTATAGTCTGACTCTCTTGTGCATAAGTAATGTTATTCTGATAAATCACAGGGTTGGAGTTTGCCATTTTTCTTACAGTCACAGCCATATGTTGCCTCCAGCATGTGCGCAAAAAAAAAAAAAAAAAAAAAATCCCCAAAAATCCATATCCTGTGCCGGGGTCCAGCCCCGGTGGATCCAGGGAAATTCGAAGTGGGGACGGCGTTGGCGAGGAGAAACTTATTTATTGATTGATATAGAAATATAAGATTAGATTAGGAAGAAATAGTATAGTAGCAAAATTAAGAGAAGAAAAGGAGGCTGAATAACTTGGTTTACGTGGAAAACCAATAAAGTTCCAGACAAGGAACTTGCACCATCTATGTTGGGCCACCGGTGTCCTTTTGAATATCGAAGAGTGCTCTGCCTGGGCTCTCTCTCTTACGGATCTTAGAAGCTGGGACAAGTAAATAGACATGGTGCGCCTCCACGCCCCAGATGGGAATTCAGCTGAAAAGGGGGAGAAAAAGAACGACATGGGGAAGCCCAGCATCGGTGCAAGACTCCCAAAACTTTATTTCTCAAAATCAGCTTATATACCCCAAGTTGTACATAAAGAAATAATGGAATATGTAGAGTTATGCAGGGGCAGCAGTCCTGACCCTCACTGAGACAAACAAGGCTTTCCTTTTGCATACCCTCCCGTATACAAGAGGTCTCAGGTGGTTTACATTATCTTCTGGCCAAGAGGCCTGTTAACATTTTTATGGCTCTCTTCCTGGATAATTGTCTATTAAACCAGAAAACTCCTTTTCCCTAGAAGTGTTTTTTCTTTACTCTGCATCACCCTCAAAGTACTAAATAAAGTTACATTCCTGTAGAACAAAGGTGCAGTGGGTTATAACAAAGAAAGTACTTAACTCAAAGATCTAATGTTGCTAATACCATCTATCAACCAGAAAACTCCTTTTCCCTAGAAGTGTTTTTTCTTTACTCTGCATCACCCTCAAAGTACTAAATAAAGTTACATTCCTGTAGAACAAAGGTGCAGTGGGTTATAACAAAGAAAGCACTTAACTCAAAGATCTAATGTTGCTAATACCAGGTCTACTACCTGTTTTTCTATATACCAACTATATCTAAAAATAAAGGATATGAAAATTTGGCAGCAAGTATTGGCTCAACAAATGAAACCTTTAATCAGTCCTATTCTAATGATTTTGACTCCTCGGAAGCCCCTATATTCCTAGGATATTTTAAGCTTCCTGTGCCTCCTGCAGCCTCAAACAATTACATCCACAGCTGTACGAGTCCTGGAGGCAGGCTAGAAAGCCATCAGAGGAGTCTTTGGATTGAAACACTTGTATTATGCCCAGGAGATTTATTATCTAAAAGCTCGAATTTTTCCCAGAAAAAGGTGGTGGTGGGACAGCCCCCTTTTAATGACAGAAGAGTAGGTGGAATGCATAACACAGTAAAGCAGGCAGACTCTGCCTTGGGGGGTGGATGCTCAGGAAGTTCCAGGGGGAACCCCTGAAGCCTGATCACCTCCTTGCATTTTGTCAGGCTTCCTTCCACATGACCTTGTCACGAGTGGGATTCCTCACGCTGGCCCCTGGCAGTCTAAGGAACCTTTGAAAGGTTGGCTGCACAGCATCCAATGTGCCCTTCAGCCGTGGTGCCATGTGATGCCCCATGCAGACTTTGATACAGAATAAGCAGCATCAATTGTGCAATACAGTGTAACAAATCAAATGTACAGAGAAAAAAACAGCATTGGGTTCATTCTAGGGTAATTGATGTAGAAAGAGTTCAAAGTTAACAAAGGGTGATGAAATGGGAGTGGCTCTCTGAGCCAAGAGACGAACTGTTGCAAGGACTTTAAATGTAAATATTTCATGATGTCAGGAAAGAGCCTACGCCTGACAGATAAAGTTGGAAGTGTCCTTCTTCTTTTGGACAGTTACAGTTTTCTGAGTTTGAAGTGTATTTTGACAGTTCAGTTTATCAGAAAATTGCCTTTTTGTTGAAATTTATTTGCATGCCTGATGTATCATGTTATTTTATAACTGCTTCCTACATATATAGATTATTTTCACTTTCACTTTTGAAACGCTTGTGTTCTTTTACATAACTACATTTTCTAATTTATGCTATTTTCCTTCTAAGTTCCTTCTTATTTTCTAGTTAACTAATATAAATATTTTAAGAGCCAACTTTTGTTATCTCTGTTTATTGTTTTCTTTGTTCTAATTGCCAATTTCTGATTTAATATTTCAATACTGTTTTTTTAAGACTACTGCTTTAAAAAAAAAAAAAACTTTTTATTTTGTATTGGGGTATAGCTGATTAACGATGTTGCAATAGTTTCAGGTGGTCAGCAGAACAACTCAGCCATACATAAATGTATATCCATTCTCCCCTAGACTCCCCTCCCATCCAGGCTGCTGCGTAACATTGAGCAGAGTTCCACATTCTTGTTGGTTATCCATTTTAAGTTAGCAGGGTGAACATGTCCATCCCAAACTCCATAACTATCCTTCCTTCCACACCATAAGTTCGTTCTCTAAGTCTGTGTGTCTCTTTCTGTTTTGTAAGTAAGTTCATTTGTTTAATTTCTTTTTAGATTCTACATATAAGGGTGGGCTATTGCTTTTTGTACATTATGACATCTAATGGAATATATTAGTTTCTCTCTTAAGTTATTTCTGGCTGTAAAATTATCAGAGCCTTGAACATATACTTCAAAAAAGAAGATATACAAATGCCTGATAAGGATATGAGAAAGTATCCAGCAGCATTAGTCATCACAAATCAGAGATCACAACCCACCCACCAGAATGGTTAAGATAAACAGAATAACAGCTTCAACATCACTGGGGGCAGTGAAAATGGAACAGCTACCTTGGAAAAGGCTTTGCTGTTTTTCATCAAACACACATCTACCCTGTGGCCCAACACTTCCACTCCTAGAAATGAAATAATTTAACCTCAGAAAGATCTGTACATGAGTGCCCATAGCAGTTTCATTCATAATATGCAAAAACGGGAAGCAGTCCAGATGTCCACCAACAGGAAACTGAAGGCAAAGTGCAAGACAATCATACACTGGGCTCTTACTGCTCAGTATTAACAGAGAAATGAAAATAACAGTAACATGGATGAGTCTCAAAAATATGTCACTGAATAAAAGATTGTGCTACTCATTCAGTTATGTCTGACTCTTTGTGATCTTCATGGCGACTGTAACCCGCCAGGCTCTTCTGTCCTTGGGAATCTCCAGGCAAGAACACTGGAGTGGGTTGCCATCTCCTTCTCCAGGGCATCTTACCAACCCATGGATTGAACCCAGGTCTCCCACATTGCGGGCAGATTCTTTACCATCTCACCTCCCAAGGAAGACTTATACAAAAGAGCAATTTCATTTATACAATGTTCTAAATAAAGTAAGAAAAATAATATATGATTTTTAAAAAAGTCAGAACCATGCTTCCCTTTTTGGTGAGGGAGAAAGTAGGGTAGAAATTAATAGGGAAATAGCCCAAAGGAATTTTCTGCATTCTAGCTATTTTTCTATTTTGTTGATAGAAGTTTGTCAAAATTGCAAATTATACACTTAGCATTTATGCCTTCCATTGTATGTCAATTTTACCTTAAAAAATTAAGAACCAGAAACAAATGCTGATAAGACAGTAGAAATATTTAGAAGTAAAGCATATTGATATTCGCAACTTACTTTGAAGTACATCAACAAATTAAGAGGATTGATGAATGGATAGACTAACTATATATGTGGGTTAGCTAGAACTCAGGAAATTCCCGTGGGCCACATCCCTATCAATTTCCACCCTTCATACTCTTCACTGCAAAAGTAATCATGGTTCTAATTTTTTTATTTTACCATATTATTTTTTCCACTCTAGAACTTTGTATAAATGGAATCATGCAGTATTTCCCTTTGTAAATTTTACCTTAAAAATTAAGAATCAGAAACAAATACTGATAAGAACATTGAAATTTTATAAGGAAAGCATACTGATATTTGCAACTTACTTTGAAGTGTGTCAAAAAATAAGATGGATCAATGTATGGAGAGATTTATTATATATGTGATAAAATAAAAGTAACAAAATATTAGCAATCATGGGACCTAGGTTCTGGGTATGTGAATATTCATTATTTAGTTATTTCAACTTTTCTGTATAGTTGAAAATTTTAATTGGGTTACATGTATCTTTTTGAAGCAAAATGTGAGGAAAATATCTTTGGGCACACTTGAGTTGTGCCTTGCACCATAAGCAGAGGCTGAATGACCTGGACTTTAACTGGAATGAACAATTATGAAATATTTAAGAGGCAGGCTATTGTGTGTGTGCTTAGGTTTCCAATAAGCACTGTTACTAGCAGAAGAACAGGAAGGCTGTTCATGTGAAACCTGTGATTACCCACAAGCAGCCCCATTGCAACCTTGGCCTCATTCCTGTGTCACTTAGTGCTTTAATTTGTGCATCACTTTGCAATTCATGATCCACTATTGTTTTATAATTTGGTTATGAGGAAAATTAAGTACAATGATAGTTTTTAATAACATAATATAGCTTTTATTCTTTAAAAAAAGATTAGGTCAGAACAGAAATACCTCTCAAAATAGTATTCAAAAGACATGATTCATATGTGAAATAGTATAATGTAAATACTTACTTAGAAAGGTCAAAAACATTTTAAAAGAGAGTGTTTTAATACAGTGATTTTAAAAATTCTAGAAAAGTTCAAAAGTATGCTGATAGGAAAAAGGTACATCAAGAATGCAAAAATAGTCTTAAATGGATAAACTAAGTTTTTAATGAAACAGCAACCAAAGTATGATTACTAGTTTTTATTTAAATCTTTGATAGCAATGCCTTTAGAAAACTGGCTAAAATGTTTTTGAATTGTTCAGAGATTCAATTCAGTTCAGTTGCTCAGTCATGTCCGAATCTTTGTGACCCTATTCACTGCAGCACGTCAAGCTTTCCCTGTCCATCACCAACTTCTGGAGCTTGCTCAAACTCATATCCATCGAGTTGGTGATGCCATTCATTACCAGTTGGTGATGGTTGGATGGTGATCCAGCCATCTCATCCTCTGTCATCCCCTTCTCCTCTTGCCCTCAATCTTTCCCAGCACCAGGGTCTTTTCAAATGACTCAGTTCTTTGCATCAGATGATCAAAGTATTGGAGTTTCAGCTTCAGCATCAGTCCTTCCAATGAATATTCTGGACTGATTTTCTTTTCTTTATTTTTTTTTTTTAATGAGAGTCTTTTATTATGTGTAAGATTAAGGAAATGTCAATTGTCTATATCAAAAAATATTATTAATGATTATTAATATAATGATTATAATCATTGTTTTATCTGGAATGACTTTCAGGGATGGTAGAGCTAGCAGAGCTAAAGTTTCCCGAGGTCACCCTCTTTGTTTCTAATTCTTTTCTTTTCTTTTTTTTTTTTTTTTTTTTTTTTTTTTTTTTTTTTTTCATTTTGCCTTTTCATACTGTTCATGGGGTTCTCAAGGCAAGAATACTGAAGTGGTTTGCCATTCCCTTCTCCAGTGGCCCACATTCTGTCAGACCTCTTCACCATGACCCACCCATCTTGGGTTGCCCTGCGGGCATGGCTTAATTTCATTGAGTTAGACAAGGCTATGGTCCGTGTGATTAGATTGACTAGTTTTCTATGATTATGGTTTGTGTGTCTGCCCTCTGATGCCTCTCGCAACACCTACCATCTTACTTGGGTTTCTCTTACCTTGGGTGTGGGGTATCTCTTCACGGCTGCTCCAGCACAGCGCAGCCACTGCTGCTTACCTTGGACGAGGGGTATCTCCTCACCACCACCCCTCCTGACCTTGAACGTGGAGTAGTTCCTCTCGGCCCTCCTGCACCCACTCAGCCACCACTCCTTGGACATCCTCTCAGCCGCTGCCCCTGACCTGGGGTGTGGGATAGCTCCTCTCGGCCGCTCCTGCACCGTCACAGCCTAGCACTCTCGGACGCCGCCCCTGACCTCGAACGTGGGGTAGCTTAATTCTGCATAATTTAGCTACCAGTAAGTAATGAAGGATGGAGCCAAGATGCATAGATACATATCTAGTCTGGAAATGGAAAACATGGAATTAGAAATGTGCTGCTGCTGCTGCTACGTCACTTCACTCGTGTCCGACTCTGTGCGACCCCATAGACGGCAGCCCACCAGGCTCCCCTGTCCCTGGGAGTCTCCAGGCAAGAACACTGGAGTGGGTTGCCATTGCCTTCTGCAAAGCATGAGAGTGAAAAGTGAAAGTGAAGTCGCTCAGTCGTGTCTGACTCTTAGCGACCTCATGGACTGTAGCCCACCAGGCTCCTCCATCCATGGGATTTTCCAGGCAAGAGTACTGGAGTGGGGTGCCATTGCCTTCTCCATTAGAAATGTGTGTCCCCTATAAAAAGGAGAGCACATTCAAATTATAAGGAAACTTTGAAACAATGTTGGGTAATTTTGCCTGTGTTACATCAAGTTGCTTTTGTTTGGAGAATGATGAATAACTTATGAGCTATAGAGACTGTAGATATTTGTTGAAATGACCTAATTGCCAAATGCTTGCTTATTTTTAAGTAATTGCCATTCTTTGCTTTTCTGATCTTAAGTTACCAAGAGACGAATCAGTTCTCAAAGTTACATTATGTCTATCTTTATCTTGAAATGCAGATCCTGACTTTATATTTTATGGAGATGTCTTCCCTCAAATGTGGTCAGCAACTTTTTCTCTCTCTCAATGGCTCCAAAGGAGCACTTACAGAAAATTCTTGGTGTTTCTCTTCATTCCTGCAGTTCCTCTGTACTTTGTGAATAGTGCTGCTGAATAATATGCTGCGGTAGTTCTGATGAAAATGGAGGTCACTCAGTCGTGTCCAATTCTTTGCAACCCTATGGACTATACAATCCATGGAATTCTCCAGGCCAGAATACTGGAGTGGGTAGCCTATCCCTTCTCCAGTGGATCTTCCCGACCTAAGAATCAAACCAGGGCCTCCTGCATTGCAGGTGGATTCTTTACCACCTGAGCTATCAGGGAATCCCGGCAGTTCTGATAACCCTCTTCCAACGTTAATGCCATCTTTGCCCAGTATTTTGTTTTTTGGCTTGTTTCTCTGCACACACACTTGACATTATGATTGTTGTTTTGTACAGCCAGTGTTTCTTTTAGATTCACCCACATGTCTGACAAATCTCATATTTCAGACCTCTTATGTGGGATCTAGAGGGCTTCCCAGGTGGCTCAGTGGTAAAGAATCTGTCTGTCAAGCAGGAGGAGCGGGTTAGATCCCTGGGGCAGGAAGACACCCTGGGACAGAAAATGGCAACCCACTCTAGTATTCTTGCCTGGGAAATCCCATGGACAGAGCAGCCTGGTGGGCTGCAGCCATGGGATCCCAAAAGAGATGGACACAACTTAGCAACTAAACAGCAACACACGTGGGAACTAGCTGAAGAAAATCTTTTTGAATTTCCTTCAGTGGATAAATGCAATGCTTTAAAGCACTTTAAAATAACTTATATCAATACAAAGTTATATGTATTCACTGTAGAAATTTGAAAATTTTCTTTGAAACAGAACAATAATAAATTTGTGAAGAATTAACAACTCAAAGGGATTTGGGCTTGGGGTAGTAAATGGTGAAGAAGTAACTAAGAAGATATGAGTTAGTTTAACAAGGTTTGTTTGTACAGATTTCTTGGTCCCAAATTCCCTGTTTTTGGTGATATGAATGTCTTTCCTTCCCCTGGTGTGGGATTCTACTCACATAGGAGTTTTATGGCTTGTTTCAGGGAATAAGAGTGATCTAGGAGAGGTCACAGTGATCTTCCTGCTTCTGCTGGGGGTTTTTTGTTTTGTTTTGTTTTTGTTAATTCCTTCAGCTTAAGATATTACTATCCCAAGGTGCCATATTTTGGGTAGCACATCCTGAACCTCATCACAGGCTCTGTTTTCATGTAATGATGTATTGATAATTACAGTAAGTCCGCTACGTATGAACCAACTTTCAAAGATGCGAACACATGTTTGCATGTTCAATCATGTAAGTTAGTTCATGTGTCTGGCATACACTGTCACATGCATGCATCCTCTGCACGTGGTTGTGCTTTTGTGTACTTTACAGTACTTTGTAGAGTACAGTGGTGTAGTATTTTTATTTCAAGCCCAGGATGTCTGGAAGCAAGCATAAAAGCAGTGGTATGGAGTAATAGTGTTATGTGAGTACCTAGGCTAACTTTGTTGGACAAATTGGACTTTGGAACCCACTCTTAGAGCAGAGCTCATTTGCATGCAGAGGACTTAATGTACTGTACACCGTCACAGTGTCATTGAACCCAAGTTCATGGGCCCAATGCATAGTGAGGCCAAACAAACTGAAACATTGGTGTCTGGAGCAGAGAAAGGCCTATTACGGGGCCAAGCAAGGAGACAGATTTGTGCTCAATAGACCAAACACTTCAGGGAAGTGTTCTTAAAGGCAGCATTTGGCAGAGGGGTGGGGCTGAGAGGCTGCAGGATGTGCGACTTTCTTTTCATCGGTCGGTGGTGAGATACCAGGATGGTGTTTCAGGAACCTCAGTCATCAGCCTGGTTCCAACCAGTCTAGTGTCTGTATGTTTGTGCTCAGCCTGAAGTTACCATCTTTAGTCTGAGTGGGAACCTTACCTCCTACAGAAGCACTCAGAGATATATTCCAGGTTGTTGTGTGTACCCCTTGAGGAGGAACTGGGGCCCGTCTTTATTGTGGCATGGTTGTGCCGTGACTGCTTTTTCTTTTTTCTACATTTACTCAGTTCCCTTATCCCTAACTGTTTGAATCTCCCCTTTGGAACTCAGGGAAGGTCTGGCTGAAGCCTTTTTCCTACAAACAAGAAACAGGGGACATGGAAAGTCTTTTGTCCCGGGGAGGGCCCTAGAGGGTCCTGCTTCTTTTCTGCAAGAGGCTGTTCATTACCCGGGGCCACCCCAGGGCTGCCACAGAAAGCCTAGTGCCCAGCGTGCTGCCGCGTGCCTGTCACCGTGGAACTCTGACTCGCAGTCGCGTTCCCAAGACAGCAGACAAGAGGTGCTGGCTGTCTGTTGTTAGTTCAGAACCAGAGTTCTTAACTATGGTGCTCTGATGCCCTGAACCCGTATTCAGTGTCCAGCAGATTCCCAGGTGCTGGAGGTCTGTGGGGAATAGACCCATCTCTCTGGTTGAGAACTGTATGTAGACTCAGTTTTGACTCAAGTATGACAGTGGTGGGGGTTATCCACCTAGTCTGAACTGAATGCCCTTCCCAGAATGATCAACTGAAGCCCACACCCCCAGGTGTGGCTGTATTTGGCAATGGGGCCTGTAAAGGAAGTGATTAAGATTTAATGAAGCCATTAGGGTGGAGCTCTAATCCAGTAGGATTCAGGTCCCTATGAGAGACACCAGACACCTCAAGCAACCTCTACCTGTGTGGGCTCCAAAGAGAAACCTGTGGACTGGCTGAAGTTTAGATTAAAATACAAGAATCCACCTGCCTAATTGACACAGCCCCTGCCCAAGAGGAAAATCCTACGCTGTGGGGAGATTTTGTTCCGAAGCACCTCCACCACCTGAAGGCGTGCCTCCTGTCTCGTTGCTAGGCTCTGCCCACAGTTCACATCCCCTCCTGGCTCCCCAGGCACCACTGGCCCAGCGCCGACTCCAGCAGCACCAGGAGTCCCAGGCATTCTGACAGGACTGTGTTCCGGCTCCCGTGTATTTTGCATTAATGAGTTCTCCTCTCACTGTTGTTGTAAGTGATGTGGAGTCCTCTAGAGACCATGCCCAGCTGGCCATGTTTAGTCCTGAGCCTCTCAGCTGCATGCAAGAGGCTGGAAAGATTTGAGAGCAAGTTGGGGAAAGTACTTCAGGGGCCCCCAAGGCACTGCTTCTGGAGGCGGTTGAAAGACATCCCAGCAGATGTGTCAACCCTGCGCTGACTAAACAGGGAAGGAGGAAGGAACAGGCTTCTGGTTTATGGAGAAGGCAAACCCCGCGAGCATTCCACAGGGTGAGCGGGGAGTTACTGGGGGTGTGGAGCAGCGAGGGCCCCCAGATCAGGAGATCTCTGGGCAGGACAGTCCTGCCTCAGGGTAATCCCTTCTTAGGAAGGGTGCTCACTCCAAGTTTGCCAAACCTCCAGAATATAGTCAACATTAGCGAATGAGGATGAGTAAGAAGAGAAGGATTTTGGATGCTGGTGTTATAAGTTTTTAAAGACCATTTTATGGAGTATGTCAGGGGAGCTCTTACTCAAAGCCAACTGGAGCACCAACCTGAAAAATCACGTTAAAGATGAGTTGATGGGGCTGTGTGGAAAGAGAATGGAATTTAGAGTCCAAGATGACTGGAGTTTGAACACTGATTTTCTAATGAAAGGTTTTCCTCTACTGTTCCCTCCCAAGGACTCTCCATTTCTCTCTCATGAGGTAAATACCTTTATCAGTCTTTTTTGGTCCTTCCAGAGAGTTCTACATATAGAAAAGAACTTACTCCACACCTGACTTTTTTCACTTACCACCGCATCATGGAGATTGCTCCATATCAATACATCTAGTTTCCTTCCTTATAAAAACTATATTGTATTCTATCATACAGATGTGCCAGATTGATTTAAAAGCCTAATTTATATAAGTTGTTTGCAGTCTCTTTCAGCAGTGAATTTCCTTGTCTGTTTTTCTGATTATAAAATGCAGTTGCCTCAAAAGACATTTGGGTAGGCTCAACAATAAGATCAAATATATTTCCACACATTTTGGAAAAGATATATTGTTCCATAGCCACGATAACAGGTAGCCACCGGAACTCCTTATAAACCAATGGATCAACAACTTGAACACACTTTTACAAACCAGCCAATCAGTGTCAACCCTGACTACAGAAAGCCAGTCAACCAGAGACCCATGCCAATAAATACACCTCAAATACAACCAAGCACCCAACCAACAGCCTCACCCAGGTAACCAGGCTTCTACATACAATGTTAGCCTGCCTACACCTCTGAAAAGGTGCAACCCCTGAACTCCATGCTTTCAAAACCAAACCAAATCAAACCAAACCTTGTAAGCTCAACAATCCCGTCTATGCAGAGACGATGGGCCTGAGCACGCATGCTTAGTTCTCCAGTCGTGTCTGACTCTTTGCAACCCTTTGAACTGCAGCCTGTCTAGGCAAGAACACTGGAGTGGGTTGCTATTTTTCTCCTCCAGGGGACCTTCCTGACCCAGGGATCGAACCCCCATTCTTTACCTGCTGAGCCATCGAGGAAGCCTGTGCCTTAGCGTACCCATCCTTTTCTATGATCATCAATAATTTAAGCTTTGTCTTTTAATTTCCAGTATTGAATGAGGGAGGGTCTCATCATCCTTTGTTGCTAGAAATACTGTAAAATTATATTCTACACATTTATTTCTCCACATTTATATATTTCTCACATGTAGACTACATTGTGACTCTATACAATATGTTGTACTTTGAGGCAGATTGAAGGAATTTCTGAGTACGTTTATAAGTTTTACATTTTCATCATAAAATTTGTGTGCCTCATAAGCTTTGACTCCAGTCCATTTCCAGTCCATTTTTAGAAGTGGAATTGTTGAGTATTAAGAGATAGGTATTTTGGAATTTGATGTGTACTGTCCTCTAGAAAGGTTTACCAGTTTACATAGCCCTCATCAATGAACCGGGGAAGGCAATGGCACCCCGCCCCAGTACTCTTGCCTGACAAATCCCATGGCCAGAGGAGCTTGGTAGGCTGCAGTCCATGGGGTCACACAAAGTCAGACACGATTGAAGTGACTTAGCAGCAGCAGCAGTGAACAGGATGCTTATTTCTCTACGTCATAGTCAGTAGAATTTTAAAGGTATTTTGTGATTCTAGAAAGTGAAAAAAGGTTTAAAGATTTTTACTTCACATTTTCCAAACTGAACTTGAATATCTGATCCTATGCATGTATATACATCTGATCCTATTCATACATATATATATAATTCGTATTTTGTGTGTGTGAGAGAGAATTGGTGGACCAAATGAGGACCAAATGATCTTTGAAAATTATCCTCAAGGCTGATAATTTCTCTTAAATGTAGTGATATGCCTAAAGAACTAGGAAAGTAGTGAGAATTAAGTTTTCTTTATAGTTTACCAGTAAATGTCTTATTGATCTTATTTGACAAACAAGAACAAGATCTTATTTGTCTTATTTCATTTCTGATTTTCAGAAAAAGACATTATTTGGAAAAAACAATCTTTTCAGATACAAAGGAGGAGAAGAATTCTTTGCGTGTACTAAGGTTGAGGTAGTTCTCTGCCCCCACTTGTGTTAAGCCTCCACAAGTTAAAGTGGTTTTCTATTTTTAAAGAGCGGAGATTGCAGGTGCTCCAGAGCACAGCCCCTCTTAGCAGGTCTCTGGGGAAGATAATTGGCAGGTATCACTGAATGTCAACGCAAAGTGCTGAGCGCTGCCCACTCTGAAAGACCCAGGGATGTGTGAGTGCAGTAGACCTGTGGGAGGCTTGGCTCCTAGGTAACCATTTGGGGCTGTTTCTGTCTGTGGCCAGCAGCTAGGTTCTTCCCTTATTGGGGAAGTTATTTAAAGTAATATTAACAAAATTCTTTGTGTGCTTCTTGATCTTACTAAGCACTTTTGCATGCATTATTCCCCTTTGCTGTACCTTCCACTACAGAATTGTTCCTGTTTGGGGAATGGAAACAAAGTTTACATTAGCCCAAATAAATGAGAATTAAGAGGATGGTCCTGGCCGTTACTCTGAGATTAGTTTGGTTGTTATCCTTCTCTTGTAAATGGAAATGTTTGTGGCACAGAGAGGTAAAGAAGGTACCAGCTTGTGTGGCTGAGATGGACACACACATCTATTGACTAGGAACCCTGTCTCTGCACCATAATAAACTGAAAACCAAATACAGGAACATTTGAAAATAGCATCTATTCAGCAGGTACTGGGAATCCGTTTCTTGAGAGTGACATGATTTCCAAAGTGTAAAAATTAGTGGCAGAAAGAGAAAAGACTTAATGCAAAACTATAGAAGATTTGAATTCATTTTGAAAGCTTTTCAAACTAATGCCCAAGCACTGCAGGGTTAGTTATGATTGCAAAGCTTAGGAAAGTACAAGTCGCTCAGTTGTGTCCATCTCTCTGCGACCCTATGGACTATACAGTCCATGGAATTCTCCAGGCCAGAATACTGGACTGGATAACCTTTCTCTTCTCCAGGGGATCTTCCCAACCCAGGGATAGAACCCAGGTCTTCCCCATTGCATGTGGATTCTTTACCAGCTGAGTCACAAGGAACAAAGTAGATTCTTAAACAAAAAAGAAGGACCCAAGAGATCAGTAGCTCAACCTTTTAATTTTTTCCTGGGAGCTAATAACCCAACTTTTAGACACCACAGTTGTCGGTCTTGGCTTCACAGTCGCAGCTAGCAATCTCGGTGGTCCCCTGAGGGACCACAGCACAGAGGCCTGTGCTGGATTTGCAGCCACTCCTAGTGGCATAGTCAGATTCTTGATCGTTAAGAATGCCTTCCTTCTCTAAATTGCTCATTTTTATTGCACCTAATAGTTTGTGTGTATCCATTTTAAAATTGACACTGTGTTTTTTCCACAGGCCAAATACTGTCTTTTCTGATGGCCTGCTAAAAAGCAAGAACTGAGTTAAGGGTGTGTATTCAACAGCGAGCAACACAGATACTCATGGGGTTTATGATAGTATGTGTGTGAGAGAGAGAGGTTAATTAAGTCATACCCTCCCCACCCGCCACATGTAGAGTTATAACCTCCAATGCGCATGCTGAAGGAAAGGAATGAGGTGCCCTGAGAGAATGGGAAACTCCGGGGTGTATTCTCTGGGCAGTGTTTTGCTTTCGTGTGCATTATTCTTTTAATCTTCATGTCAAGTCTTTGATACTGGCACTTCTCTTCTCACTTTGCAGATGAGGAAGGGGAAACATGGAAGAGGTTAAAGGGCTTCATGTGCTGTACCTGGGATGCTCATGGTAATGAGAATGAAAGGGAAGTGCTGATTGGTTGGTGTACAAGCGTGAAGGTGGAGCTCTTTCAAATAATCCCATTCTTCATTTGTCCCTTCTGGACATTTTGTGTCAGTGCAGACTCTGAAAAGATAAGCTGTTATTATTACAGCTTTGAACGTACAAGAATATAGTTCAAAGTGTTTGTGACAAAACCAGCTCCTGACAAATACTTTGTTGTTGTTTAGTTGCTAAATCATGTCCGACCCTTTCGCAACTCTATAGACTGTAGCCCGCCAGGCTCCTCTGTCATGGGATTTTCCAGACAAGAATACTGGAATGGGTTGCCATTTCCTTCTCCAGGGGATCTTCCTGACCCAGGAATCGAAGCTGCGTCTCCTGCTGGCTGGCCAATTCTTTACCACTGAGCCACCTGGGAAGCCCTCCAGCAAATACACATGTGTAACTGAATACTATAATTCTCCTTCATCATCTCTATGCAGTTCTTCGGTTTTCTGGATTAGCTGCTGCACAGTTTAACATTCAGCCTAACTTAGGATGCAACTGCTCCCAAGGTTAGAACAGAGTTAATGTTTGGTCTACTGGTGGCAACCCAGCAGCATTGCCATCCCCTGAGATCTTGTTAGAAATAGAATTATTTCTTGGGCACCCACTAGGCCTGTTAAATTTGAATTGCTGAGGACTGGGCCCAGCAATCTGCATTTTAACCATCTCTCCAGGTGATTCTTAAGCATAATAAAATTTGACCAGCATTGCCCTTCAGAATGTGGAGGAGTGCTAATACTAGCCTAAAGGTAAATCTGCAACCATATGATACAAAGGAGAATCCACGTAGATCAATGAATAAATATCAGCTAGTCTACATACTGAAAATAGTAGAGCTGGAAGGATGCATTAAGATTCACTGGTGAGGCAACTTTTTTTAATTTATGGAGAAACTGAAAAGGGTAAGCATGTGGTATAAAATATATACTGATGCATTTTTTATAGCATCTGTTTTATTCTTCCTACTGTGTTCTCTAATAAATCAGATAATAAGGTGTATTCTGGTTTACGGTGGTTGCTGAGAGAATAAGAGGTGGGTCAGTAAGCTTACTATGTCTGTTTTATATTTCTTGCTCAGAGATCAAGATGAGAACCTCGTGAGAAATCATGCGTAGATCTCATACAAACACATCACCTCTCGGGGAAGAACTCCAGGTGGATGATCACTGAAGTAATTTCCTTGTAACTGACAATTGCAGTGGGGTCTGACCCTGGATTTAAGCATAGATTGGCAGATTAATAATAATCACATTAGTTTTTCAAAATGCCCCTCCAACCATCATCCCAGTTTTTCAGCTTATTTTCTCCAATTTTCATGTTTGCTTTCACCTCCATACAAATGGATCTGGAAATATAGCTGCTGTTTATTTATTTGGTAGTTTACAAAACATGCCAATGTGCCTCTGGGCATGAGTACAATATAAATCACAACCATAAATAAATGACAGAACAACAAAAGCAAAAGTAAGTAAAAGCTGACACTCATATGCCTGTGTAATAAGTCTTTCTTATCCGAGAAAAATGGAGTCAATCCTATATACATACATCTCTCTGACTTGTGGGTATTCACACTTTTTTTTCTTTCAATAAAAAAATTGACTTAATGCCATGATTAGCTAGCTAACAGAAAAAAATAGTATAAGAAATAACTCTTCTAACATAGTTCCAATACTTGCATTCAGGTGAGGGAATATGATTTATTTAAGCTTCTGTCTTTTCACTTTTCCATATTTTCTTGCATGAATAATAATACTAATGATGCGTGCCATGTGCTCAGTCATGTCTGACTCTCTGTGACTCCATGGACTGTAGCTGCCAGGCTCCTCTGTCCATGGGATTTCCCAGGCAAGGATACTGGAGTGGGTTGTCATGCCCTCCTCCAGGGGATATTCCTGACCCACAGATGGAATCTGCATCTCCTGCATTCCAGGCAGTTTCTGCATTCCAACTACCAGGGAATAGCCGCTATATATACTCAGTGCTGTACCTCGTCATTTAATTTTCACAATAAGCTTATAGGGGCATTGTGAGTTTACTGTAAAGGCTTCCATAAATTCAAAGCATCTGAATAATTTGCCGGAGCTACTCAGTTAAGAAGGAATGGGACTAGGATTAGACCTCAAATCTGCCTGGCTCAAGTCTCCTGGCATATTCCTCGGCAGGTCTTGCTCCTTCCTTTCACTCCCAGCCCTGTGGGGTCCCATTCACTTCTTGCTAGTAACGATCTGCAATCCTGGATACAGTCTTCTAGATAAATACTTCCTCCCCATGCCACTGGCATATTTATTTCTCTTACCCTGAGGTCAGCCCACCATCACACTCAGCTGCAGAGGCAAAGCTGACAAACTGAAGCCCTGAGATGGGGTGCTGAAAGGAACTTACAGCCCGAGACGAGAAAAACTGCATATAAAAGTGAGACTTCCTTTGTGAGCTAAGGGACAGGAAACCTCTCCCAGGATGTTCCCAAGTCCTAACCTTGCTTCCCTCATCTCAGGTCCACCTCTCCCTGCTGCTGCTTCTACCTTTGGCTATTCCCATACATCTTTCTCAGGAAACCTCACCATGGTGCGGGGGGTGGTTATCCCAAGGTTAATTCCCCTTTTTCTTATAAGTACCTCTTCCTGCATCTGAGTTACTGAAGTTAGAATCGTGTCCCAGGGTCGGCCACAGAACTCTCTGAGGTAGACTTGTGAGTGACATCACAGCTTCTTCATGATGATGTGTAGATGTTGTTGTTGTTTGGAACAATATGATAAGTAATGTGGTCACTGTGTAACTGAGGATAAGGTACTTTGAAATCAGTGTATCAGGGACTCTCATCTGAGCTTCTCTATTGAGGATATGAGGGAAAGAGCTTGTTGGGAGTTGAAGAGACTGGTGTAGACTTCAGGCAATTGAGTTGCAGTTCATGAGCAGATTGGGCTGCACCCTACGGAAGGCAGGAGATAGACAAAGTGGACCCCTTTCTCTGTCTGAGCTCAGCACTGGTCTGATGGTATCTTTTTGGAGTCCAAAGCTGAGCTGAGCTTGCAGCCACAGGCATCTGCAAATACGATTGGCCAGAGGTCTTTTTCTGTGTGTTATCTGGAGAAAGAAAAGGGTAGAAAGAATCTCTCAAAGCTTTGGACACAGATCATATACATAAACAAAGACAATGCTTTTGATGCTGCACTGACAGCAGAATCAGTCTGGAGCTGGACGTGGTGGGTAGGGGTTTGTCAAGGATCTCAGGTACCAGGGGCCCTCCCTCACATCTGAGAGAACTTATTCTTCCTAGACGATACGAAGGAGGAAGAATCTGGAGCATGGGTTTAGTTCCCTCAGTTGGACCCTCAGACCTCCATTATGTCTCTGCCAATTGCTTGAAAAAAAGCCTCTCCCTGGCACACACTGAGGCTGGCAAAGCAGATACAGGAATCTAGTAGATAAGTCTCTCCAATTGCTCCCAATCAGTATTCCATTGCAGGGGAACGCCTCTTTCCTTCTTAACTATCCTGTACTGATTTTTTTTTAAAGTTTGATGGCCCTGAAAAGAAAGTGCTGATGACAGAAAGGAAGATGAGGAAGAGAGTGATGGCTGTTGGGAAACAGAAATTAGGGATAATCTAAAGATAAAAAGTCAGATTCACTGGTGGATCGAACAGATGATGTGAGCGAATCCACACTACACTTAAGACAGAAGAAAAATGATTCATGGAACTTTCTGCTTAGTACATGCACCAGGGCAAAAACTGTTCAAGTATAAATATCACCAAGACTATTGGAATGTGAAACACCTGTGGAGGGGAAGTCTAAGTGATTCTTAACCATCTGCATGGGTGGGGGGTCATGAGAGGAAAGAAAATGGGACCCGTTTAAATAATGTGCTCACAATTCTGGGGAGTCTTAAGGTCCTGAGTTCTATTTGGAATACCAGGAAATTAGTCTGCTAGCTTCTAACTTTGGAAAATGGTAGTAAGGGTACTCATGGACTTATTTTTGTGTCTGAACTGTTGTAGTTTGTCCCTTCTCAGCTATGACTTGGGGCAAATTGGTCCCGCTTTGTGCCTAGTTTCCTCATTCGTCGAAACAAGGGTCATAATAGTCTAATTCCGCTCACAGGGTGGTGGGATGGCTGTGATGTATTTAGGATAGTGCCGGCATGCGGTAAGCCCTCAGTGTGAGATGTCATGATTATAACTTGCTTTATCATCCCAGCTACCTTCTCCCTTTGGTTTTCTGCTCAGCAGTCATTCAGGTGATGCAGATTTGGTAAGGCTTCTGCTCTCCCTAGTCCGAGTGCCAAGTTGGGTAGACCTCACAGCAAATCAGTCATTTTCAGATGGCTCAACTTGACTTGGAGTTAGAGGATAAGTGACCTTGCCTTTGCTGAAAGGTTGTAAATCAGTGACGACTTCCAGCATGTGACTGAGGCCTCTCTGTAAGATGAGACGAGACCACCTGATCCATAAATTCCCTAAATTTAGTCATGACCAAAGCTTAGATTTCCTGGCTCACAGGTGAATCATATTTTGACTTTTTTCTGCAGTTAGCTGAGGCTGGGTTTTTGTGCCCCACATTAATGTGGGGGAAATACTGCCAATGTGTTTTATGTTTGCTTGCTTGGTTTAAGGAACAGAGAACTCTTGGTTTCTTGAGAGTATGCTGGAAATTCTAAGTTTGTTATATTGTCCTTGTAGAGATGCTTTATGAGTCATTTTCATCTATCATTCACATTTTAGTATGAATCCAACTTAACAACCGAAAGCATTTGAAGGCTGAACAAGCTTTTCTGACAGAAGGATAAAGAGGTCCAAGCGCTTCTTGGGAGGGTTTTGGGTAGCACGAAAATAGTGCCATCAGGGCAGGGCTTGAGAAGGCAAAAAGAAATGAGGCAGGCAGGAGAATGCTTTGAGGAGGCTGGGAGCAGGAGAGGCAGAATGATACAGGGAGGGGCAGGGTGCAGCAGAATACAAGTGTTCTGTGGTCTTCACCCCAGAAACTCGAGACAGCGCCAACTTTTCACAGAATTTCTGATTCCCAGGGACTTCCAGGGCACAAATCAAAGCCGTAAGAAGGAAGAGCAGGGTACTTAGATGAAAGAGACAGACAACAGCCAGCCAAAGGGGAGGAAAAGCCCTGGGAGGGAATAAGGGGGCAGTCAGAGAGGCCATGTCAGGAACTTAGGACCGAGTGGGAGGTGGAGTGGTAGTGAGGAAATCGATGAGAGCAGGGATTCCATAAGGCCTGGCTGGGTCCAGTCCAGTCGGAAATTCTGAAGTTACAAACCCCAGAACCTCTAGGGAAGCTCATTCTTGTCAAGGCGGCCTGCTTGGTTAAGGATGTTGTCTTCAAGGAATCTACATGGATTTACAATCCTTGCTTCCTCCCTGCAGTTCCTTCTGTCAGGAGATGACAGATTTAAAATACACACATTGGTGCAGAATTTGAAAAGTTTCCTGTATGGTAAATGAGTCTGTGACTGCGGGAGGCTCCCGTCAGAAGGACTGCTGCTTTTTCATACCCGCCTGCAGCAGAAGAGCGATTTCTCTTTGGAGAAGACAACCTGTAACTGGGTTTGGAGGCCCCATCCTTGGACGCCGGAGCTAACTGGGTAGGTTAGGTGGCTGGTGGAGGCAGGCGTCAACTTGGGGATGAGACTCCCTGGCCTTCCCGACCCACGTCTAGCGAAATAGTTCACCATCCAGCAGCCAGTACGTTTTCAACTCCCAGTTAGGTGACGGGAGATGAACGTGGTCGTTTGGACCATGCGGTCGGGTCGCAGGAGTGTCCTCGGACTTCTCCCTTAGAGCACCCCCCTCCCCGCCCCCGGCCATGCTACTGTCGGGAAAACTGTCCACGAGGAAGGAGCTCAGGACTTGGGACGTGCGTTCACACGTGGGCGCCGGGGAGCCCCAGAACCTCCCCACAAGAGCGAGTGCCCACCCAGCAAGGCGCGGGCCAAGGCAGGTTCCGAACCGACGCCCACGCGGGTCCCGGTGGACAGCCACCTCCGGGTGCCTCGCGCGCTCTCTGAACTTGTGCGTTCGGAGCCGCGGCCCCGCGGGGCGCCCGCACCCTCCTCCTCATTGACAGCGCGGCCCTGCGTGCCGGGGTCCCCGCGTGCCAGCGGCGGCCGGGCCCGGGTGGCGTGGGGGCATCGCGGGCGCCGGGTGTAGCCCCGGCCGGCGGGCACCGCGCAGGTGGGAGCGCGACCCCGCGGGAGGGGAGCCAGGTGCCGGCGCTTGCAAGCCCCGCCCCTCCGCGGCTGGGCGGCGGGAGCGCCGGGCGGCGCGGCTCGAGGCGGAGGCGCTCGCACGGTGCCCGCGGCTCCGGCTCCCGTCCGGATCCTGGCTCGGCCGCACTACCGCGTGCAGCTCCGCTTCGTCACCCAGGAGCAGCTCTGCGCCGCGGGCCGCTCTCGCTCCCCTATCCGAAGTCTCTGCGGCTGGAGGTGCAGCCGGCGAGGGAGGAGGCGGATGCGACGGTGACCGACGGTGAGCTGCTGGCGAGTGCGAAGGGCTCCGAAGGGCGGCCCTGGGCCGGCGCGCGTGGGGCAGAGGGCTGCGGGGTCGCGTCTCCTGGTCCTGAAAGCGTGTGCACCCCCTCCCCACGAAGGCTTGGCTTGGGGGACTGCCGGGCTATCGCGCCAGTTCCCCAAAGGCCCACGTGCTTCCAGTTGGGTCTTAATTGCGATCAGAGAAACTTCGGCGCTCGGGGCAGACCGGCTCTGCGAACTAGTCTTGGCCGTAACTTGTAGATGTCAGAAGTGAGGCGCGTGATTTCCTCGCTGGGAGCCTTTGTCTCTCTCCTTCCGTGCCTCGCTGCCTTTCGAAGGCAGTGGGCCACCACCTCCCGGTCTGAAGCTTTCTTGGGGGCGAAGTTCTGAGTTGGAAGGACTGAGCCGCGCGTGCAGAGTCTAACGGCAGCAGTTTCGGTTCCAGAGGTGACTTTACCGAAGACGCGCAAGTGCCCGTCGCCTGGCTTCTTTGAGTCGAGGAGTATGAAGGGAATGCTTCTGATTTTTGTGGGATCTTAGAAGTTTTGAGAATTCAAGGAAACCTTTAGAACCTGGCCCCAGAGAATGTAGGTACATGCCCACCACACTTTGCTTGTAACTATGGGGGTGAGGGGGTCACAGCTCTTTTCGGCAGCTCATATTAAGTCACCAGTTTTAATAAGTGTAGGAAGTAGATCCTGAGGCAGCTACAAGTCTGGAGACTGCTGAGGTTCCTTCTGACCCTAACTTCTAAGATGTTGAGTCGAGTTTAGAGTGTTCTGTGTTGTGATTTAGTTCCAGTGGGAATTTCAAGAACTGTCTGCTCCTCAGTGATAAGTGTGATCCCGGCTCACTGCTGTATCTCTGAAGCCTTAGAACAGACCCAGGCACATAGTTCGCACTCAAAACATGCTTGTTGTGGAATAATAAAACCCTTCACGTGTGTCTTCTTTCTTTATTGTAGGCTGGAATGATGAAGTTTGAGTCTTTAAAAAAGAAGTATTAAAGGCTGAGTATTACTCCGTTGTGTGTATATACAGCACATCTTCTTTATCCATTCCTCTAGGTGTCTCCACGTCTTGGCTATTGTAAACAGTGCTGCAGTGAACACTGGGTGCGTGTATCTTTTCCCACCATGTTTTTCTCTGAATGTGTCCAGGAGTGGGATTGCAGGTCATATAATAGCTCTGATTTTAGTTTTTTAAGGAACCATACTGTTCTCTACAGTGGCTATATCAATTTATATTCTTCCCAACAGTGCAAGAAAGTTCTTTTCGCTCCATGCTCTCTCCAGCATTTGTTGTTTGTGGGTTTTTTTTTGATGGTAACCATTCTGACTGGAATAACGTGATATCTCATTGTAGTTTCAATTTGCATTTCTCTAAAGCCATGAGCTTTCTCAAACTCGTGTCCATTAAGTGGATGATGCCATCCAACCACCTCATCCTCTGTTGTTCCCTTCTCCTCCCGCCTTCAATCTTTCCCAGCATCAAGGTCTTTTCCAGTGAGTCAGTTCTTTGCATCAGGTGGTCAAAGTGTTGGAGTTTCAGCGTCAGCATCAGTCCTTCCAATGAATATTCAGGACTGATTTCCTTTAGGACTGAGTCCCTTGACTGTTCACCTGAAACTATCACAGCATTGTTAATCAGCTATACTCCAATACAAAATATTTTTGTTGTTAAAAACTATATAAAAATTTTTTAAAAATGAAGTGAAAGTTTTTCAGCTGTCTCCAACTCTTTGCAACCCCATGGACTGTAGCCTGTCAGGCTCCTCCGTCCATGGGATTCTCCAGGCAAGAATACTGGAATGAGTAGCCATTCCCTTCTCCAGGGGATCTTCCTGACCCAGGGATCGAATTGCATTACAGGTAGATTCTTTACCATCTGTCTGGGTATCTCCTGACACACACAAAGATTTTTTTTTTTAAGACATATTAAATATCATTTGACCAGTGTCTTAGGAAGCTTGAGATTTGGCTAGAGACCAGAAGCCTTACTCAAGCGACTCGTGGATCTCTTTTTTGGATATAAGAAAGAAAAGGAGTAGGTTTCAGTGTTTCACTGGGGAATTCCGAAACTCAAGGTGCCAGAAAGAAATTCAGTTTGCCTATTATAGTGATTTTGTTTAATCTGTAGTCATACATATAGAGAAACAGAAGAGCAGATTTGAGATAAACATGGTACTTGGTGTCTTGTGGCTTTCCCACAAATGTGCTTTAAAAGAAATAGAGGTTCAACGTGACTGAAGTTATAGTTTCCTGAGAGCACACCCGATGCCTGGCCTATGAGGGTATAATCATCTTACAGAGAGAATAAGCTTCCCTCAATGAACAGATCAAATCTGGAGTTGACCTCTTTGTTATGCAGTAAACCAAGTTAATGGAAACAAAAGGAATAATTAAAGCTAAGGCGAGTAGTCACTGCCACAAGATTTTGACTCAGTTCCTAGTGAAAAATTCACTAACAAAGAAGCAGAGAACTCACTCTCCTAACAACCTGAGTCCTAAAATGCGTTCTGTACATGAATGCAGTTACTTAAGTTTGCTGCCCTTTTATGGAGAGTTTTTGGAGAACAATTCTTGAGTTTTTTTTTTTTTTTTAAGTAGCTCATTTTACTGTATAACCAACTAGCCCCCTGTGGATGGTGGTTGGGCAGAGCAGCTTACCAACAAATTCTGAAGAACTGTTAGAAGGGAGACTGCTGTGCTTAGTCGCTCAGTTGTGTCCCACTCTTTGCAACCCCATAGACTGTAGGCTCCTCTGTCCATGGGGAGTCTCCAGGCAAGAATACTGGAGTGGATTGCCATGCCCTCCTCCAGAGGATCTTCCCAACCCAGGGATCGAACCCAGGTCTCCCGCATTGCAGGTGGATTCTTTACTACTGTCTGAGCCACCAGGGAAGCCCGAAGGAAGACTATGTTGTTTTCAAATATTGGACATTTAGCAGCAGCATTTTGAATGGGTAGAATTTCTCCTGGGGTAAAGAATGGCCCAGATTCTTTAATGGGCTATAAGAAAGGGCCTAGGTTGACCTTTGAATCGTTAAATTTGCAACCCCATGGACGGTAACCTACCAGGCTCCATGGTCCATGGGATTTTCCAGAAGCAATGTACCCTTAGAAAATAATATCGTTTCTCAGCTCGTATCTAGAATTTGTTGTTAAACGAGTAGACTCTGGAGTAACACGGCCCGAATTC
The DNA here is from genome assembly GCA_006410635.1 of Cephalophus harveyi. Taxonomy (NCBI): domain Eukaryota; kingdom Metazoa; phylum Chordata; class Mammalia; order Artiodactyla; family Bovidae; genus Cephalophus; species Cephalophus harveyi. The sequence continues at coordinate 99,377 of SJYT01036542.1, read as the reverse complement.
AAATCCTGGCACTGCCTTTTTCAGCTGTGCTACATTTATCAAAACTTTCATCCTACTTCAGTGTCTTCATTTGTAAAATAAGAATGATAATATACATTTAGGGCTCCCTGGTGGCTCAGCAGTGAAGCATCTTCCTGTAATGCAGGAGACACAGGTTCACAGGTTCGATCCCTGGGTCAGGAAGATCCCCTGGAGATTGAAATGGCAGCCCACTCACCCCCACCCTGACATGAGGATTAAATGGAAGAATGCATACATCATGCTTGATACAATACCTGGCATATATTAAGAGATCAGTAAGTGTTTTCTGTTGTTATTAATATTTATGTTGTGTCCCTCAGACAGTAGTTTTCTCAGGCTGTGCTGAGGAATAGCCAGGCTGTATTTTTGTGAAGGTGTTTCAAAGAAGGGTTAATTAAATCTGATAATTACTTGGAAAATGGAATAATTTTCTTGATTTCCAGTTTCAATAGCTTGTCGTGTAAAGAATGGGACAGGACAAGACAAATTAGTTTGTTCTATTTTCAGTCCCTCCAAAATTGACAGTTTTATGAAGGGAACCCACCAGGGGATCTAGCCAGTAATGTCTCTAGCTTGTGAACTCTGGGAAGACATTCATCCATCCCTTTTTCTGAGCCCCCATCCTACCAGGAGCCTGCCTGAGGCATGCTTCATTTATGCTCCTATTCCCAGAGCCTTCCACAATACCTGGCACACACAAGACATCAATAAATGTTTCTTGAGTGAGTCAGTGATTTAATGCAAGAATTTTTTAGTCTTGCTAAAATGAAAGTTGAAATACTGAGTACTCAGAGTGCAGATTCTGAATTGTCTCCCAAATGATTAAGACACTGGCTTCACTTACAGTCTAGAGGGATGTTGTAAAATATAGTGAGTTAACAGACAATTGGAGGTATAGTAAGGTACACAGGTCAGGAGACAGTTGCCCTGGTTGTCCAGGGGCTGCGGCTCTGCTTCCAATGCAGGGGCCCCGGGGTTTATCCCAGGTCAGGGAGCTAGATCCCACATGCTACAACTAAGACCTGGTGCAGCGCAATAAAAATAAACATTAAAAAAAAGAAAGTTACTCAGTTCCCAAGAAGAGAGAGAGGGCACACCATGAGGGTGGGTTGGGTGGAACACTCGGAGCAGCACTGGAGTCCTCAGGAGGCGGGGGGAGGAGATGGGGAGCTGTGGGCAAGAGCCTTTGTTGTGGTTTCTATGGGAAGGAAGGGGTGAGGCAGGGTGGGCAGGTGTCCATTGGCAAGTTAGAATCATTGCAGTGGGCTCTGGGGGCATATAGGCTCTCCCTGGTGGTCTGGTATCTGGCCCTACGGTGTTTAGGGCAGGTGGATAGTGGCCCAGGGTGTGGGGGCCCAGTAAAGGAGACAGTTGGTGTGTGGGCCCTGGATTGATTGGATTATATTTGAAAAGTGTGCTTGCAGGTAAGTTGTTAACTATCTCTAGGAATTGGTTTACCCTGGGAGAGGCAAGTGTATCCAGCATCAGCGAGGCCCCTGTGTCCGAGTATCACAATATACAATGAAAAGCCATGGTTAATAGAAGGGAGAATCAGAATATAAAAGAATTAGCAAGTATATAGGGTGGGGTGGGGTACTGCTGGCGTGGAGGGTGGCTGCAGGTAGGAAGGGCTTGTGGGTCAGGAGTTGAGTTCAGGTGATGGAGAAAAACATAAATTGTTTTCATTGAGCTGGGAAAGGGAAGGAAACAAAAAAAGTGGAGGATGGGGCTGCTTCTCCTCCACCCTTTTCTCCAAGGTCTCTCTAAGCTTGTGCTGGGGAGCAGCGGGGAGATGAAGAGCTCAGACTGTATCGTGTAAAGGCTAAAGGTAGAGTGGATCTCCAGGAGGAAAGAGAGAACTTTTTATTCCCTTTCTCAGTTTAGAGTTGTCTTTTAATTAATCTGGAAGAGTTTGGAAAATATATATATAAGCCACATTGATAATCCAGTATGAAAATGCAGTGGTTTTTGTCTCTGAGGGACTATGAAAGGTTGCCAGGTTTTTCGTCCCCTGGTGGTTGCTCATCTCATTAGACGAGGGAGAAGGAACGTCAGAGAAACACATCCTTTGTATCACATGGTACACTCATCTTCCTTCATTGAATCTGTGCTAAAAGTGTTAGTGGGTTGAGGCCTAGGGACTGCAACTTAGAATCTGCAAGTCAGGCATCTGTGTATGACATGAGCATTAATTGCTTTTCTTTTTTTTTAAATATTTATCTGGCTGTGCTGGATTTAGATGTGGCATGTGGAATCTTTAGCTGCAGCCTGAGGGGTCTAATACCCTGACCAGGGATCGAACCTGGGCCCCCTGCATTGAGAGCTCAGAGTTTTAGCCACTGTACCACCAGGGAAGTCCTGAGCATTAATTACTTTCATTCAGCAAATATTTATTGAACATGTGTTCTGTGCTAATCACTGTGTGGACAGTATAGGGGCTGGATAAAGACCCAATATTATGGAACTAATATTTTAATTGGGGGGAGACAATAGCCAAAGATGCGGCAAGATAATTTCAGACTGAGGTAAATGAACAGAATGAAAAATTAGAGATGTTGAGAGGAAGGCTCACTTACAGAGAATGTGGTCAGGGAAGGCCTCTCTGAGGAAGTAATCCTTGACCTGAGGCAGGAAGGATGGAAGGAGCCAGCTAAGCAGAGTGCTGGAGGAAAACCCTAACAGGCTGAGAGAAGGGCAGGTGGAAGGGCCCAGGAGCTGGCGGGAGCTGATGTGTCTGACATGGCCAGTGTAACTGATGCTTCTTAAGGGGTAGGGGAGTAACGTGAGTTGAAGTTAGCATTCCTGTTTTTATTGAAGCATAACAAGCTCCCATAGTGCCTTAAAATAATTGCCTTGCTCCCAGACCACTCTGTGGGTTAAGAAACCAGGCTGGGTGATTCTTTTGCTCCTTGTGGCGTTGACAGGTGACTCCTTGGCACTCAGCTGGTAGCCAGCATGATCTGGGGTATCCAGGAAGGCTTTTTCACTTGGGCTGGCATCTGGGCTGGTGTGATAGTTAATTATGTATGTTAATTTGGCTGGGCCATGTACCCAGATAACTGACCAAACATTGTTCTGGATGTGTCAGTGAGAGTGTTTTGGGATGAGAGTAATATTTAAATCAGTAACTTTGGGTATAGCAGATTGCCCTTCCAGAATTTGGACAGGCCTCAGCCAATCACTTGAAGGCCTTAATAGACCAAAGACTGGTTTTTGCTCAGCGAGAAAGAACTCTGCCAGCTGATGGCCTTCGGCCTTAAACTACAGCCGAGACTGTGCGTAGGGAGCCTGTATGTGGCCTCTGGGTGTGGGATGACTTTGTCCTGCGTGGTTTCTTCACGCCTGGGGCTTCTCCCAGCGAGACTCTGTTGCCCAGTGAGAGTTTTCCAGCAGACGAAACAGAAGCTGCCTTCCTTTTTGTGCACGGATGTCAGTTGGCATCACTTGTGTGAAGCTCTGTTGGTCAGAGCAGTCACAAACCTGCTCAGGTTCAACAGGAGAGGATGTAGATAGACCTCACCTCTTCATGGGAGGGGTGTCAAATAATTTGCATGGGTTTTGATGTGTACCACAGGGGGCTTTCTTATTTTTCTCTTACAAACTGAACTTGCCCCCACTTGAGATGAGCACCTCATAGAATGCCTTCTCTACAAGCAGCAGATCAGGAAGCAAGCAGGGAGGGGCTAGAGCGTGCGGGTTCTATCCTTCTCTCAAAGTCATAAATCAGAGAATCCTGGGGGGACAGTGGGCATGGGGAAAGAGGCTGGCGTCCTTACTGGGACACAGTGTTTCTCAGCGAGACATAAACAGCATTTGTGCTGGAACATTCTTCGTTGTGAGAGACATTGCAGGGTGGTTAGCACCTCTGGTCCCTTGGCAGCCAATGCCAGCAGCCCCACGTTTCATACCCCAATTTCTGTGACAAAGACAAAGAGAAACAGCCTTCATCCATGCTGGTGGAACTCCCTTCAGGTGGACATGTGAGGGAAGAAGAATGCAGGATTTCTTCCCCTGCCTACCCCCACCCCGCAGTCACAAACTCAGCACGCCCTAATATGTCTCCTTCCAAACTATTTGAAAAACAACTACATATTTCTTTAGCACAGTAGTCCACTCCCCAAACAGTAGATCATTCCTTACATTCATGGGCAAAGCCAACCTTGCTACTGTTTAATCCTAGCAACTATTTTGATTTTGTTGCACTGAAGAGTTGTTTTAAAATGTGGAATACTGTCAGAATCCTGCCAAGTAACTCCTTTTTTTCATTGCTATTTTACCAGAAGCAGTGCTTTCATGATTTCTTGTGGCTTTCCAAGGAGGATATTTAATAGAACGAAATGGAGGCTTTCAGCTGGACCTGGTTTTGTGTTCCAGCATTATGGGATGCACAAGCAGTGAAGCAAAAGCCTTTCAGGCAGTAATGGAACCTCGAATGGGTGACAAATGGAAAATGGTTCAAGGCCCTTGTGTTTCACCGGAAGTGAAAACAGCTGAAAAGACTTGTTTTTCTGGCCAAATAAAGACCTTTTAAAGATCCCTTTCTTTCCCCATTTTCAGTAGTGTTACTAAGTTTGTGATTAGTACCAATGAATCAACTATGTCAAGGACAGGCAATCCACTGATTAATACTTAACATCAGTGCCACTGGGAAGAGAAAAGAAGCATGAGGATCTTGTGAGTAAACTGTAGATACCAGTTGCTTGTAACTGTTGCTTGTAATATTCAGACTTTTTTAAAACAAAGAGATGATTGGAGCAAAAAAAAAAAAAAAAAAGAAAGCTATGTCACTGGCATTATACTTGTGCTTTGTGTTGTGGCTGGCCACAGGATATTTGAAATGTATAGTTACTTTAAAAGATGAGGCTTATAAGAATGAACCAGACTAGGACCATCCTGATGATGAAACTGCTTCTGTGCTGCCTCCTCCCTCTCCTGTGGTCGCAGCGATGCGCATTCTTATCCTTGGCACATGGGAGCATATCGGCATCAGTAACCTCTTCCTCCCAGGATTTTCCTCCCTTTTAAACCCCTAGTGCCTGAGAGGCTTTCCCCTACACCCCTTGGTTCCTTCTCTGCCTTGCCAGGGTTTCACCTGGAAGATCTGTAAAAGCTGAAGGGGTTAGGTTTTCCCAGTACGTTAGCGTTTTAATAGGAACACACTCCTTGCTCAATGGAATGCCCTTAGATTCTTGAATAAGGTCTCACTAGGTATCTCAGATCACTTTAAAATATTTAAAATTAATGAATGAATTAAGTTTTGGCTGCGCTGTGTCTTTACTGAGGTGTGTGGGCTTCTCACTGCGGTAGCTTCTCTTGTAGAGCACAGGCCCCAGCACGCTCAGTGGTGCTGGCACGCGGGCTTAGTTGCATGTGCAATCTACTTCCCGGAACCTGTGTCCCCTGCAGTGGCACGCAGACTCTCAGTCACGGGACCACCAGGGAAGCCCTTCCCACATCACTTTTTAATTACTCCACTTACTTCCACTTAGCTACTCCCTCCGTGGAAGGTGCTGCACACATTAGGCTCACAATGACCTGGAGGGTAGAGAATATTGACCAAATGAACCTTATTTTATTGGTCCATTTGTTCCAGGTACACTGTCCACAAACCTGAGCACCTCCGCCTTGCCATGGTAACCTCTTGTGTTTAGCTACCCGGTCTTTAGCCTGTGATTAAAAGTGGATGTCTGGCCACAAATCCATAGGATGAGAAAATGCTTACTTGTTGCTTACAGGGAGCTGGATTCTTCAGTGAGCTTAGAATCCTGAGTGAATGGGTAGAGTGGCTATCTACCACTCTGTGATACTATGGTATCTTTCTTGGCATATTTTAGATAGAAATGAGGTTTCCTAAACTCCAGGTCAGCAATCTAAATAAAATTGTATGACTGTCTTTTGTTAATTGATTCTCACTATTTAAACCTGTTTTATGATTAGGCTGGTGAGATGGTTGGATCAACCAGCTTGTGTGTGTGTGCTAAGTTGCCTCAGTCCTGTCTGACTCTTGGCTACTGTATGGACTGTAGCCTGCCAGGCTCCTCTGTCCACGGAATTCTCCATGCAGGGATACTGGAGTGGGTTGCCATGCCTTCCTCCAGGGGATCTTCCCGACCCAGGGATTGAACCTGAGTCTCCTGCACCAGACAGGTTCTTTATCACTAGGGCTACTTGGGAAGCCCCAACCAGCTCAGATTACCCGAAGTACTGGCTTCATTACCTTGGGTAGTTCTTCTGAACCTGTCTGAACCTTAGTCTTCTTTCCTAGAAGCTAAGTTTTATCTCATAAAGTAATGGGGAAAATAAACAGAATAACAAAAAAAAAAATCAAAATGACTTTTTATTAATTTTTAAAGTAAGTGGATTAAAAAAGATCAATTAAAAATAACACAAAGCTATTTGACAAGCAGTTGTGAAGCTGAGCTAACACTTTTGTGGAGCTTGCATTTTAGTACCATTCAGAAAGCCTCAGGTTTCTTTGTCTTTGCTGGACTTCCTGCAGGACTATTGGAGGAAATGTATCATTTGTGATTCCAACAGATTGATCGTGTGTAGTTGCCTTTCACATTCAGAATATGGCTGACTCGACTATCGGCCTGTCTGCTGAGGGGTCTCAGAGCCTTTCTATGTGCTGTTCTTCTGCTTGAAGCACTATTCCATGTCCACATCCCTATCTCAACCCTTTGTATTATGGGTCCTTCTCATCCTTTGATTGAAAGTCTGAAAGTTATATTTCTCACAAGGCTGAGTACCCAGGGTTCCTACTGCATTTGCCACCATTTATCTCAGCCCTCTTGCTTTCATAGCAGAGATCACAACTTGCAATGAGAAATTAAAAAAAAAATTATTCCCTCTTGGTTAAAATTGAAGTTGGACTCACAGGCCGCAAATTACAAGAATATTTAATAAGAAACCTTGAGAAGAATGGAAGTTGACCCTAAAGCTTTTGAGAATATGAAGAGTAGGTTGCAGCGTATTTTCCAATAAGGAGCCATGAAGGCATAAAAAATAAAGAACACTTGCCAGGTCAGGTGGAAGGACTACTTGAATCAGAGCTACACAGCCTCTGAATTTTGTCATGAAGAAATTGAGTTCCAGACCAGTCCCTGAGAGTGGGGGGATAAAAGCTTCCTGTAATATTTCATCTTTAACTATAGAAAGTTTGTTGTTTTCTCCTGGAAAATATAAGTCAACATAGAGGCTCTTATGGCTACTGAACAGTTTATTTAAGATGTTCATTATGGGAAATTGTATTTACTTAGAGTTTCTTTTACAAAATTGCATTTATTAGAATGTTTGTAGAAAATTGAGTTTATTTACCTATTTGTGTTGTACACAGCAGCACAGTGATGAATAGTTTACTAACTTTCTTCAGTAACACTCTCCATATCAGTGCTGGAAATTAATTTCATTTGTTGGTTCATTCAGTTCATGTTTATTGCACACCTACTATAAGCCAGGCACTGTATAAGGTGCTGGACAAATAGCAGGTTGTGTGTGTGTTAGTCACTCAGTCATGTCCGACTCTTTGCAACCCTATGGACTGTAGCCCCCCAGGCTCCTCTGTCCATGGAATTCTCCAGGCAAGAATACTAGTTCAGTTCAGTCACTCAGTTGTGTCCGACTCTTTGCGACCCCATGGACCACAGCACACCAGTCTTCCCTGTCCATCACCAACTCCCAGAGGTTACCCAAACTCATGTCCATTGAGTTGGTGATGCCATCCAACCATCTCATCCTCTGTCATCCCCTTCTCCTGCCTTCAATCTTTCCTAGCATCAGGGTCTTTTCACATGAGTCAGCTCTTCACATCAGGTGGCCAAAGTATTGGAGTTTCAGCTTCAACATCAGTCCTTCCAATGAACACTCAGGACTGATCTCCTTTAGGATGGACTGGTTGGATCTCCTTGCAGTCCAAGGGACTCTCAAGAATCTTCTCCAACACCACAGTTCAGAAGGATCAATTCTTTGGTGCTCAGCTTTCTTTATAGTCCAACTCTCACATCCATACATGACCACAGGAAAAACCATAGCCTTGACTAGACGGACCTTTGTTGGCAAAGGAATGTCTCTGCTTTTCAATGTNAATCTTCTCCAACACCACAGTTCAGAAGGATCAATTCTTTGGTGCTCAGCTTTCTTTATAGTCCAACTCTCACATCCATACATGACCACTGGAAAAACCATAGTGTTGACTAGATGGACCTTTGTTGGCAAAGTAATGTCTCTGCTTTTTAATATGCTGTCTAGGTTGATCATAACTTTCCTTCCCAGGAGCAAGTGTCTTTTAATTTCATGGCTGCAGTCACTATCTTCAGTGATTTTGGAGCCCCCCAGAATAAAGTCAGCCACTGTTTCCCCATCTAGAATGAGTTGCTATTCTCTTCTCCAGAGGATCTTCCCAATCCCGGAATTGAACCCAGCTCTCCCACGTTACAGGCAGATTCTTTACTGTCTGAGCCACCAGAAAACCCTAAATAGCAGAATATTAGCTACCTATTGCTGAGTAACAACCACCACCTCAGTGGCTTAAAACAGCACACTTCGATTGTCTTAACTGTTTCTAGGGTCAGTAGTCTTAAGTGTGGCTTAGCAGGGGCCTTTGCTCAGGATCTCCCAGAGCTGCTGTGGGCATCCCTGATAGGTCAGTTGGTAAAGAATCTGCCCACAATGCAGTAGACCCTGGTTCAGTTCCTGAGTTTGGAAGATCCACTGGAGGAGGGATAGGCTACTCTCTGCAGTATTCTTGGGCTTCCCTTCTGGCTCAGCTGGTAAAGAATCTTCCAGCAGTGTGGGAGACCTGGGTTTGATCCCTGGGTTAGGAAGATCCCCTGGAGAAGGGAAAGGCTACCACTCCAGTATGCTGGCCTGGAGAATTCCATGGAATGTATAATCCATGGAGTCGCAGAGTCGGAGATGGCTGAGCAAATTTCACTTTCACTTTCTCAGAGCTGCACTCAAGGCTTTGTTGCACTGAAGGCTCCGCTTGTGCTGAGATCTCATACAACGATTTGGCTGGGCAGAGGATCCTCTTCTAAGCCCTCTTGTGTGGTTGTATTCTGTTCATCAATGGTGGTTCACTGAGGGCCTCAATTCCTTGTGGTCCGTTTGTAGGAAGCCTACTCCAGTTCCTTGGTACATGGGCTGCCCAGCATGGCAACTTGTGTCATAAAGACCAGTAAGAGAGGAAGGAGTCTGATGGCGAGATGAAAATCTCAGTCTTTTGTAACCTAATCATGGAAGTTATATCCATGACCTGTGATGTAGGCTATTGGTTAGTCACTGGGCCACTCCACACCTGACGGGAGAGGATTCCATAGTGGCATGAATACCAGTGACCACTGAGGGCCCCAGTAGAGTCTGCCTGCAACAAGGATTGAAGGAAACAAAGTCCCTGCTTTTATCAAGGGTATGTTCTAGTACCAGTCAGAAAGCATCTGTTGGACCTTCTAAGGGCCTGTTTGAAAAAAATATATTTGTGCTTCTAACACAAATTGCTAAACACCATGCAAAGAATCCTTTTTAAAATTATCATATACAGTATTGCTGTGAAACCCTCAGGGAGTTTGCAGCTAACTCACAGAACTAAAGCACGTAGCTCAAAGTATACGAAATCTTTCAGCAGAGCTGCCCTGATCAGTGGAACAGAAAATCGGCTCCAGCTTGCTTTTGGCTTCTAGGTCCTTTGCTTTTCTTTGGATAGTGGGTGGAAGAGGCCCATATTTATGATTAAGACACATCCTTTGTGGGAACCTCTGTCTATTTTTAGGCGGCTTTACTTTATCATGACTTGATTTGTTTGCTGGGCTCAGCTAGCTTTTCGTCTTTTCAGGAATACAGGGACGAGATGCACTGAAGATTAAATTCGTCTTATGTTTAGGCTCAAACCCTGAAGTGTTTTTATTAAGTCACTCACAGGAGAGACAGGGGTAGCTGCTGTTTCAAATACTAGAAATTACAGTGAAGTTTTATAGAGTGAAACAAAGAAGTTAGGACAAAGATAGGGAAAGAGAAAAAATGGAGTGATGGATGGATGGAAGGAATGAAGGAAGGAAGGGGGCTAAGAAGAAAGGAAATGAGAGTACTCTGGGTTTATTGCATCTTGGGGATAAACAAACAGATTCACTCTAGCAATATTGGTATTTTCTGTACTGGCCATGTTTTAGGTCCTTATCTAAAATATGTTTCACAAACTTTGACATTTATACAGTCATGGGTTTAGAATCTATATTTTAAAGACATAGAGACAGATTGTGGACAGGCTTGAGAGAATACCCACACCTTGAATCATGGGTATCAGAAAATCAAAGATTAATGAAAATCCATACATTGGGACAGGGAGGAGGAAAGTGAATCTGAATTTTATGCATTGCTGTCAGCCAAACCCAATCCAGCTAATGAAGCTGTAGACCCCAAGATATTTATAAATATTGCAAATTAATGTGAGATGGTCTGCTACCTTGGAAGAAGACTGAGGCATAATTCAGAAACTGGCCTAAAACTCTTTGAGGAAAGAACAGAGCCGACAGTGTAAACACAGTCACTGGGGCTAGAATCTGGGCCCTTGTAATGCTTCTTTGTGTCTGGGAAACAGAAGGTCTGTGTCATTACTTCATGAATTTCCTTTGGATAAAGGTTATGTTTTTCTCCTTATAGGAAGACTCACTTCTAATTTCATAGTTGTTTTTTTTTCCTTCCTCAGAAAATTAAGTTTTTAAATCCTGTTTCCATAGATGACAAATCCTTCAGGATATGAATTCTGTTTCCTTAGATTTTTAGGGAGATCAGATCAGAAGACCAGGGAACATGTCAACCATAGGCAATGAATATTAATTTTCTAATCTAAGGAATAATAATAGCATTTGAAGAGACTTTGGTTCAGTGAGGTGGAATAAATCCACAGGGGCACCTAGCTCGTACATACATGGGTAGGGCTGGACTTGGCCCCCCCCCCCCCTTTCAAAGTCTCCTTGGAGAATATTTAGAATGAGTTCTCTTAGCCAATTTATATGATTTGTATCTCTTGACTCCCAGCAATAGTTGTGATTTTTCTTTTCCATTTTCAAGAGACATTTTTTTCCCATAAAGTTTTTGGTCTCCTGATATTCCAGTTAGAATGGTTATTACATTATCTGGTGTTGAAACATTTTAGGGGTACTGCTTTCTCTGCATTTCTCCATATTCTGATGTAGACCTTCACTTTCCTAATCAAAATGCATGCCTGAACCTTAATATAATGTAATAATACAACTATAAGGAGAAGTGTTTGTGCTAAGTTACAAGTATACTTCAACAAAGCATCGTTTAGTGTTCTGGAGGTCATCTCCAGGTTTTCCTACTCATTTTTCCCCTAATTCATTCTTAAATATATTTTTCTGCTTTTTGTTAACTCAGTTTACATGGGGCCAAACGTATTTTGTGATCTGTGAATAACACCCACCTTGCAAAAAGGTGAAATTTCTAATAAATCTAATTCCTTAGAAAGCTAGAGAGGACACTTTTCTCCATGGAGCTTAGATTCCAAGAAATAGAGACTTCATTTGATGTGAAGCAGAATAGTAGCTTTTAAATAAACATTTTCTAATGCAGCATATTGTCACTGACAAGTAGCAAGATTGTGAAGGGTCATCATGGTCATTTTCATTATTTCTCATATTCATTTGTGATTATTTTTTAAGCATCTGAGCCTGTACCATTATACCATCTTATCAGTAATAAAAGAGCAGCCAGTTATTTTGTACAATTCTTACTGTTGGTAATGTGACGTAATAGATGCAATAGAATGTTTTCAGCAGCTGGTAGTACCTGGAGTCCCAGAACTGATGTAAAGGTACATCTTTGCTCTCATACTTCTTGACTTGATCCTCCTGATTGTCTCTGGAAATAACCAGCTTTTCAATTCATGGAATGAAATTTCTCTTAAAAGATACCAATAACATGGTATTAATAGAGTACGAAAAAGAGACATATAACACAAAGGAACTGAAACATGAGAGGTAAAGTAATGAATGCTAGAAAAAAGACCACAATCCCATGTCCATCTTTTTATAATAATCTCAGAAAGTGATTACTAAATATCTTGTTTCCTACTTAACAAAGGTATCTTATTGCATTAGTTACTTACCATGGATCTGCTTCCCCAAATTTCTGCTTTTTCTTTTGGTCTCACATTTTTCACTTACAGCCAGTTAATTATGTTGGGCATATATCAAAAAGAAACACTAATTCAAAAAGATTCGTGTATCCTAGTGTTCATAGCAGCATTATTTACAGTTGCCAGCATATTGAAAAAACCTGTGTCCATCAACAGTTGAATAAATAAAGAAAATATGGTGTATGTATATGCAATTAAATACTACTCAGTGATAAAAAAGAATGAATTTTACAATTTGCAGCAACATGGATGGACTTGGAGGGCATTATGCTAAGTGAAATAAGTCAAACAGAGAAAGACAAATACTGTAGATACCATTTACATGTGAAATCTAAAAAAATACGACAAACTAGTCAATAAAATAATGCAGTGGACTTAAAGTTATAAAGAACAGACTAGTGGTTACCAGTGAGGCGAGGGAAGGAAGAGGGGTAACATAGGGATAAGGGGAAAGGGTTACTATAGAATTATATGAAACCATGGTGTAAAACTTTGGAAAGTTGTAAAGTACTATAGAATTTAAAGAATCCTCCAGTAAAAAAAAAGAAAAGAAAAAAGCCGTTCAGTAAATCTGCCCCATTTTGGGCTTCCGTGGTGGTTCACCTGGTAAAGAACCTGCATCTCAATACAGGAGAGACGAGAGACGTGGGTTTGATCCCTGGATTGGGAAGAGCCTCTGGAGTGTTCTTACCTAAATCTCATGGACAGAGGAGCCTGGGAGGTTATATTTCACTGGGTCACAAAGAGCCAGATATCACTGAACACGCATGCATGTGTGCACACACACACGTCACATTTTAGGACCCTGGTAGAAGAACGTGCTCTTACAGTAGGCATCTCGTAAACCACTCTAAACTACCTGTACACAAAATGCAGAGGCATAAACAGTCTTCATTTATATGTAACTACCATAAAAATATAGCAGGAAATGAGAAGCAGATTAATTCATCTAATGAAAATTCTACCAGCTCAATCAAATGAAATAAAATATTCCCAAATAAACAATTTGAAAATTTGAAAACAAACTACTTTTGGAGGGAGCAGCAATTTAAAAATCAATAATAGGTTTGGACACAAGATTTAAAAGTTGATTAAAGTTAATAAGGGAGCGGGGAAGTTGGCGGTCAGTGTCACTTGTCTCAAAGGTGGAGTTTGTACCAGATGTGAGGACAAGGTGTGCTAGGTACCCCTATCTGTGCACCCGCCTCCACTAGGGAGGAAACTGGATGGATTGGGGGGTGGTCTTCCTTTTCACAATAAACTTTGGAAAATTCTGAAAGAGATGGGAATACCAGACCACCTGACCTGCCTCTTGAGAAACCTATATGCAGATCAAGAAGCAACAGTTAGAACTGGACATGGAACAGCAGACTGGTTCCAAATAGGTAAAGGAGTACGTCAAGGCTGTATATTGTCACCCTGCTTATTTAACATATATGCAGAGCACATCATGAGAAACGCTGGACTGGAAGAAACACAAGCTGGAATCAAGATTGCCGGGAGAAGTCTCAATAACCTCAGATATGCAAATGACACCACCCATATGGCAGAAAGTGAAAAGGAACCAAAAAGCCTCTTGATGAAAGTGAAAGAGGACAGTGAAAAAGTTGGCTTAAAGCTCAATATTCAGAAAACGAAGATCATGGCACCCGGTCCCATCACTTCATGGGAAATAGATGGGGAAACAGTGGAAACAGTGTCAGACTTTATTTTTTTTGGCTCCAAAATCACTGCAGATGGTGACTGCAGCCATGAAATTAAAAGACACTTACTCCTTGGAAGGAAAGTATGACCAACCTAGATAGCATATTGAAAAGCAGAGACATTACTTTGCCAACAAAGGTCTGTCTAGTCAAGGCTATGATTTTTCCAGTAGTCATGTATGGATGCGAGAGTTGAACTGTGAAGAAAGCTGAGCGCCAAAGAATCGATACTTTTGAACTGTGGTGTTGAAGACTCTTGAGAGTCTCTTGGACTGCAGGAAATCCAACCAGTCCATTCTAAAGGAGATCAGTCCTGGGTATTCACTGGAAGGACTGATGCTGGAGCTGAAACTCCAGTACTTTGGCCACCTCATGCGAAGAGTTGACTCATTGGAAAAGACTCTGATGCTGGGAGGGATTGGGGGCAGGAGGAGAAGGGGACAACAGAGGATGAGATGCCTGGACGGATCACCAACTCGATGGACGTGAGTTTGAGTGAACTCCGGGAGTTGGTGATGGACAGAAGGGCCTGGCGTGCTACAATTCATGGGGTCACAAAGAGTCGGACATGACTGAGCGACTGAACTGAACTAAAAGTTGTTAAGGGTTAGTTAAATTCTGGAAAAACATGGAAGAAATAGTCTAATTCTTAAAGGAATGAAGACTAATTTAAAAAATTCCCTAAGGAATATGAGAATCAAATGAAAATAAGAGCATTAAAGAAAATCAGGAAAATACCACAAGAATGAAAAATGACATTAATATAGAAATTTTAAAAGAGAAGAAGTATTTGAAATGAAGCATAGGCAAACATGATCCAATTAGGTGTAATTGGATTCCCTGAAAAATGATACATAAAACAATGGAACAATTAATATTTAAAGCTATAACTTAAAAAATCCTTATTTCTTGGAAGTTAAAGGTCAGAATCTACATATTAAAAAGGCTTTACTAGATAACAGGGACTGCTGCTGCTAAGTCACTTCAGTCATGTCTGACTCTGTGCGACCCCATAGACGGCAGCCCACCAGGCTCCCCCATCCCTGGGATTTTCTAGGCAAGAATACTGGAGTGGGTTGCCATTTCCTTCTCCAATGCATGAAAGTGAAAACTCAAAGTGAAGTCGCTCAGTCGTGTCCGACTCTTCGCGACCCCATGGACTGCAGCCTACCAGGCTCCTCTGTCCATGGAATTTTCCAGGCAAGAGTACTGGAGTGGGGTGCCATTGCCTTCTCCAACAGGGACTATTGATTGTTAACAACTAACTCTGACTCCTAACAGGTAACTTTCAGACCTATCTGAGTAAAACAATTAGACTGTATAGCTTTTTTAAAAAGTCCTTAGAGTAACATTGCAAAAATTGTAAAATATGTTATAAATATGTTAATAGGATGGCTTTCAACATTCAAAAACAACTGGGACTATTGATTGTTAACAACTAACTCTGACTCCTAACAGGTAACTTTCAGACCTATCTGAGTAAAACAATTAGACTGTATAGCTTTTTTAAAAAGTCCTTAGAGTAACATTGCAAAAATTGTAAAATATGTTATAAATATGTTAATAGGATGGCTTTCAACATTCAAAAACAACATACAAAGTACACCAGTAACAGAACAGCATTCAGTTCAGTTCAGTTCAGTCGGTCAGTCGTGTCCGACTCTTTGCGACCCCATGAATCACAGCACGCCAGGCCTCTCTGTCCATCACCAACTACCGGAGTTCACTCAGACTCACGTCCATCGAGTCAGTGATGCCATCCAGCCATCTCATCCTCTGTTGTCCCCTTCCTCTCCTGCCCACAATCCCTCCCAGCATTTATCTTTTCCAATGAGTCAGCTCTTCGCATGAGGTGTCAAAAGTACTGGAGTTTCAGCTTTAGCATCATTCCTTCCAAAGAAATCCCAGGGCTGATCTCCTTCAGAATGGACTGGTTGGATCTCCTTGCAGTCCAAGGGACTCTCAAGAGTCTTCTCCAATATCACAGTTTAAAA